>JAQMYL010000017.1:1657122-1678624 GCA_030014365.1 Clarias pachynema | reverse complement strand
TAAACACGTACAAATCATCCTGGTACAGTACGTGTTTATCACCCCAAACAAGGACACAATGTTAGTGTGAATAGTTATCATGCCACGTGGGAAGGCGTGACTGATCTATCTATCTATCTATCTATCTATCTATCTATCTATCTATCTATCTATCTATCTATCTAACTAACTGAAAAACATGTGCAGTGAGTTACATGTTACTTTCATCTTAATTTACCCACAATGCTGTACAACTTCACTTTAAAAGAGGTGCATAGCCCAGGACTCAGAGCTCCACCTCCACCCCCCACCACCACCACCACCTTCAGTGCGGATCTAAAGTCGATCTGAAATACCCCTCAGATAATGCATTATACCACAATGTTGTTCTATTTCACTCCTCTTCCGATTGCGCCATTTCAGTGTCTACGTAAATGAGTTGCTGCTGAGCCACGGCCCAACCAGCAGAGCTGAGCAGAAATGGGTGAAGCTAAGCAACGACCCAAAGGAGGGGCTCTTATTATATGAGGTCACATTAGGGGGCTGTTACCCAATACTAAAGATCATTAACTAGACCCAGGACCACTGTGTTGTTTAATTGCACTGCATTATCGGACTTATTCACTGTATTTGTTGAAAGTGGCGAAGGAAAAGAACTCTCACTTTTGTTTTTAGGAAGCATTTGCATTTCTCATACTCCTGTGACATCTCAAGAAAATAACAAAAATACAGCACCACGCTGCAAATTAGCACGAACCGCCATGTCAGATATATTAGTATGAACATATTTAACTTCGACTTTTCTTTTCAGTCTGTTTCATTCTAATTTTGGAGTAAGACCAAGAAAGCTGTTGCTGTCCCGAATCAATCAGTTCTGTGAAACATTACATAGGACGCTCAGCCTCACATGACGTAACGGCTCTGAAATGCCATACAACGAAATAAAATCATTATCGTAGCTGCTCATGTGCTATAAAAGAACCAACCAATCATCTAACAAGAGACAAAAATGACATTTATCCATCCCCTCGCTGTGAAGGAGAACGCATCGCTAAATTATTCATGAGGCAGATTTGCAAGCCGAGCCGCAACGAGATCAGCGGCGAGTCATAAACCTTCGGCGAAAGCAAACGATCCTGCAATACGACCTGTCTTTATTTTTTTCCTTTTACCCTCATCATCCCAGCAATCAGAGAGTTATTTTAACGAGAGGTCCGTCTCTGCCCTGTGAGCCGCCTGGGATGTAATCCAGAGGAATAGAGCAAATTAATTTTGTTATAGAGGGAAATCAAATGCTGTAACGTGATAATCCTCAACAGAACGAGTGTGTTTTGCGGAGCGGGATGAGGGGCGGACGGCGGCGAGGAGGCTGTGATGCCGATATGTTTACGGTTACGTGGGTTTATACACAGCGACAAGTTAATTGTAAATTATAGCGGCACGCTGTTGGGGAGGAAGTGGGTGGAGCCAGGTGCCATAGAAACACTATAACATTATGCAAATGAGAAGTGACTGATGTTCCAGATGGAAATAATGATAGTTATACTCCGGGATCTTTGTTAGAGTTGAGTGTTGTGATTTAACACTTTAAACATACTGTACACATGCAGAAATTTCCCTAAGCAATCATTTCCTTTGCTTTTTTTGTTTTTCTGTTTGTCTTTTTTTTTTTTATATTTCCAGATTATTTAAAAAATAAGCAAAACTGGAGCTGAACCAAAATAAAGTTTAACCTGAACTTTTGTATATGTGACAATTTATCCATAAACTTTTTCAAAATATTTGCTTGTTGAATGTTTTCTTATTGAAAACAACAATATTAAATAGGTTCATTAATATTGTTAACATCAGGTAATGCAAATGTTAACTATCACATATTTAATAACTTATTACAGCATTTGCAATATAGATAACATAAAGAAACGTGTTATATATATTACAACAAGCCAAGTGTTATTGTAAAACTCCAGGAGGAACTTTTGTTTGTCAAAATGTTGCGGTGACATTAATTTGCCAGGATTACAAACGTTGGGACAACATTGGTATTGGGGTGTTTATGAAAGTTAGTATTACCTGTTACTTAAGGGACCATGAAGGGGTCAGACGTTGTGTGAATGAATGTCAGTTGACATAAACTCTCCAAAAATTATTACAATTTGGTCGTTTTGAGGTTATACAGTATTTGCAATATCGTGTTTGGGTCGCTCATTCAAAGTTGTCTCAATGTCATTTCATCTAAATCATTTTAACTTCCAAAACAATGTTTGTCCTGATGGTGGACGTCATCGTAACGTCTTTACAACTATATTACAACACTCTGGGACGAGTGAATAAAATATTATTAAATAAATAAATAAATAAGAAAGCACAGGATGTTTTTAAATAAATGTGGTAAATGTTTAATATTTTCTGTTTATAGTATGTATACGAATGATTTGATTCAGTTTTATTTAGAGATTTTTGAAAAAAATTACAATACAGTTTTATAGAATTAAATGTATAAACTTCATAATTTTACAATTTACTGAATTCTGCCAAAATGTTTCCAAACATGACTAAATATGAATTCATGTCATATTAAAATTCCTATTCATGTTATGTCTTCACTTGATCTTGTAATAGTTATCACTAGGACACTTACCAAAAAAAAAAAAAAAAAAAAAAACACCTCGTGTTTGAGAGATCTCGTCTTGTCGCCGAGGCCCTGACTCATTAACAGTCCTGCTCGACACCGCTGATGGGATATTTGATGATCTACTTGCAGCAGGAGGTGTGTGTGTGTGTGTGTGCATGGCTTAGCTGAAACAGCACTTCTTCCTTGTCAAACACGGTGCCTGTACACGTTTCCTCCACGTTGCATCATTGACATTTCGAGCACGTGCTCGGCTTCGAAATATAGCACCCTGCGGGAAAGTTCCAGCCCACGCCCAGGCCATCCATATGCAGCTCTTTATCAGAATCTGAATCAGAAAGGGCACTGTGTGGAAATGTAGGACGGCGAGTTTCGGCCAATCGGCATATCGTTTCTGGGCTGTGAAGCTTCCAGGATGTTTGATGAAACAACAAGAAAAACAAAAGAAGAAAAATTATATAGCGTGTTGCATGTTTCAACCATAGCGGTCTTAACTCCCTGGTCAATTTTCATCAGCGATCGAGTTGATTTGTTTTTGCTTTGTGAATGTGTGTTTCAGCACAAATAGAGTCGACACAGGGAAACAACAGATTACCTCTGAAAAATGCATAAGAGCTTTCTAGAAGGTAACGATTTATCTGAACACGGCTCCATTAAATCAGCTCGGATAGCTGAGCCAGGGAGTCGAGCCCTCCATCAGCACGAGCGAGCAAGCCCGAGACGGGGCTGACGACGAACCGGCCCTATTTCAGTTAGAGACTGAGTGCAGAGGGTGTGTGATGTTGTTGTGTTATTTCTCCGCTTAATAAATGCACTGCCTTCGAGCTGCAGACTTATGGGACGTGTCGGAGCGAAGATGAATAGCAAAATGCTTATCAGAATTTTAACATAATGCTCTACAATAGAGGAGCCCGTGTTGGTCCTGCATGTTGCACAGCCGGATTTGTGCGGTTATTTATCCTGAGCTAACACAAGGGATGACAAAATTCCTAAAATACCAGAAAGTGTGTGTGTGTGTGTGTCTGTGAATTTGATGCCCTTGTGTAAAACCTGGCACCGCGGGTGGTTCACATAACCTAGCAACAGAGGCTTACAAAAAGTAGCTCAGTGCACAAGTATCTGGTATTGACCAACCAATAGCAAGAGCTTTGATAGCATTAATAAAAATAAATAAAAAAAAGATGTCCAAGGGTCTAACTATGACAATGCATCATGTCCCCAAGCTAAACCCGGCTTCTCGTATTTCACAGGACGCGGGACGTAACAGTTCCGCTGCTAAAAGAAGCCACATCTAAACCACAGCCTATAAAATGACACTTGGCTCGTGGACACCAGCTTACATCCTGCTTGTAATGCGAACAAAAAAAAGCCTCTGTGCATCATCATCATCGCTGGCTCGGGGAACGTTTTAGAAAAACGCTAAGTGAGCGTGTCTATCTCTCATTTCGTAATATCCCATAAATAATCAATCACGGCTAATGCTGATATAATAGTGCCTCAGTGTGTCAGACCTCCCGAGGGCTTGAGCTTAATGCTGCGTAAAAAAAATATTATTATTATTATTATTAATAATAATAATAATAATAATAATAATAATAAAACGGCTCTCAAACACAAAACCCCCTCCTGGTTCGGTGATGACAGCTCAGCGGTATTCCCTGGCTTGAAACCGAAGACTTGCTCGTACTGAAAGCCTCCGGAGCGCTCTGCACTTTCAGAGGCTCTCTGCGTTTTCTTTTCTTCCTCCGTTTCTTATTTCTTCCCTCCCCTTTGCTACCGCCCTCCATTTTTTCGTTTCCTCTATCCCTCAAGCCATCCGGAAAGGGGCAAAAGGAGGGCCCTGTGCAATTTCTTTTCTCTATTAGGTACTTCCCAACCTCCTGCTCCTATAGTCAGGGGAAGTGACAAGATTAAAGAATGACTGGACTCGTTTTCAAAGGCAGGGGCCGAGACACAGGAAATAGCATTGGGTAATTATGGGTAAATCGAGCACACTGCTACGGCAAACCCTCGGCTACGGCAAACCCTCGGCTAGGCTCGACGTCACTCATCCTCTCTCTCCTTTTCTCAGTGGGTTGGCTTTTAAATCTATCTATCTATCTCTCTCTCTCTCTCTCTTTCTTTTCTCCTCTACTCTGACCTGTGTTGCGGTATGGAATGCGGGACTCGCTATGGGACTTTTCTGAAGCCTCTGTCCTCTCCGCTTTGAAGCCTCTCGATACGCTGTGGTAAAAAGTCACTGAAGCTGAGCACAATAGGCCAGGATCAAAGGCTTATTCATTCAGAGCGGAAATATTAACCAGCCCTTGACTTTGAGGTCAACCAAATGGGTATATACAGTACAACATATATATAAAGTAATACAAAGTGACTCTTCAAGTGCAATACACTAAGGTTTGTTTTATTTATTTATTTCTTTTTTTCATATGCCTGTCCAGAATTGATCAGGAACCACCTATGCTTAGGAAAGGAGCATGATCTTTGGCATCCTCTCTCATATCTGAATTAGTTTCGGTCCTTGATTTACCCAAGGTTACCCTAACATCATTCAAAGCAGAAGAGTAAATCTGATCCAGGATCGACTCGTCACTAGGGGATGCAGGAGGAGAGGTGAGGATGGGGTGAGATCTTGAGTACTGGTGGTTGTTTCCGTGGAGAGGCTTCTCGAGGCTGCGGCATTATGCTGAGTCACGCTCGTTCCCTCCACTACATTAAGCATTCTCCATCCGGCCCACCACCTCCAACCCTGCTGTCGGAAAAATAACACTGCCGAGAGCTCTCCCGACGAGGACTTCTAATAAGGCGACGCGTCTCGACCCTGATCATAACGAGCCGCTTAATATTCATGCGCCAGCTTGCCTGGATTAAGCCAATTATCAAAGCTGAATTTGTTTGTCTCTGATCTAAATGCAAGTAAAGGATGAAGAAAAAACATCTCCAGGAGCTCCAAAAAGAAGCTGTCAGTTTTATGAGTCTGGCTGATCAATATAGCGATGGCTGTGCGGCTTTGAACATCGAGGAGGAGGAACAAGGTACATAAGCCCTCCTCCTTTCTGCCTACATTTGAGACACACTTGAGCTAGGCCTTCTGGCTCAAGCATCCTCAGTAGTGCTTATCTACAGAGAGCGATGAGATCACCTTTGTCAAGGGACCGGTAGTTTGCCTTTTAAATCTTTCATCAATTTTTGGGAATAGATTGAAGGAAAGATTTGCAGCAAAATAAAGAAAAGTTTATAATAAATAAAAAATAAAAAATGCTACCCCAGATTGGTGCAGCAGTAAAATCATTCGGACATGGCAAGTTCGAATCCTGGGTGATGCTGTAGCCTGGAGAAAGCCGATTGGCCGAGCTTTTTCAGAGTGGAAGGATGGGAGGCAGTTAGCGATCTACAGCCAATCACGGCCATCTGTGAGCACACACGAGCGGAAGAAACGGATAACGCTGACCTCTGAGTGTGTTACGCCGCCACCGATGGTGCATGAGCTCGCAATTGGAAAAGGTGTGGTTGGCCGGTGTCAAGTGGCTCAGAGGAATCACCGGATAGTCTTCAGCCCTCCCTGACTGCTTGTAGTAGCCTTAATGTGGGTGGGAATTTGATACAACTGAATTTGGGTAAAATTCTGGAGAAATCCAACACCCCCCTCCAAAAAACAAACACTCCATCGAGGAACGATTTTGTTTTAAATATCATGGGAGGGAAATTCAGTCTGGGGCAAGGACACGTGTGGAATTTGTGAACGCAGGCTTTCATTTGTCAGCCGGCTGGCAGGTGCTGGAAGGTTCTCTCATGAAGGAGTGGGGGCGAGGTTGGAAAGTGACTGAGCCAGCTGGCAGGAACCCCCCTCCCTCCTTCCCACACCTACAGGTTGCCTTTGTTTATTAATAATCTAGCACCCTCGTCGGGAAAAAGTACGGCGGCGGACCAGCTGGTGGGCCATTGTACAATTCATCATCATAGGGACCGGTTTCCCCAATTTGTCATCCATGTTTTTCTTTCTTTCTTTCTTTTTTTTTTTAGGAGGTAAATCAAATCAGGGGTCTACGATCCTCTGGAAGCCTTTCATTCAGGCCTTTCAATTAGACAACTAGATGAATTATTGAGGTTAATCACTGCAAATGACCACAGCAGTTAATAATTTATGGATATCAGACAGAACAGTGTCTGAGTGTTCAGTACCACGCGTCTCCATCTCCGTTTTCTTAGACCTGCACTCGCCAGTGCCAAGTGCGTTGTAATCAAAACTCTTTTCTTCCACTGATCTTTTTTTCACCACTTCACAGACAAAGTTGCTTGTACAGTACAATTTGGCTTTAAATGGAGCGTGCTTAGTGAGGCCAAGCTGACTCAGTAGCGTTATCTCGCAAAAGCTTGAAGGTCAACATGGAACCAGGTGCTGAGGTGAAGGCTGAGGAAACATATGAAATAAGGACTGATCATCTGCAGCGAGTCAGATTAGCAAATCCTGGTTGAGAAATGCCAAAAAAAAAAGTTAGGTATATAACGTTGGGTGGCATTTTGCTTTGACATACCAATGAATAAAAAACTTATAAAAAAAATATATATCAGTTTATGTTATGGACAGGATGTTTCATGGAGCTTTGAGCAGGAAAATTAAAAAAGTAATAAAGTCAGAAGCATAATTGGACAAGGTCATCTGACTGACTCACCTGATTTATGCAGAATAACAAAATATCTAAAAAAAATTAAAAAAAAGAAAGAAAGAAAACAGACAAGTCCTCTAATCAGAAATCATTATCATAACTATAAATATTTTATTGCCTCATAAAAGTTTAACTTGTCTAATATTAAATCTATCATTATTCTCTGAGGTGTTTTTTATTTTATTTTTTTTTCAAACAAAGTATCGATTGATTTGCATCGCTGTGTTTCATCTTGGGGGGAAAAAAAAGGAAAAAAAAGAAAAAAACTTCACGAGACTAGAAAAGCCTCCAGTCTGACACAATAGAGGGAATTTAAAAATGGGATGCAGAATCATCTAAGAACAAAATGAGCAAAGATCAAAAATAATAAACAGGGCATGCTCAGAGACTTAATAACTGCTTTGCTTTTCATTATTATTTTTTAATTGCCTTCCGTTTCCCGAGGCCACTCGGAGCACAGAGTGAGTGTGATCTGGTCCGTGATGCCTAACTTCATTAATTGTTTTTGTCCAGTTATTATATATATCACCTCTCTTATTCATTCTTTCATTCGTCTTACGATTCCAATTGGAAGTTAATAAAGTCCGACGCAAAAACTATTTGGTCTCAGCAATTTAAGGAAGCACTGTTGATTCTCAGTTTTTAAAAAAATATATATATAAATAAATAAATAAAAATGTAAAAGACATACTCCATGTGTCTAGGTACATATTGGGTCAATTCATAAAACGCAGTACCTCATCACCACATCCCATTAAGTGCCTAAGTGCCTTAACCACAACATAAATCCCTCTGCAATGATCCGCTCTTAAGCCCTGCGCGAGCTTTTAGCGTCTTTTCACTAATAATTTCCTGCTCCTCCGCTGCCATAGTCATTTCGGTGCGTTCCCCCGGCCTGGTCTTCGACCTTCCAGAGGAAGGATGCGTCATGTTTAGCTCATGAATTGATGGGATTGAGTCAGTTGCCTTAATTAATTTTGCAAGTGTTAAGGATGATTCATGTACCATTTGATCCTGAGACATCCATCCCGGATCCTCCGTTCAGCAGGAAGACTTTTTTTTTTTCCCCCTTATTTTTTTTTCCCGTGCTGACTCGTGCAAATCTCAGATTGCAGCGTTCAGAATCGGAGAGAGAGAGGATGGGACACTAAGTAAAAATAGCATTCGGCTCACTTCTGTGTTACCTCCCGGGCTTCCTGGAGTATTGAATAAATCCCCAGTCTTGAGTTTTTTGACATGCTAAGCAGAGTTATGAGATTGCAGACCGGGGCTGTGTAAGATTATCTGGTTGAGGTCTTGGGGTGATCAAAAAAGAGCACGAAATATACAATATGTGGGTCTAGGCTGAGGAAGAGGGATTTTTGGATGAAGATATAGTAGGCTAACGTATGAAAGGAGCTCGAAAGGTATTAAAGGATGAATCTAGGAATGTTTACATTTATGGAACAGGATTCTCATCCATTTGGGAATTTCTTTTCGGATTTCATCAAGCACGTAATTTATTTCATGACAAACAGAAACTTTGATGTGAAGTTCATGTACTCATAATATTCAGTATAAAGCGTGACCTATGAATCTTCTCCTTCTCTTGTTTCTCCCACATTCCTTCCTCATTTATCATTACATCACATAAGCTCCATGCCAAGCCCCCTAACGATGCTCACCAATCACCTTCCATTTAGGAGCTCGTTGGAACAGATCAGCTGGAACAACGACGATCACAACAGCCACACTCATTAATCTGCCATGCACGCTTCTTTTTTTTTTTCCAAAAGAGAGAAAGTCCACCATAAACCCCAGCACAAACAGGCGCTCCACACAGAACGCACGAAGGAGCCGTTTCCACGGAACGCCAAGTCCTCCAGCTGCAGCCACAATCCCTTTCACAACCCCGCTGCCTCCTGCCAATGCGAGACAGTGCTTATTATTTGCTCTGCCAAAGCAGACTGCTTGTTGATATTCAGGACGTGGCCCGACACCGAGACGCGAAACCTCCGAGAAGATGGTGTTCTCCGGGCCGTTACCTCCAAATGGACCCACTTCTTCATGCAGGTTTGTGGCAGCAGCAGGTAGCAGTCGATCCATCACTCAGATGCAGCATGGCTAGCCAGAGAACATTAAGCCGGCCCACACACACACACACACACACATGCACACTTTGTCTTCCTCTCACTTTTTATTTTTTCCAGGCGTCTTTTGTACGGATTCACGACGCACAGAGGCTGGTGTTCGCCTAAAGCCACCGCTGGCATTTTCGCCCAGCACTCAGCACGACTGTAAAATCTGAAAGATAGGTTTGGGAAACAAATTACATCGAATTGTCCTAGATAATTAACCTTTCCCACCTGTGCAGTACTCGGGACTTTCAGTGGTGCTGACTATCAATAGCAATGAAGAGAAAAAGAATTGCATTCGACCATAATTTATATTTATATGACCCTGTACATAAATAATACGAATACCTCCTGGGTCTCTCTCTGGCGCACGTGCTTACCAGAACAGCACTCGGCCATGTGTAGTTTTTGGGATGCATCCATCATAATCACTCAATTACTGAGCCTTCAAAGTCAAACGTGACATCGGAGGCGAAAAGTGCGACAGCGCCCCCCACTGGCCAGCATCGGGGACGTGCTTCCATGCATGCTCTGTAAATGTCCAAGAGCTGAGCTGTGCGTTATGTATTTGGACTTCTTTTTTGCTCTTTTTAAGCTGTTGTGGATTTATTTAATTCTGACGTACATACGGTACGTGTGTGACATGCACGGATGCACATCTGTAAGTATCGCATGTGGTCAGGTGCAGGCTGGAAATGCCGCCTTTTTCATTGTCGCACGTGCAAACGTCTAGTCTAGTGTTACAAACGTCGATGCAAACGAGTTTGCATTGCTTTTGGAGGAACGCGTGTAAGAGGAAGGAAGGAGCGAGAGCGTGCATGCTCGAAATGCTGAGTGAACTAGAATATTAATGCACATTGCACTAATGCATCATGTATTTTCTTTTTTCTCTTTGCATGCATGCAAAATATCTTGTGCAACTTCCCGTCTTCTATTTCATGCACAAGATATTGTAGTTGCTCATATTTAATATTTTTATTAAAAATAAAAAAATGGCACTAAATGCAAGTTTTATAATCCGGATCAGTTTGCTTGTTTTTGTGCACAAATGCACTTTTTTTTGCACGAGATGCTGTTAATGTGTTTTATTTGTTTGGATGCTGTAACGTGAACGAAAACCATCTCTCCCTCTCTCTCTCTCTCTCTCTCTCTGCAGTTTTAATCGCTTGTTTGGAGCACGCACACGGGCACGCAGGCACATATTCTAACTGCTGGATTAAAAACAAATCCATGCACCACTATCAGTATTTCATGCATGCAAATAGGGGAACGCTTGAGAGATAAAAAAAAATAAAGTGTTTTTGCAAATCTGAAGCGAGGAACGATGAATGAATAAACTGCTGATGGTCAGTGAGTGTAAGGGCACATTGCAGATGGTGCATCATCTCTTCAGCCTAACTAACACAGAACTGCAATGCAACCCGGTGCAAAGGACACGCACGCAAGCACGCTCTCAGGCACGCACGCACTCACAATCATATCAAGGTATGTGTGCAGGTGCGTGCACTTACCTAAATCTGCTTCTCTCCTGTGGTGAGGGACGGCGCTCCAGGACGACGATTTAATGCGTCCGTGCGAAAGTTGCGCTCAGAGATCCCTGTGCTCGGCTCATGCTGGTGGAGGGCAGAGGAGAGAGCGACTCTTCTCATGCTCAAGAAGGAGAAACGCACAACGAGGTGATGGGAGATGCGAGAGATACGGAGGAAATTCGGACGTACGGACACAGGGTGGAAAAATATCCGAGAGAGAAGAGCGGAGGAAAAGAAGAAGAAGAGGAAGAAGAAGAGACGGCCGGTGCATTCAGTGAGAGCAAGCAGGAAGGAACTGAACAGAAGCGGACTGGAGAGGAGAGGAGAGGAGAGGAGAAGAGAAGAGAGGAGGGAGATGGAGGACAGTGAGGGGAGGGACTGGGCTACATCAGGCTGAGAGAGAGGGAGGGAGAGAGAGAGAGAGAGAGAGAGAGGGAGGGAGGAGGGAGAGAACGAGAGTGGATGGAAGGTGAGAAAGTGACGCCGGTCGACTAAGTGATGGAGGGAGAGAGATTTAGAGAAGGAACGAGAGAGAAAGAAAGAGAGAGACAATTATATAAACATGACATATGCTGTTTGTATCGCACCACTCTCGGGTTTTGCTGGCAAGATTAAATTCAGCACAAATTGAGTTGTCGTAGTTCATGCAGCACAGACGCTCAGCGAAATATGAGAACGCAACACGGTCAGTGGGAAACCCAAGCTCGCCGGAGAGAAGTCATGCTTTCCATTCAACACTCGTCAGACTGACAACGGGTCATTAAAGAGTAAAGCCGAGCTCGCTTAGACGTCCATGAGAAAATGCACTGCTGATGATCCTGATGCTCTTCCTGTCAAGCTTCTTTACCCTGGAGCCGTTTCAGGGGGAGCCTTTAGGCTATGCAGGTTTTATTCACAGGACCAAAAGGTTAAATAAACAAGGACAAAAACACATACTTCTCAATGATGATTTAAACGGCAATGTTCAAACTATAACGCAAACTGCTCATTCTCATATCCACCTCCTGCTGCACTACACACATCGTCAGAGTCCCAATCTGGCTGATGATAGTAAAAAAAAATATATATATATTAATAATTTAGCAGTAATCATGTACCAATACGAAGCATTTTTGGCATAAAATATAAGTAAACAAACCAAGCTGAACCAAACGCCGGCTAAGTTGCTCGTACATCCTAAAGCTGTTCAAAACACTGTTTGCATCAGTGGAAACCCGAGCGAAGCAAGTTTACATATTTTTTTATGCTTTAAAAAAAAAAAACTTTTCATTTTGTGCAAGATTTAGTGAAGACATAGCACCATGGGTCCCAGGAATGTTAGCAAGGACGGTAGCAAGAAGAAAAGGGAGCCGCTTTCAGTTTGGTTTTTAAAGCAGTCAGTGCCAAGAGGGATCATAATTTAAGGTTAAGTGAAGTTTACTGTCTATTTATTTCATATTTTACTTCATTTACATGTCTTTCCTTAATGTTTTGATTGTTTTTTATATGCAAAAATATGATTATGGTGTTGAAAATTGGTAATATGGTTAAACTTTGGGTTTCTGGAATCCGTTCCAGCATTAACAATATTTCCTATGGAAAAATTTATTTTGCGGTACGAAATTATGCCTTAACCACTCTATAAATGTAAAGAAAATGATTAAATTCATATTCTGAGATACAGCTGTAATAGTTTTGAATATATTGTACAAAAAGCTCAGAGTCAAGACATTAAATAACGACATTCTGACTTTTTATTAACACAATGCCTTGCATCAAGAGGATAAGATGAAGCAAAAGTAGGAGTAGTCATGAAATTGTCTTCTTATGCTAGTTTTTTTTTTTTTCTAAATTAGTATAAAACACTTAGCTAACTAGCTTTATTACATGCATCACATTAGCTACCCTGTATAAGCTTATTCAGTTGGTTTAGTAAATTCCAAGCTTTAAAACAACAATAGACTGGATACCAGACTGGAGGTTTTACTTGCCTGTTGGTCTTCCGAATACATCTATTATTTCTTCATTTACACACTATTGAGCATTCTGCTTTTGTTTTCATAACAGCTGAATAAATTGGTAAATCAATCTTCTCTAAGAGAGCAAGTGCTCCAGAAGAGAGTGGCGAGACTGTTAGCATCCAACCATGGAGTTTTCTTCCTCATCCCACATGAGTACCAGTGCGAGCAATGAAATCCTGCAGCCTACGCCCTCGCTATCGCCTGGATTTGGCCTCTTGTAAGTTGGCAGAAAAGTCTACTGCCATGAAGTTTTCAAACAAACAACCAAGTGTGATGTAGCAAAATTGAAACGCTAACTCAGCCCCGACTCTTTTAACCTTGTATCAGACCATGATTAGAACGGTCCGCTTGACAACAATCCTCCCGAAACTAGCCACTGACTTTAATTTGGCGACCTCCCTCAGTCTAAGTCCTAGACTATATCCTGACGCTGTATTTCATGCATCCTTTCATCTCAAGTATTCCCTTTTTTTTTTGGATTAAGAAAAGGGATATCATGAATGGTTATGGGAGTGACTTGGGAATATACAGCTTTGATAGAACAGCCATGAATAGTCTGGTTTAAATTTATTTGAATCGGTGATAAAGTGGTACAGACAGTGGTACCGGGTCATTCAGAGCCATTTTGATGACTGAATCAGGAACTAAATAAATCATTGTTTTTGTTCTCAATTAAGCAGTACAGTACATGTATATATGGCGACCACGTCTGATAAATCACATGACTTAAACTCTACGATCAGCTTGTTGCCATGTCCATTAGAATCCTTCAAATGCCAACTACACTCACCCAACACTTCATTAAGTATATCTACTAGTACTGGGTTGGACCAACTTTTGCCTTAATTCTTCTTGGTGTAGATTCACAAGGTGTTGTAAGATTCCTTAGAGACTTTGGTCCATGCTGACATGAGAACATCTCGCAGTTGCTGCAGATTTGTCGGCTGCAGATCCATGATGCGAATCTTTCTTTGCACCACATCCCAAAGGTGGTCTTTTTCCCCCACACCATTACACCACCACTACCAACCTCAAGTCAGGATGGATCCATGATTTCATGTTATTCGTACCAATTTCTGACCCTACCATCCAGATGTCGCAGCAGAAATTGAGACTCATCAGACAAGGCAAAGTTTTTTTTTTCTGTTTTTTTATTGTCTAGTTTTGTTAAGCCCATGCAAATTGTAAACTCATTTTGTGCATTCAGAGATGCTCTTCAGCATATCTCAGTTGTAACAAGATACAAGATTTAAATTACTGCTGCCTTTTTGTCAGCTCAAACTAGTCTGGCCTCCATTCTCCTCTGACCTCTGGCATCAACAAGGCATTTTCACACAGAGAACTTCTGCTTGCTGGATATTTTCTGTTTTTCAGACCATGTACTGTATAAACCTTTGAGATGGCTGTGTGTGAAAATCTCAGTAGATTCTCAGTTTCGAAAAAATACTCAAACCAGCTCGCCCGGCACCAACAACCATGTCACGTTCAAAGTCATTTAAATCACCCATTCCAATGTTCAGTTTGAACTTCAGAAGATCATCTTGACTCCAGTATACTGTAGTATGTACATGCCTAAATGCACTAAGTTGCTGCCATGTGATTGGCTGATTAGATATTCACATTAATGCGATTTCAAATACATGGCATTGCAACCTGATGGAGATGAACCCTAAACTTGGTTTGAATTCAGCTATCAGTAAAAGTATCCACAGTAATGCGAAATGTTCTTTCCACATGGTTTATGTCTGTACTCAACAGTTTCAGTTTAACACATTATTATTTCCTGCAGACTGAGCTCTACAGCATAAAAATAATCTAATATCTGCAGGGAAATTGGATTTAGCAATAATTTATCCAATTCTGCACTGATTCATTTAAGTAAACTGATAATGGGAAACCTCTGGGTCAACAAATAATCAAGTTTATTTCTAAATATGTGATAAATGTGTCTTTTGCAACCCGACAGCAAATTCTCTGTAAATGTAAAATTCAGTTTCAATTAACATAAAGTACTTAGGGTTTATTGGAATATGTATTTATCTGCGAGTTTGGGGGGGGAAAAATGCTGTGAGTGTAATAATAGCATGCCCATGGTGTTTACTGCTTATTCTTATTGACATTAGAATATAAGACCAGCTATCTGGTAAAAAGCAAAATAATCCATTGAAATCTTTTGTCATATTAGAATTGTCATATAATATAATGAATGCATATTCTCGCTCATGGTAACAGAATATGTGTGATGTACAGTATTCTACTGGGCTGCATTTTAACTCTGGTTGTATACTCTGGTGTGTGTTTCTGATCAATAACTTAATTAAACTTTCATTAAATACAAAGGTTTTCGACCCAGTTTTCTCTTTTTCTCTTTACTACTCATGATTACCAAACTGTTCTATCTTAATAAAAAATTCATATTATAATAGCACTAAATATGCTTTTATGCTTGTATCACCCGAAGACTAGGTCAATGTCTTGTAGGGATTAACTCAATACAAATGCATTATAATGTGATATAATAATATTTATAATGCCTTATATAATTATTTATGGCATTATATATTGTGGTGACCAGTTCATGTGACAAAATGACTCCTTGTGTTATCAGAGCCACTCTTTCACAATCTGAGTCCTCGAATATGGTTGTGCCATCAGGGAAGAAAAAGTACTTTCAGTACATTCAGGTGGTCAGCTGACTTTATTTCATTACAATGCTGAGTCTAGACCTGAGCAACTGATCAACCCCAGATCATAACACTGTCTCCAAAGGCTTGTACAGTGGACACTATGCATGATGGGTGCATCGCTTCATGCGTTTCCTTTCTTTACCCTGACACGCCCATCACTCTGGAATAGGCTCAATCTGGACTCATCAGGTCACATGATTTTTTTCCATCGCACCAAAATCCAATCTTCATGCTCCATAGGAAACTGAACCCTCTTTCTGATGAGTCTCTAATGGATACAGATGTTTATTCCCAGTCCTGTGAGTTCTCATCATTTTATGTGTGTATGGAAATGCCCTTACTGTCACTATTAAACATAGCTCTTATTTCTACTGACCGTTTTTAAAATCCAACTTCACCAAGTGTTTAAGTGATCTCCATTCATGATTTGGTTCTAACCACATTTCTTCTGTGATCTTGAGGGTTCAACGTTGTCTTTCCATGTTTTAATAATATGTGGGACAGTTACTAACTGAATTCCAGTAATTTCAGCAATCTCCTTGGTTGTTTTATTTGCTTTGACCTAGCCAAAAATGAAAATTTGAATGAAAGCATGAATCATCACGGCTTCTGCAGCAGATCCTTCATTGTGATTTACCCATTCACAGGCCTTAATGTATATGATTTTACAGTCTTTTTAGTTTTCATTTTATTTTCAGTTCTCTGGCCTTACTATCTCTCATAGCAGAATGTCCAGAAAAGTATGCATGCACGCTCCTGTCATCAAATTCAAAACATCCGTCATAAAGTGGTACCATGAAGCTTGCTACAAAAACTGCAACTGTCTTATTTATATTCATACATGAAATATTAATGGTTAAGCCTTGAATGATAGCCTGTCATCATTTAGTTACACAAGTTGTTTATCCAGAACTTTGTAAGCCTGCAATTTTATGTAACTAGACCTTGAACGTTCATGTTCTAGCTCATGAACAGCCCTAAGCACTACTTATTCATCGTACATTTACTTTCTGATCGATGAAACTGGTCACAAGCCCAGAATCCTCTTCGCTGCTCTTACCAAACTCTTTCTTCTGCTGATCAATGCAAGGCTTTTTCCTCAGCTTCTATAAAGTAACAATCAGCAAAAATATACCAGTATTTTCCTGCTGTCTCACTTTCACTAGATTGCAGCGAACCCCTTTTTAATATCCCCTGACAAGTTCCTGACAGCTTTTTCTCTTTTCGAGCCAATCATTATTACGGAACTAATCTCTAAATCTGATGCGGCTTCCTGTCTGCTCCATTCTGCGCTCACTTTGCTCCATGACGAGTGTTTCCGTGTCACCATCGCTTACATCTGTCTTTGCATTAGCAAGTCATCTGTTTCATCTTTTTCTGCTCTTGTAAATGGTAACGTTACACCGATTCATAAGATCTCTCATGCACTCCTTTTAAATTGTGAGAAAGGGTTGCAGCTTTTGCATGTCACTCGTACGTACTGTACATATAGTGTTTTTTGCAGTCCTAAATTATCTCCTATTCTGGGGTATGAATAGGGTTTTTCACAATGCACAATCTTGCAGTTTTTATTCTTCTTTTTTCTTCTGAGTGTTCACGTGTTGTAGCACGAATTGTGAAAAGATTTCTCAACATTACTTCCAGTGCAATTTAAGCTGACTCCTTTTTTTCCTTTACTGCCAGTTTAAAACACTAACTAGTCTGAAGGAGCAATACATGTCATAACATTGGTCTAAAATAATTTTTAAAAAAAGAAATGCTGAAAAAGAATTTAAAAAATTACCAAAATTTTGTAATTCCAGACAGTCAAAATCTGACTTTTCCAAGCTTTTTTCTTAAAGAACAAACCACTGCTTGTGTTGTGCTACAGCATAGATTTCAGAGTAGTAATACTGATGATATTTTCATCAGTAATATTTGTGGTCCTTTAAAATGAAGTACAATTTGGTAGTCTTAGTCATATGCCAATATAGTCTTACAGTATGTCAATATAGTCATAGCACTAGATGAAAGAGCACATTCGGTGTTGCGGGTTGCCCTAATTTAGAATGGCACACACCAAACTGCAAGCTGATCCACACTTCTTTGCAGACACAGAGGCTGGAGTTGAATCTCCTCCCAGATGCTGCAATACAATAAGAGCATCTTGGTAAACAGACATGACCTTCCATGCTGTATACTCTCAGTTCCAGTATCAACTTGCAAAAAAAATAAAAATAAAAAGGAACAAAATTTCCAGACAACTTTGTATTTAATATTCAGCAACAAACTTTTTGAACAACAAGGTCAAGTTTATATAATACAGATGGAAGAAATAGAAATAAACCTATTGAAATGTTCAATGTGTTTAGGATTCTCTGGTTTTGGTATTTTGATAATGATTTAAAAAAAAAAAATAATAATAATCTTCTTCTTCTTTTGTATTTCATAAATCATGACTTGCTCACTTTCTGCTTCTCAGATATTGGTAACACAGACTTGTCTCCCGCCTGGTTCAGATCCTATCTCTCTCTAACAGACATCATTTTGTTGCCAGTGGCAAACACAAATCTGTCACTTCTATTGTTACTCAAGGCGTTCCCCAGGGAGCGGTTCTTGGCCCGCTCTACTTCATTATTTAAATGCTATCCCTGGGTCAGATCCTACGTCATTACAATCTCGGTTTTCACCGAGACCATGAAACTCGGTCAGAGTAAACCACATTCTTTTAAGTGCCTACTTTTATCTGTGTGTTTTGTGATAGAAAACTGTACAAGTCAAGCTTTCTGACATGTTACTTTATAATTTATAAACAGTATCATTTATATTTAAATTGTGAGTTTTTTTCCTTCGATTTTACCATTAATATGAATGGTATGATGTCTACTGCAGTACAGAATAGAAATACAAAACCAACTCTAATGAATTTTCCTAAAGAAGTGGGAAAAATTTTGTGGGCCATTAGACAAGTGATAAAGCTTGTTTTTTATAATATACATGCTATGTTTATTTTACTTTTTCTTTCAAGTTATTTAAAGGGCATGATGTATTTCTGAAAGACAAGAAATTACTTATATCACAAATAACAAATACTACAAGGGTGTTCAAGTCAAAATGGGACTTGTGATCAAATTTCTCATGAATACGACCAATACCACCAGGAACTCGGTTATTCAAATCTTCCATGTTTGGGCCATTAAAGGAGTTCCTGGGGGGCCAGTGTTTCAAATTTGATGCATTTCTCCATTGTGATGAGAAAACCAAGGTACCAAGTACTCGTAAAAAGCTGGGATAAGTGAATTATATAAAGAAATAAAGGGAGCTTTTACTCACAACTGTGTTACTGTTATTCTGCACAACCAAAAAGTCCTTCTTTAACTTCAACACCCCTTATACTTTTGAATGAGCTAAGTAAGATGATTTGCAAATAATAATGATGGCATAAAAGAGTATTGAGTAAAATTTTATTAAGTTGAAGATTTCAACTTAAATTCAGTGTGTGCGTATTCACTCACAAACTTTTAAAACAAAAAACATGCTTTGTGAGGTTGTGTACTGTATATACAATGTAGTTTAATATGCTGATTTTGTGAGCAGCTCCTTCCAGGAAAGTTGCTGTGATCTCATTGAACTCATTATAGTCAGGATACTAAAGAAATATACTGTATACAGTCTGTGGCACAACTTTGATGATGCCATACAGTATGTTAGATAGTCTTATTTTCTATCAACAGTGCTGAATTTTGGGGTTGTTGCAGGATTTACAACAAGTAAATTGAGCAGCTAAAGATAATTATTTTGGTCTGAAAATATTTTACGGTTAACTGCACATTGTGGGAGATGTTCTGCAATCTGTTTTATTTCGTTTGGTTTTGTTTAAGCATTATTATTATTATTATTATTATTATATCATCATGTTGTACAAAATGTAAATGTGTGGATATCCCAAACAAATAAAATAACAGACTAGAAATAAAATTCCACACACCCTGGCAGCAAATTCAATTATGTTCACAGTTGGGTTAAAGTGCGCATTCAGAGCCGTGGGTCGCACATCACTATCCGATCTGAGCTCTGTACTCTTTTTTTTTTTTTTTTAATGGTACTCATGCTGGAATTGTGAGAAAAACCTTTCAGAGACCGCTACAGGCACCATTCTCTAGGCAAGGAAGGTCACGTAATGTACTGTACTAAACTTAACAATTAATCAACATTCTTAAAATAGGAAATCACTCCTACAGTATCAGCACCAAAATGTAGGAGAGCTCCAGACCTCTCCTAACTGGTTAGGAGTAGTAAAGAAATGGAGTTAATGCAGAGCTCATAGAGTGACACGCAGCTCATAAAAGACACGTTTGGACAAAAATGTAATACTTTTTTTTTTTTTTTTGCATGTAGTATGGAACTGGTCCATTAACTAGTCATATGCTGTCTCCACAGGTGACTGATACTGTACAGGTTTTTAATAACAGTAAAAATGCAGCTTTGAAACTGTGACACAGCCGACAGTATCGGAAATAATAAATGAAACTCTGCTCTTACAGCACCATATTCCACACGCAAATTCATACATTTCCCCATCGTGGGAATGGTGAAATCAACGAAAAACAAACTGCACTTATGGCATTGTGGGCATCATCCATGGCACACAGTAAAATAATCTTATTCATATATACATTTTATGTATTTATATAAAATCATTTGATTGTTATAAGCATCACGTTATTAACACAGCATACCCTGTGTTTCACACTCCTCAGGGGTACATGCTGCAGACTGACAGGTTGAATTGATGAATTTTGCTTTAATTATTTATTTACATTTCACTCCCCCCTCTGCAAGCAGAATGCATCCTCTCTCAAGTCTCACTTTCTTTTTGAAGTCATTTTGATCAAATTATGACAGTCCTACACAGATCTATTATAGGGGCTTTAAACAGTTGTGATTGGAGCAGTCTGATTGGGATAACGTCAGCCAAGTCATACATCTGTAAGTTTTGTCTGTGTGCATAAAGCTTACACACAACTGCCGCTGATTTCTTTTCTTCCACAAAACCTGTAAAAATACAACCCCCACTATAACATAAGCTTAATTCTTCTCACCAAAAGTAAAAATGGGAATCGGCAGTTCAAGCCCCGGCTCCACCAGATTGCCACTGTCGAGCCCTATCAGCTCCAGGGGGCGCTGTATCATGGCTGATCCCAGTTACACTGGGATATGCAAAGAAAGAAATTCATTGTGCAGTACTGTATATGTGACAAATATTTTTTTTTTAAGTTTTATATCCAACTCTGTAATAATCTGCAGTATGAATGATTCTTAGACACTTAGTGAATACAGGCCAAGTTGACTTTTTATTTTCAATTTCCTATTCAACTAGTAAAAATTAAATTATACAATCCCAAGTCTGCTAGTCTGTAACTAAAGTTTTTTTTTTATCAATTTGTATAGAAAATAGATTTTATAAGTCACAACAATAATGTCGATGTCCATGAATAGAGCTAATGTTATACATTCTTTACCATTCCTAGTCTCTGAGGTACCTATGAGTATTATCTGTAGTGATTTTTAAATGGAAATGTGTTTAGGTGGATATTTTGCCCTGTATAAACATTTGAGGAACATAATAGGACCTTTAATTAGCTTCTTAATAATACTTTAAATGATACATTGATGATAACACCGCTTCTCACTGGTACAACTCTATTTCTTCACAAATAAATAGCCGTGTTATGCACAGTCTGTATCTGAATTATACACCCTAAAAAATACTGGATTAAAAACAACCCAGTTTGGGTTGTTTTTAACCCAGCTGCTGGGTAAATATTGGACTAACTACACGCTGGGTTAATTTAACCCAGCAAAATGGGTTATTTGTTTAACCCAGCAAGATGGGTTAAATATTCAACCCAAATGCT
>JAQMYL010000017.1:1539454-1553340 GCA_030014365.1 Clarias pachynema | reverse complement strand
GAACTCTCAGGATTGGGACTAAACAGCTGTGTGTCCATAAGAAAACCACTTTTTAATGAGACTCATCAGAAGAAGAAAAAAAGGCTTCAGGTTGCTAGGGAGCATACTGTACAAATTGGACTTTGGAATGATGGAAAAAGGGCATGTGGTCTGATAAGTCCAGATATATATGGATATTTGTATTTGTGGTATAGGCTGTGGTTTTACTTAACCTTACTGTCTTCATTAGCACCTGATAACTATGAACTTTATCGATGTCTTCAAACTGGAAGAAGATTGACTGAAGAATGATCCCTAACAGCCCTCATATGAGGATCGCACAAGGATATACAGACAAATATACAATGCTGTGCAAGTCTTGAGCCCCCTCTGTTTTTATATTCTGCTTCTTTCGTGTATTTTTATGCAGACTTGTGGAATAGTTCTCCAGGTTTCTGGTTAGTTTTTGTTTGTTGCATGAACCAGTGAGAAACAGGTGGAGATGATCAGGCTGGTGATTAGTATACTGCTGATGCTGAGTGGTTGGAACAGACGAGGGGGGAAATGAGGTCGCTGCTGAGATTGTTACAAAAACATACAAATTTTAAATTGTATCTTCAGGAATTTTGCAGCCTGTCACTGTAAAACATTTGCCCCCATTTCTTTAATTAAATCTACATAATTTAATTTAATCTGAAGAAATCTGTCTGTCTTCCATCTTCTGCATGCAAGAGCTCAGACACCCACGATTGGCTAATGCCTGGTGAGAGACACTGCAGAAAGTGTAAGAGAGAGAGAGAGAGAACGCCCCTTCCACACTGAGAATACGAACAGCTGTCCTCTCTTGGACTTCTGGGCGGCTGTAGATTCAAACTCATGATCTCCAGAAACCAGAGTAAACACTTTTCTGACACATTTCTGGTGCTTTTCTGATGATGACGGTGATGATGTTTATAAAACCCGTCTTTCAGAGAAAACTCTCTCTGTTCGGACCCCAAATTTGCTTTTCCGAGAGCTCACATAAAGACACTTGTGATTGTTCCACCCACAGAGCTACCGCGGCCCTGCCCTGACATTTAGTAAACCTTTTAAAACGCCTTTCTCTCCGTCTCTCACTCGCTTTGTCTCTCTTTGTCTTTTTCTCTGTCTCTCTTACTTTCATGTCACTGTCACTCTCTCGTTCTCTGTGTCTTTCTCTCTAACCATAGACCTCGTCCAAAGCAAACATTTTGAAGTGGAATTAATTTCTCTCAAAAGGAAAGAACTGTAAAAGTGAACAAAGCTCCCTTTTTCTTTTAATGTGAGCAGCGACTGAAGCTTTTCCTGCGTGCTAAAGGCCAGCATCACAAAAGAACCATGGTGAATTAATCGCACAAAAGACTCCCCTTGTTAAATGTCGAACACCTTCGATGCCTTCCAGTCTTTATCACAAAGATAGCCTGGCTGAGTAACTAATGTGATTTTCATGCAAAGAGAGCGAGGGCTTATGAAAGGAGACGCTCGGATGGCTTGATAAGCTCCCTGAAATCCGATGGCGGTTCAGGGAAGCGAGTCCGCCGTCTATAGAAATCGGAATAAACGATTGATATAGACATGAATGATGGGACAATTTTAACCAAAACATGCTGGGTTTACCTGTTAAGATAATTTTATCAAACACAGACCGAGATACAGGAGAACTTGGACAGGATTTGTGTGCAATATTCAAGTGTAAATTCTTCTTTTTACCGAGAGGATGAACACGTCATTGGCAGAAACGTTTTGAGAACTTTTGAGATGTTACTATTCTGGGGATGTTTATAAAGAACCCAAATACATTCTGATTCATCAACTCTGATTCATCTAGAGGTATTTATACTTACCACTGAAGTAAACCAACTCCTGCGATTACATTTTTTTTAAAGAATGAAAGAGAAAGAACAACACGCGGAATTATCATTTGCTGCACCATACAGTAAGCATGGAATAAAACACTCCATGTTGGAGTGGAACAGTGGAACCTCGGCATACGAGCAAATTTGACATTGAAAGTCAATTGACTTTCCATTGGCGCAAGCAAGTTTGTATGCCGAGAAAATTTTTTAGTTGAGGTGTCTCGGCATACAGAGTATTTTCGGCATATGAGCGCCCGAGCCGGGTGCACATACTTATGGTATCCAATTAAAACTTGCTTGCGCCAGTGGAAAGTCAATTGACTTAATTTTTGGGATTTGGTGTAAGATTTAGTGAAGACACAGCGCAGTGGGTCCCAAAAATGTAATTTAAAAAATATTTATTTTACTTCATTTACATGTCTTTTCTAAATGTTTTGCTTGTTTTTATGTGCAAAAATATGATTATAGTGTTGGAAATTGGTAATATTGGTAATATTTTTGGGTGGCTGGAACAGATTATCTACAGTTACATTATTTCCATTGGGGAAAATATGTTTCGCAATACAAAATTTCGCCTTAAGAACTCGCCTCCGGAACAGATTGAATTCGTATGCCAAGGTACCGCTGTCATTTTTTTTTTTTTTACCTCAAACCCCCGTGATTCCGCCCATAAATGTCATATAATCTAATATAATCTAATAATCATCTTGTTATTTGCTGCTGCACTGTAGCGCGGCTGTTAGAGAAAACCAATCAAGACCACCTGACCAATCAGAGTCCAGCACTCACCATTCCTATGGTATATAACATAAAGAAAAGCTTTCATTTAAGAACTATATATATGTACGAGATACCATAACCTCCAGCCTTCGAAGTACAGATTCAATGTTTCGCAATTGAAAAGTTCAACACCGCAGCGCTTTGAAGAAAGTGAAGGTCCAATTTTGAAGCAAAATATAAAGTAAGTGGCAATACAAAAGGTCAGTTATGACCTGGATTCAATTACGCGAGAAGACTTTTTCGTGACAGCGCAGCCAGAGATATGACTGCGTGCGGTAAGCCGAGCTGAGCCCGAATTATTTTCTTTCTGCCTCCCTTATCCAACGCCTAAAATTGGATCAAGATCAAGTTTCCTTCAGATGTCGTCTCGAAGATAATGCGCAGTGGAACGTTTACCCCCGTGCCGACTTCTGCAGCATAGGGTGTTTTCTCCACCGCAGAAGTAGGAGTCCACTCTGCTCTTCAACTCGCTGACTCATATTTTTACTTAACAGTTTAACAGTTAAAAACTAAAACCATTTTTGGGATATTTTTTTTTGTATAGGTTCCATTCACAGTCATGTTCAAAAGTTAGTACCCCCTCTTTTAATTCTGTGTAAAAAAAAAACACACCATCTGCTCTCACCTCGGATGAACAACACAACCTTTTTTCGTTTATTTATTTAACAAAATTGAAGCCAAAAAGAGAAAAAAACTAAACATGTACTGTAGGCAATAGTGAGTACCCCTGTGATTCAATAGCTTGTAGATCCACCTTCAACAATAACAACATGATGTAATCATTTCCTGTATGACTTTATCAGCCTCTCACAGTGTTTTGTTCCATTCTGCTGTACTTTACAACATTGCCTCAGTTCATTGAGGATTTGGGGCTTGAGGATTCGCTTATGCAGAGCTCTCTTAAAGTCTCGCCACAGCATTTCAGTTGCGTCGAGGTCTGGATGGTTGTCTAGTTGCATGACCGAATTTCAACAGAGCTTCACCTGTTAGACAGCTGGCCTCATACTTTCTTCTAGAATATTTTGGTATACACAGGAGTTCATGGCATCTGGCTGAAACTTATACTCTTAAATACTGTGGAAGCAGTAACAGGGGGCGTCGTATTGGCCACATTTTTCATAAATAAACAATGAAACAGTGATAACAGTTACAGTATACAGTATGTTTTATTATGTTTGCACACAAAAAATGCAAAAAACAAGAGGGGTACTAACTTTTGAACATGACTGTACAGTTCTTGCTATTTTATATTTCCATGGTTTCAGTACTTTTTACTGCAAATTAGTGAGACCCTGTTGCAAGAAAGTTCAACATTGCACAGATTTTTACACAAAATATCAAGACTTAATAGAAAAAAAAATATTTTACACGTTTGGTGTCTGATGTGTGATGTGTGACTAACACCCTCATATCACAACTGGGATGTTATTCACACTAACACGCAACCTCGAGAGTTGTGTTGCTGTTCTGCTTTCTGTAGTTAGATGTTTATTTAAAGTTAACGGAAGGAGTCTCCAGCGTCAGTGCTTTTGATAAGTCAGATATAAAGCTGGACCTTCAGACCCCTTCAGACATCTTCTCTGAAGTTTCTTGGTAAGGCGACAAGCTTTTCCGGCAGAGCAAAACAACCTAGGCGTAACTCGAACTAAGCAATTGAGCAGGAAAATGTCTAAACCTTAAATAAGGAGACTGTTTAAAGACGTGTGAGTGTAAGGACATGCAGCAGAGTCGGAAACCACCAACCACCCCTGACACCATGATAACAGGAACATTGTACTTTAATTGAATAAAATGTAAAAGGTGATATTCTTTAATAAATACACTGGATGAACAAACTTTCATTCCCGAATTGCATTCATTTAAAAAGACAACACCATAGATGTGATAACCTGGTGATTCAATGCATTCAGCTCATCAGCTGACTTTATTTTATTGCCACATAATGTTGCTGAGTCTTGACCTGAGCAACTGGAGCAACCACAGATCATACAGTAACACTGCCTCCTAAAATCATTGGGATTTTTAGGGATTAACTCGCTTTTGGAGCCAATTTTTTACCATGCAACTTCACCAAGAGTTGGTCTAAATTCATGATGTTTTCCGACTGTAAATGCAAATACAACGGTTAAGAAGAAAGTAAAATCTGAACGATGATATTGGAAGGTTTTTAAAACATTTTTATGAAAATGGTATGGGGAGAAAAGCCTAAAACAGTGTTTATATTGATAATATTTAATATGCAAAACGAACAATCAACTGACTAAAACAGGATTTTAATGAATATAAACACTAAAATCTTAAATACAGACTAGGTGCGGAAACAAATTTACAACTTTTCGGATCTAATAATTGGAACTAGTTAAATTTTTTTATTTTTTTCAGATTTTCTTGTTTTTGTCATCTCTCTGGTTTTGAGCACTAACCCTGCTGCTGATTCCCACATGCTCCACACTCATCATCTCAGCTCTATTTTTATCCTCCCTGGCAACCTGTGAGTTTTTATCTTTTTATATCTTTTTTTTTCTTCTTTCGATAGAGATCATTCATTTAGCGGACGTTTAAAGATAGGAACATAAAAACTGTACATTCCTGGTTGCAGCTTTGACGATAACTGTGATGGAAATGTTGCCATGGTGACAGCATCATAATAGGGGAACACCTGCAAGATTGTTATTTCAGCTAATTACTTCACGTCGCGCTCCAAATCAGGACTACTGTTCATCTCAAATTAACCGCCATAACAAGTGTAAAAGCTGACGTGGGGCAATATATACTGTATATTTATATTATTTTTGATATGTTCTATTTCAATACAGTAGATGAATGAAAGCTGTACAGTATATTGAGGTGAGGTAATGTTTAGATTTAAATAAATAATCAAATCTTTTACGCCGTGATAATTAACACAATAAAATTTCAAGCATTTATTTATTTATTTATTTGAATGAGCACACAACTAGCACTCTTCAGAGGACAATAAGGACTCTGTACTTTGTAAGCACTTTTAAAGTTATAATTGTATAGAACATTAAAGCTTCTACTGAGAGAGAGAGAGAGAGAGAGAGAGAGAGAGAAGGAAAGAAAAGCCTTGAGAAAAAAAGGAATCTGATGATTACTGTATATGGAATTTGAAAGAAAAAAAATGAAGATTAAAAATAAAAATGGAAAGATGTGAATAAAAAATTAAGACAAAGGCATCATTAACAAATTAAAAATATGATGAATAATAATGTAAAATACTTTACTGACCCAATGGTGCATTTGAACATGGAAGCCAAAATGCACCACCATCACCAAATTAGGTCCTCATTTGTTACATTTAAAAGCAGTGCTCCAGATGGTGTGTTTAAAGATTTTTCATTGTGATCATTTGTATGTTGCAGAACAAGGTCAGTGAAGTTGCCATATACAGAATGGTTATTTCTCCCTCTAGGGTAATCATTTTCCCAAAAAGTGTATGTATAAAAAAATATTTTTAAAAACTAATCAAATTGAAGGAACATTTATTTAAACATTAAATGAGCAAAAAATACAATAATACAAAAAAATGTGGGGGAAAAATTACTTGTAAAATATGTATTTTTTCTTGAGGTACTGATACTGGCAACTGCTGATGCTGATTCTGATACTCACAGTTACTAAATGTGGTACCAAAAGGGTTAATGACAAGACCAGATTCATATTCATCAATCTTGTAAATACAGTGATTTATGTTTATTAATAACATATTACTTACTTTGTTCAAAAACTATTACAGTCAAGGCTTGTTAACTTTTTTCAAACCTGTTCTATTTAGCTGCGAATACACTGCCTGATAAAAAGAAACACCAAAAATCCCATGCATTATTATTTAAATTAACTACCTTTAGCTTTTATTTTGCTGCCCAATTCATGTGTGAAAATAATTCCTCATGCATCCAGTGTCCTGGAATATGGCGTGTGCCATCAGCAAACATAAACTCCATACATGTGATAATCTGGTCATTCAGTGCATTCAGGTCGTCAGCTGACTTCCTTTTAATGCCCATAATATTGCTGAGCCTAGACTAGACCTGAGCACCTGAAGGCTTGTACTGTACAGTGGCCACTATACCTAATGCACCATCTGGAATAGGGTCTGGACTCATCAATCCACATGACCCCTTTTTCCATTTCAAAAAGTCTAATCTTTATGCTTCCTAGCAAACTGAAACCTTTACTTATGTCCACACAGTCTCAATATGTGGAAATGCTTTTACAGTACTTACATTCTTAAACCTAACTCTGGTTTCTACTGGCATTTTTTGATCACGCAAGTGCGTTAAACCATATTTCAAGCAGATCTGGCAACCCCAGTGGTAAAAGTATTATACATATTGTATATGGAGACATTGTGAACCAGGAGGTCATATCTTATTAAACGAGCAGAATCCATACTGTTTTCAAATTCATCCCACATCTCCACGCTCAACTGGCTTTGAGCTCCTGAAAGATCTCCGCAGCCCGAGCACACGGCGGTGAGAATGAAGTCGAGCGCCTACATTTTTAATTGGCTCTTACCCTGCAGGCGCTCTTCCATCACACCCACAGTAAAGTTCAGGTCAAGAGACGCACATACACAACTGAATCCAAAAGTATTAACCTGTCCACTTAATAAAAAAATATATATATGTAAAAAAAAAAAAAACTCTGTCGTCTGTAAGCTTGGCTCTCAGAGGGGTCGCTGCGGGGTCTGTGTTAATGATGGCTTTTTTTCTCCCGCCAACTAATTTCAAACCAAATCGATTTTTTTTTTTTTTACATTTATTCTAAGGTCATTTTAACTTTAATCATTTGTTCCTAAATCATTTTTTATAAAATCATCTTTTAAGAAATAAAACCTGTTAACTACCATGGTGCTTTAGATGCATTGCTTCTTTTTTTTTTCTTTTTTTTTTACCCAGATTCACAGAAAAAACAAATCATAGCATCATTACCGTGGTAACTATTCATATGATAAACACTGATCATTTAGCACATTAACGCTATAGCGTGGTTCTGTTTCCATCATTTCTGACCTTCTAATAAACTCTGGGGCCAAATAGGCAGCAATATCTTTATCCTTAAAAAGTCTGATCTGTTAGAATGTCAGAGATTGACTGATGCCGTTTTGTACATCGCTCCAAAATGAAATTGGAATTGGCCAGAAAATCGATTTAAGCATACTGAGTAAGCCAAATTAAAGTACAGAGAACCTTCCCAGAATAAAATATTGAATTTAACTTGCTGTACTTGGTGTACAAAATAAATGAATAAAAGGGGGGGAAATACATCTAGTATATAATCCTATTAAAGACAGTTCACTGAAATGTAATGACTTTTAAATGACTCTACTCGGCTGGTTTAGGGGGGTTTTAGAAAAATAAACATATCACGTCATGTTTCATCGGCCCTCAGTTATCGTCTTTATTGAAACCATCACTGTATACATTTAAACTTTAGCAAAATTCAAACAAAGTGCTGTTCTTGAATTAAACCAATTAATTAATGGCTTAACATTTTCAATTAACCCCAAATCCTAAACATGGTTCAATAATTTACCACAAATTAATTACAAATTTCTCAAACTTCCTTAATGTCTCACACCTGAATTAACGAATTCTAGAACCAGAAGGCACAGATGTGCAAACAAGGCCAGTTCTGAGAACATTTATAGGATTAAGGTACTGTATATTACAAAGGGCATTCAAGTCAAACTAGGACTTAATGAGAAATCCGTTCCAGAATGCAATGCAGTGACACTGATTTGGCAAGTCCGTGAGATGGCAACATGAAGGTCTTAACATAAAAATGTAAGCATTGGATGGTAGTCAAAGTGCATTTGGATAATTTAAAGTAATTTAAATTATTTAAAGTGAAACAAAAACCAATATGCCATTGTACAAGGGGCATTCAAGTCACTTTTGATTAAATTTCTGGTGATTGAAGATGTATATAGTAATTGATAGTTACTGAAGATTTCAAGCGCGGTACGGTGATGAGACTCTTAGCCGCAGTAAAGTATTTGAATGTTATAAAGAAGGCCGCACGTCTGTGAATGACATTCAGCGAGTGGAACTCTGATCCCACGTACAGTCCTGACCTCGCTTCAAGCCATTTCCACATGTTTGGGCAAACATTACAGGAGTTCCTGGGAGGCCGGCGTTTCAGACAAGAAGCAGGCAGTCTGGTCAGAACTTCAGCTTACTGAGAACTTTTTACCTTGATGGTATTTAAGCTCTAGTGAAACACTGGGATGAGTGCATTAGTGTAGCTGGGGATTATATAGAAAAATAAATGGAGCTTTTACTCTCGGAACTGTGTACAATTAAAAGTCCCAGTTCGACTTGAACATCCCACATAGATTGAACCAGAAGGTTCCTCGAATTGTTCTCGCTAGCGCATCTCGTTTTTTTACGTTCTCTCGGTTTGTAGGAACACCAGTGGTGTAAATATACAGTTGTACACAGGCACACACCCCTTTATTATTTACACATAAAACATAAGACACACATGAGTCATGTGTTTGATAAAAGCAAATAAACAGTTAAAAAAAAAACACTAACAACAATTATAATCATAAAAAGTGTCTGTGGTTGAAATCATCTGTGCTTACCATGAACATGTTACAAGATTAGTTTAATATATTTCAATTATTTTCAGTATTTCTATTTAAACATTTTTTTTTTTTATAAAAATAAGCCAAAATGCTGGTCTGGGAAGTGAATGATTTTATTAATACATAATAAAAGCATGTTTAAAAGTAGCTCCATCAAGGCAAAAGAAAACGGCATGTCTCTGCTCTCATTATTTCTCACATTTGTGTGTGTGTTCTGTAATAAAAAGGACATTTATTAAATTGTGTACAGTGACCTAGCGAGACTCGGCACCGATTCAGATCCTAATTAGCGTAATCATGTTGGGTGTATATGTGTTTAGGGCACGGTGCTGCATTTCAGTAATGATCCATTGTGTTGCCATGAGTGAAAAACCCCTCACATCAGTCGTTCTGTGAGCACTGAAATAGAAACCTAATGAACAAACACAGCGGTTACTGTACGCCTGTGTTGCTTAGGAACTGTACATTAAAGCCAGAGTCAGTTTTTTTTTTTTCCCAACAATACACATACACAGCTATTATATTTGCATTATTTACCTTAGGTAGATCTTTAGATAAGTCATGAAATTAGATTTCATTTTTAGATTTTTTAAAATAAATAAATAATCATATTTTATGTGCATAAAAATTGCTCTTGTGCAAGAGTTAACGCTTTAAATGTTAATTAAATAAATTCTACATTTGCTATAGCTACTGATTAATTAATGCCAAGTGAAGCGAGTTTACATATTTTATTGTGAGTGTTTTTGCATTTTGTGCACGATTTAGTGAAGACATAACACCATGCGTCCCAAGAATGTTATCAGGGACGGTAGCAAGAAGAAAAGGGAGCCGATTTGAGTTTGGTTTTTAAAGCAGCCGGTGCCAAGAGGAATCATAAATAAATATTTAATATTTTATTTCATTTACATGCTTTTTCTAAATGTTTGAATTGTTTTTATATGCAAAAATATGATTATACTGTTGGAAATTGGTAACATTGGTGATATATATGGGTGGGTGGAACAGATTATCTGCATTTACATTAATTCCCATATTGGGAAATGAATTATGCAATATGAAATTTTGACTTACGTAAGAACTAACCTCTGGAGTTTAAATTCAACTCAGCTACATTTTTTAATTTTTAATGCCTTTTTCAGCCATAAGTGACAATATTCCTCCCATATAAGCAATATGCCATTACAATGCAGTTGCCACTTTATAAAAGTAGTTATGTATAAAAAAAAAACCTAACACTTTATTTTCTCTGATTAAATGCATAAGATTGAGTTGTTTTGTCTTTTGTTTTGTCAACCTACACTTATTTAAGAGCTGGAAAAGTTTTCACAGCGGTGACCTGGATCTTATCTTTACTCACCATCGATCAATCATCTACGAAGTTATTCATCATCATACAGAGGAGCTGATCGTGATCATCTTTGCCCTGATGCTATCGGATCCACCGCTGGAGGACAACGGACGTATGCGAGAAGATAAAGTGTGCAGTTTATCAGTAGATTCGAAAAGACTTTCTCTTAAGATCCGGGTTCTCCGTGTTCCTTTTAGAAGATGCATAACAAGGTTAAATTTCTTGCTGACAAAAAAGAGAGAAATTCATTGAGAATTCATTGAAAATGTGATATGTTGCTCTGGATGGACAGTAGTCTGCTCACCAGCTGCTGTAACCATCATTACATTTCTTCTTCATATAGATGTATACAGAATCGACAAAGAAATGCATTTATCCTGAACATTATTCTTGGGTTTGTGCATGTTTAAAAAAAAAAAAAAATCATAGAGCACTCAAGAGCACTATCATCACATCCTTCATCATTTTATCGAAATTACAATGCTGTTTAACCCTCAATTCTGATTGGTCTAAAAGTAGCTCAGAACCAAATCATAGGTTTCTATTAATGCGCTCATTCTAACAGATTATTGTTTCTATAGGAACAGCTCATTCACAGGGACAAGTAATAAAACACTTTTATGCTCCTACAAGAAAATATGATCATGATAGGTGTTGTTGTGATATTATGAAGTTGAGGTACTTTAATAGGCTATAAGATTAAGCTTATTCCTCTTATGTATATCACAGTGTGTATACCAGCAATTACTGTACAATGTTTAATTTATTGCCAAACTCACACATCTTACTTTTTTATTTATTTATTTACACCAATCAGCAATAACATTATGATCACACGCCTAACATTCACTTATTTCATAAGTACATGTGTTTTTAATCTGTTTATATGGAGTACTTGCCAAAATGTGAACGATCTGTTACTATATCAATGATAGCACATTAGTATATAAGCCTGCTACTGCAGGAAATTCATCAAAGCCTTCTGACCGATCAGAATCTCGAATTTAATCCAAGTCTGGTATTTAGTTTTAGAGAAAATACAAGTTTACTTGTTCCATAGTGTTTGGATTTCCAGCATCATATATTTACTAGAAAACGATATAATCTTTAGCCTAAACAAACAAAAATGTTGTATATTTTTTAATATATATATTTTTTTTTTTTCTTTTCTTTTTTTTTTTTCTAAACAGATATCAGAGATTTAAATTTCAGTGAGAATACTAAAGGCAAGAAAAGCTTAAAAAGAATAAAACCTTGAGCGGAATCCAAGACTCAGGTCTCTGATGGGAATCAATAAATTTCTTTTATAGCAAAGATATACTGTAGCATAAGAATTCTAAATTATACATTGTATATATTAAAGTTATACATTACGTTCACATCCTTAGGAGTTAAGTTGAAGGTCCTGACCACTGCAGACTGGGAACATCCCACAAGAGCTGCAGTTTCGTGGTTGGCACCTAGAAGTGGGTGGAATATATTAAGCAGCAAATAAACATTTTGTCCATGAAGTTGATGTGTTGGAAACAGAAAAAAATCGGCAAGGATTTAAGGATTTGGGCGACTCTTACTGTACATGGACCAAATTGTGACGGCTAGACATCAGAGCAACTCCAAAACTGCAGCTCTTGTGGGATGTAATGGTTGGAGACAGGATTGACTCTGCAAAGTACTACCAGATGAGCCCCCTTGTGATTATGTTCAGTAGTACTTTGCAGTCTCAATCGTCTCGCGGTCAGTACTCTCTGACCGTTACACACTTACGGCGGACGTATTCCCAGGGTTAAAAGGGGGAACTGTATGTTAAAAAGTAATGATACAGGTAGTGCTCAAGACTTTTGAGACATGTTTGTGTATGGTACCGAAACTTTTATTTGCTCTGCATTTAGAACCACTACTTATTGTACAATAAAATAGAGTTGTGACTTTTTTCCCTAACTCAGTGTAGTGAATTTTGGACCTAATATGGCCAACGGAGATGCTGATTGCTAATAGCCTATGGGCATTTCATTGGTCACCATACTCTAATCTCATTACAGGTGGTCAGAACCTACCAAAGGTGCTTCAAAAAAACTTTAAACTGGTGTACCGGTGACATGGTTATGGGCAGCCATGGTTCTGTATACACTAATATGCTGTGGTGTGGAGTGTCTAAGAAGCAGCTAATCAATCATTTCCTCCCTGGCCTCACTTTTTTTTTCGTTCTTGAAGTTAATTAAAAAAAAAAAAAAGATTTCAAATTCTTTATACATACAGTATCCTAAAAATGTTGGGAAAAGTTACAGCTTTACCTCTGACTGTGTCTATAATATATGTGGTATTTTGTGGAGATTTATTCAGTCCCTGGTAAATTGCATCAGGCTGGCCAAGGCCAAAATAACAAACACCAATGTAACTAAAGAATCTGTTTTTTTCTTCCATACAAACAAAAACAGATACCACCAAACCCAGACTTGTCCAGCGGATTTCCAGACAGAGAAGCGTGATTCGTCACTCCAGAGAACACGTCTACAGTGTTTTAGAATCCAGTGATAATGCTTCTGATGCTTTGCATTGCAGTTGGTGATGTAAGGCTTGGATGCAGCTGCCTAGCCATGGAAACCATTCCATGAACCTCTCAAAAACTATGCATGGCAGCAGTCTGTGATTTTACATGGCCTACCACTTTATGACTGAGTTGCTCTCATTCCCAATCACTTCCAATTTGTTATAACACCACTAGCAGCTGACTGTGGAACATTTAGTCACGGAACCACGCTGGAATTCACTGAGCTCCTGAGAGCAACACATTCTTTGACAAATGAAGTGGTCTGCATATCTAGGTGCTTGATTTTATACACCTGTAACCACGGAAGTGATTGGAATACCTGAATTCAATCATTTGGATGGGTAAGTCAATACTTTTGGCAATATACAGTAGTGTAGATAGATAGATAGATAGATAGATAGAAACAAAAGACAATCGGCTTTCGTTGCTCTAAATTCAATGAGAATAAAACAAAGTATCAGGGTTCACATGTCAAAGTCTAATCTTCTAAACTTACCTACCCATGCGGTGCTGACAAAGAATAACGAGCCACAGGGTGATCTGGAAATTATAAACTGGAGTACTGGACTACAGCACATCGAGCCTCAAGTATCACCTAGGGTGATATAAAATAAGGTCAAATATTTACATGCGATTTAAATGCGATTAATTTCGATTAATTAATTACAAAGCCTCTAATTAATTAGATTAATTTTTTTAATCGAGTCCCGGCCCTAATATATATATATATATATATAT
>JAQMYL010000017.1:1475464-1502018 GCA_030014365.1 Clarias pachynema | reverse complement strand
CGCAGCCGGACAAACGCACGTCACCAAAGCCCGTGTGAACACTCTCATTGACTCCTATGTGTAGAAAACCCTCGGCGTTTCATCCGCGCTCACCGGACGCTACGAACGACAGAAAAACGCTCGATTTTAACATCCGTGTGAACAAGGCCTAAAGGTAAAGAAAATGTACTTGAAAAGCAATGGGCAGCAGAAATGCTTTCTAGTAATGATGGTTTGATAGCAAAATTAACTCACAAAGACTTGACAAGACATGACGTCATGTGACACCATGACACATCATGTTACATCATGTCTACTTTCCCAGAAATTCTAGTGAAAAAAAAAAAGCTAGCAGCAAGCACAAAAACGACAAACTTCAACATAGCTTTGCAAGCAGGTCTTGTGACATGACTCTCTAGCATGTCAACAGTGACCTATGAATCATTCAAGCATTAAGAAAAAAGCATCTAACTTAAGGCATGACCCAGTGAGAAACAGGTGCAGATGATGACAGATGATCAGTTTACTGCTGATGCTGAATGCTGAGTGGTTGGAACGGACGAGAGGGGAAATGAGGTCGCTGCTGAGCTCATTATGTAAACAAGCAATTTTTAAACTGTATCTTTACGCACTTTGCAGCCTGTCGTAGTAAAACATTTGTTCCCATTTCTTTTGTTTAGTGTAAATCATTTAATTTAATATGAAGAAATGGGAGGGTGGTCAAGACTTTTGCACAGTACTGTATCTCAAATCATTTAAACAAAATGATGCCCCACAATGCAAGACAGCACGATGTTGATTCATCCCTACGCTGTATGTTTCCATGGTTACAGCAACATCTGATTGATGGATTCCTGGTATTGATAGGTTTGGCTTTTTGGATCCTTTGCAATAATATCTTATTTGTTAAAGAAATACCGCTGTTTATCAATCTCATCATTCAGGTTTAAAATTGATCGCTAAAAACAGAGGTGAAAGAGTTTAAAAAGAAAATAGTCAAGACTTCACAGCGCTGCATTATAACCCATTACTGAGGTACAATCAGTCAGACTTTCTACACCAAAGACGAAGAACCTCTGCTTGATCCTTCATACAGCATTGCCCTCCAGTGGAGCATCGGATTTATCCATCACGACTCTCCCATGAAGAGAAAATCACATGGAACAAAACAAACTAGCAGTTAGAACCTCCGTTTATTCTACGTTTATTCCAGTTCCCAGTGTTCCCGGTGATCTATCCTTCATTCCCAGCAGTGACACTTCGGACTGTGTGACCCAGCTTCAGGAAACAAAGCTGTTCTTTACCCCAGCATGCAAATCAGAGCTTCAGGAAATGTGTGTGTGTGTGTGTGTGTGTGTGTGTGTGTGTGTGTGTGTGTGTGTGTGTGTGTGTGTGTGTTGGAAAGCAAATTGGATCGAATGTAATTCGGTTCACATGAGGGAGCGGATCGATAATGCTGACAAACGGCTTTCTAACCCAAAGTGCCCACCTTGTTTAGAGCGTTTTGTGTCCACAGGTGGAGAAGAAGGATGACAAAGAGGAAAAGGAGAGAAGAAAACAAGGCGAAAAGGAAGAGAAAGAGGGGACGTTTAGATAGGGGAAGAGGAGGAGGAGAGGGTGTAGCAGGAAGAAGAAAAATGAGGACGAGGATCAAGGAGAGGAGGGAGAAAAGGAGGAGGTAGAGGAAGGAGAGGCGGAAGGTAAAATAAAATAAAAAGAATGAAGAGAAGGCAGGGTAAAATGGAGAGGAGAAGAAGGAGGAGGATGAAGATTAATCAGGGATAAGGGAAGGAGAAGGAAGTAAAAAAAAAAACTAGAGCAGGAGGAGAAGGATGCAGAGGATGAGGACCATATAATAAAAGAAGGAGAATGGTGTGGACGAGTGGAAAGGTGATGATACCTTCTATAAGGAAATGTTCCACAGACAATAGTACTCTACAAAAGAGTGCTTTGCTGTCAAAAAGATTCCAAGTTGAGCCATTTCCCAGAGCTTAGACACCTTGAAGGATGTCGCATCAGATCTAGATGTTCACCGTCTGCAGGTTCTACTGTATTTGTGAAGAAGAAAATAAAGAGCAGTTACTATACAGTCTGTGGTTTTACTGGGGAAAAAAAGGGTTCTTCAAGGGTTCTTTAAGGCAAATGAGTGTAAAAGAAGGCTTATTATAAAACAAAGTAAAGAACAATGTGTATTTTTTCTCCTTTTGTGGTTGCACTTACAGTATTAGAAGTTCTTGCAGAAACAGTCATTTGTCTTTGTCCCTCCTCTTTCTTTACGAAGATGTAAAACATACAGCGCAGTTACAAAGCACTGACACTGGAGACTCCTTCCATACTGTACATGATTAATTATTGTCTTCTGGCTGAAAGAAAAAAATTTATTATTAAGCACAATAATATAAACATCTTCAATTCAGTTATCTACGAGTCACATGGGGTTCTGGGGTCTATGTCAGGGAACTCATGGCATGAGGTAGGGTACATCCTGGATGGGGTTGCAGGGACAAACATCACAGGAAACTAGAACACACACACACACACACACACACACACAGTCATACACTAAGGGCATGGAGGAAACCTGAGTACCACACTCCACACACCACACAGACGATGGTGAGATTCGAACCCGCAGCCATGGAAAGTGCGAGGTGGCAGTGCTGCCCTCTATGCCACCTTTATAAACACGTGATGAGAACTAAATGAAATCCACATCTTCTGAGAATTCAGCTCTGATTATTCAGATAGAGCACAACTTGAGAGAGATGCCCGATCACGTAGCATACACACGCTCGGCATCGGTTTCCCCAACTGTGAGCCATCATAATAACGAGGGCCAAACACAAACCCCCCTCGGTCGAACAGAGAAACAAAGAAACCCTGCGGCGAAAGCAAACACACAAACAGCCCAGAGTCCTTTCATTTGTTCCCGATCAGACTTTTCTCATTGCGCTCCAACATGGCTTCTCGTTTCCTGCCTGCTCCATCCGTTCTGCTGCTGCAGATGGCTGTGTGAAGGATACTGCAGTCTTTTTCCCTCATTGGCACCCTGGCAGCCTGGAGCAGAAGCCATTAGGGCCCATTAGTGTTGGAGCTGAAGCCGTCCCGCCTCGGCCTCCCACCGATAAGAAGCTCTCGGCTCTGGACGTCTCTCTAATGAGCAGCTCTACTGTCCTACATGCGCCAAAATGGGAAGCCGGGGACGCAGGATGCTTTTTCTTTTTTTTTTCTCTATCGCTTCATTTTTAGAGGCCCGGAGGCGAAAAGAAAGTCGCCGAACTGGTATCGTCATCCACAGTGAAGCAGCAGTTTTTTTTCTTCTTTGTCTTTTTGGTTAATCTGTGGATTGTGCTCGAGAGAGAGAGAGAGAGAGTGATGAGATGTGAAAGGGTGAATCAGGAGCTCCGTCTGTCCTCGACACAGTCCAATCTGTGACAAATGGCAAATAAAGCGTGTCCTCACAGGACGGCCGTGTTTATTTAACATCTCCAGGATGAGGTTCTGCACAAACTCCGGGGGTCGTTTGACAACGAAGCTAATTAAACGCATTAATTATTTGTTAGGTGAATTTAAATAAAAAATTAACAGTCCCCCTGCTGATGCCACGGGAAAAAAAATAAATAAATAAAAATGGCAGTGGAATTTAATGAGACGTGGATATTTGCAGCGTTGTTGTTTTTTTGTTGTTGTTTTTTTTTGATACGCTGGGCAAACCTGATAGAATATAACACACGCAGAAAAATCTATCTGAATTTAAATGTAACTCTAAATGGATAAAAAGTGAAAAAAGAAAAGACGGTAGTGCTGTTATGGGAAAATAATCTGATTTTGTTAACTCTGCATAACTGAAAAACACTGAGTGTTTTGTACTTTACATACTGTGTTATTACACTTATTCCACCAGATGTTTTTTTTTTCTTTTTTTAACAAATGTCAGAGTGTTTCTGGCAGAAGAACCCTGAAAAGAACTCGAATCAGTTCAGGTCACTCAGCAGTGAAGCAGAGCAATTATCACTTCTCTGCGTTTCTGAAGATGTTCGTTCACAGCCTCCCGCACTTTCACTCTCTGAAAGACTCTGGCAGCTGTGCTGTACCGAGCCGCCACCAAACGCAGTTTCACACCGGCATTATAGCGATCGCACCATGGGTGAGAAAACTGCACAGGAGTCATGCCCTATAATGGATCTTATAAATGATGGCGCATCAGCCTCGTTCTGATTCCCCAGGAATCAACTGGTACCTCCGGGAACGGTGGATTACAGAAGCATTGTGCATTGCTAAGGCTTGACGTGTTGGATATTGGGAGGAGACTTTACTGAAAAACATGACTCCACTTCACTCTTAACGGAGCTGGACATGTGACCCAACTTCCGTGGTTGAACATGCACAAACGCATGTTCATATCATCGAAAGTTCGTAACTCGAATGTTCGTATGTAGGGGACTTATTGCAACTCCAAAAATTATGAGTAAATCTACACAAGCAGCAAAATACTGAACTAATGTGCTACTGTATGATGTTTGTCTCCCAGAGGATTAAACGCACGGAAAATGCTATTGTCTGAGTCTAAGTGGCTTACAGTTTACCGCCATGCTAAAACCGTGATGTGGCATTTCACAGATATCCTCCACCAGAGTTGTCACCACGTCCCAACCTCTTGTATAAACCTCGGCTAACAGATCCTCGTCTTTTCAGGTCTCTTTGAAGCGTCCTCCTCTCTTCCAGCTCTTTCATCAGAGACGGTGAAGTAACAGGGCAGCAATACGGCAACGAGAGAATTCAAATTAACCAAGAAACCGTTCAAGAGCCTTTGGACTCAAAGCACATTAGTGCACAATGGATCAGTGCTCAGAGAAGTCTTTTTATGTGGCGTTCGGAGAGATGCGAGCTTTTATGTGACGTTTAATAGAGACGTTTTCCGCGTGCGTCGGGCTCATTACCAGGCTGAAGTCGTACAAATATCACAATCCTGTGGGTTTAAGATGAGTCAGAAATCCTTAATAAGCGAGAACGAACTCAGTCCACGAACAGATCGACTGCTGAGTCAGTCTCCTGGCATTTCAGTTCACAGAGAAACGTGTTGCATACACGTGATAGACTCACACACACACACACACACACACTTCTTGATGGTCTTGTTTCTTACATTCATGTCTGCAATATTTTGTAACACTGAGGAATATTACAGCGATCATCATTAGGCCAATTTTGACAATAAAATCAGGGTTGCCAGGTCTGCGCACAAAATGCGCTTCAATAAAACAATTCCGAATCTAAAACTCAAAACCAATGCAAACACATTTTCTTCCTAAATTAACCATCATATAACTATGAAGACCTTAAATGACTGTTATATTATTAGAACAGACTCACTCAGTCTCAGGGGCCTGGAGCCTATTCAAGAATGGGCGCCAATCCTTCGCAGAGCACAAACACATACAAACACTCACATGGTCATTCACACACTACCTGCAACACCAATTTGGGAACACCAGTTAGCCTAATCTGCATGTCTTTGGACTGTAGGAGGAAACTGAAGCACCCGAAACCAACCAAGAACGGGGAGAACATGCAAACTCCATACACACAGACCAGAGGTGGGAATCGAACCCGGACCCTGGAGGTTCAAGGCGACAGTCTGAACAGACAAATTTACCGACACACAGCAAATGTGTTTATACTATAAAAGTAGTCAATTATTTTGTTTCATGCTTTTTTTTCCCCATTATACAACACCTTATTTCACAGGATCAGACTGAGGTAGCACACTCACTGTATGCATAACCATGGTAACAAGCTTTGTTAGCAATTTATTTATACAATAAAGAATACACTACAAATTCTATGTGGCAGCTCCTGAATCTACGGAGGCTCCACCCCACAAACCTAACGTCACAGTGGCAGAAACCACAGCACTCACACCCAGAGCCATGTCCTGAGGAGGTAGAGGCACCCCAGAGGCACAAGGGGAAACTAAAACCTATATGGTTTCAATGTTAATGGTTTTAATTCTAAGGCTAGTCTGGGCGTATGTGTGTAATGCAAAAGTGAACTGTCATAGGTCACTTAAATTGCAAATATTTGCCGAGTAACTCAAAAGTACTACTCAACATAGTCTTCATCACAAGCCATGCATTTGTGCCATTGGTGAACCCCGACTTTCGGACCCTGTATGAAAATCACGTTAGCCTCAGTTGATGGTTTCCTACTGCAGTGGTTTGACTTCAATGCTGCTTCCCCTTCTTTAAAGTTCTTCTCGTCAATGGTGTCACCTCCGTGAACTTTCTGTAGCGCAAGCAGAGTCCATGACCTGCAGCAAAGGGGATTTTCAAAGAGAATTCGACCGGTCTGCAGCTACACCCCGTTCACAACAAACTGCGATGTACTGTGTATTCCAACTACTTTCTATCAGAGCCAGCATTCACTTTATTAGTAATTTGTGGTACAGTAGCTCTTCTGTGGGGTCAGACCAGACTGAGTACCCTTCTATCCTTCGATTCTAAAATGATGATGAAGAGAATGATAACAGAGAATGATGAGGAAGAGGACAATGAGGAAAATGATGATGAGGATGAGGAGCAAGAGGACTATGAGAAAGGAAATGATGAGGAGGAAGAACATGATGAGGAAGGAGATGATGAGAAAGAAGATGATGAGGAAGGAGACAATGAGGATAATGAGGAAAAAGAGGATAAAGATGATGAAGATGTTACGTGTGATGACGAAGAGAATGATGAAGAAGAGGACAATGGGGAAAAGGATGATGAGAATGTTGAGCAAGAGGACAATGACAATGGAAATGATGAGGAAGAGCATGATAAGGAAGATGGTGAAGAAGGAGATGAAGGAAAGCAAAAAGTTTCTGTGAACTTTCTGTAGTGCAGTCAGAGACCATGACCTGCAGCAAAGGGGATTTTCAAAGAGCATTCGACCGGTCAACAAACTGCAATGTACTGTGTGTTCCAACTTTTTTTTTTTATCAGAGCCAGCATTCCCTGTATAAGCAATTTGTGGTACAGTAGCTCTTCTGTGGGGTCAGACCAGACGGACTACCCTTCTATCCCCACACGCATCAGTGAACCATGGGTGCCCATGACCGTGTCGCCGGTTCACTGTTTGTCCTTCCTCACAGGACAAACAAGTCTGCTCCAAGGAAGCTTCACCTCACAACTTACAGGACTTCTGTAATCTACTGGTCTTTGTACACACAGCACATCCACGGTATAAATGTGGATATATTAACAAATCAAAAAAATGCAAATCGCAAAAAACATGAAGCTTTTAAAAGTGGCTTTAAGAAGTATGAGAGTATTAGAATTAAATAATTAAAATTCTTGGTGGTCACAGCCACGGACATGGTTAGATCGTTGCTTTAGTCCCAATGTTTTTATTGTATCACTATGCTTCAGTGAACGTGTTTTTTTTTATCCTTCTTTCTTTCTTTCTTTCTTTCTTTCTTTATTTATTTATTTCCTTCTTTCCTTTAAGAATAAGGAACCATGACTCAAGCTACGAATCAGCATGTGGTCAAAAATCTGTGATGATCTCCAGAGAGTTTGGAGGATGAAAGCGAACACTCTGCGCCTCCTCCAGAGCTCTCCTCTTTCCACATCTCTCGTTCTTCTGACGCTCTCTCTTTCTCTCTCCATCTCTGGAGCAGCAGAGCCATCACAAAGACGGAGGAAATCTGACCAGCCGAAGAGGGGGCGCGGAAACTTTTGTTCACCTTTGTGGAAGGTTTAGAGGTGACTTTGATATTCCAAATGAGTGCTTATGTGGAAACAAAAGACTTCTGTTCTGAACTTGACCTTTTCCCCGGCGTGGCTCCGGGTGCGACAGCGGCTCATCGTGAAACAAAAGGCTAAGCAAAAACCTTTACTGATGCAAAGTCAAGAAAGTTGGAAGACACTCCCTCTATGCCCGTGACTTGTGTGAGAGCCATTACGCCTAGTGCCTGAGTGTAGTAGGCGTGTGTGTGTGTGTGTGTAATGCACACTAGCCAAGAATAGAAGTTGTAATTGTTGTAAGAAACGTGTCAGAGCTTTTTAAAAACCTGCTTATGTGATCTTCACACTCTGTACTGTAACAGTCTCAGATTGTTGCAGCTTCCTAATCTTATTCTTTAGATTAGAATGATCCGATCTTATCAGGTTTGTCAATCATGCTGATGAAATATGAATGGGCGTGACTCTGGTGATGGGAAAATTGTTTCGTTTTGCTGTAGAGAAGTGCTTGTGAAACCTGACTGTACTGTACCTGACTGTATTTCTACTGATAAAGTGCAACATACAAAAATATGAAAAAGTATATGAGCTGAAGTTTTGCACAACAGCGTCAGAATATTAGCATTGAAACGTGCTGATCACTAAAAGGATCATTTTACCAGTCCATTGTAAATTAGCATTCAATAAGTTTTGTCTTTACTTGCTAATTCACTTTCAGTTGCCAGATTAGCATTTACTAGCTACGTTTCATTTCACTTGCTAGCTTGTAATTTCTTTGCAATTTGCTGCCACCTTTCCTGCATTTTTTCCATGCTTGCTAGTCAACTGTCCTTTGCTAGCTAGTGTTTGTTTGCTGCAAGGTTTCTAGGTGATTCTATTGTAATCCATGTTTTACACACACACACACACACACACACATGAAGTAAAGCTAAGTTTTACCATGTAGTAAACAAATGCAAAAGGAAATGTGTTTAGTTGCATAGTTGTCATCATATCACTTCATTGTTAGCATTCATGCGCTAGTTTTTTTTTTTTTTTTTCAATCATAAGCTTACCTTTCCTTGCTAGTTTGCTACCACTTTTTACTTTTGTTTATATGTATATTATATTTCCACAAGTCAAAAACCACAAATCAAGTTTTATCAAGTAGTAAACACTGCTAAACCTGTTGGGCTGTTTAGTTATCTGTCACTTATTAGTTAGCATTCACTTGCTAAGTATCTTTTTACTCACTAGCTTGTATTTTCTTTCTAGCTGGTTGACACTTTTTAGTTGTCCTGGTTGCTAATGCGCTAAATAGTTTTGTGTTTGCTACTTAGCTATGTTTCATATGACTTTTATCAAGTTTTATCAAGTAGTAAACAAGGCAAATGGAAATGTATTTAGCTGCCTATCTTTACAGTAGGTTTATTTTATAAACATTAGCTTACCTTTTCTTGCTAGCTTGTTTCCAGATTTTTTTGTTACTACTGTACTTAGCTGCCAATTGCTAGCATTGTTTGCTGTTTTGTTACTTCCCAGTGTATTATATATTTTATATATATGCAGTATTTTCAGAAAACAAAAGCCTCAGGTCAAGTATCAATTTTATCACGTTTTTAGTGCGAAACCTATTGGACTGGTTAGCTGTCGATTGTTGATTAGCATTGACATTTTGTTTTTACTTGATAGTTTGCTTCCATAAGTTTCTCTGCTTGCTAATTAACCATCACTTGTTAGTTAGCTTCTTAATTTTGTTACTGAGCTACAGTAGGTTAATAAATGTGTTTGTTATATTATATTATATTATATTATATTATATTATATTATAGAATTTAAAGCTATATAATATAATATAATATAATATAATATAATATAATATAATGTTTTTTATCTGTGTGTGCCAGCGTTTTGTTGTGACGTCAGCGATCTCTCACAAGGTGGATGTTTCCCAAACTCCTGACTTGGAATTACGTCTTTAATGACCTTTCCGTTGCTCATTTCCATGACAGAGGTCGAGTTTTTCTATGTTCTGAGTATAATGGATCGCACCACATGTCTTCCATGTTTGTTCCTCTCACTTGCCCTCTTGTGACACATTTGGTGAAAAATTTCCCGTTAGGTGAAAGGTGAATTCTGTGACACGGTAAACAAAGATGGCCACAGCTTCATGTAAAACATGCAGTGGCAGTTGAAGAAATGAAAACAGCAGCCATAGAAAAGTTAAGTTGAACTGAAACAAGTTATAACCAGTCATTAATTGGAAGCCACTATTATACTTCAGGGTCTGAAGTCTGTGTACTGGCTTTGTGGATTACAAGAGCAAACGTAATTCAGAAGGAGAACCTCATTAAGTGATAGTGTTTTAGTACTGCAGTGTGTAGCGGCTCCTCTCTCCCTCTCCGGGCCTGTTCTCCTTTACCTGATTAATACACCGCAATATATACAGTTATAAGTGGAAAACTAAGCGCTCCCTGTCTCCAATTTATAACGCACGCTGGCATAATCATGACTATATGCTATTTTAATACACCGTGCCCGGATATTTAAACACTTACATGTTGTTCTCCCAATTGATTTAACGCAAAATTAATGGCATCCAACTTCATCAAGTGCTTATATTTTGTTACTGTGGCTCTTAAAATTAGCTCTAATGCGTTGGCAAAATCCCACGCCAAGCATCCATAGAGCCAAATGAGACCTGAAATAAAACCTCGAGGGCCACGAGGAGAGGGCATTGATTAACTCGGAGACGCTGATCTGAACTGTCATTAAATATTCATGTCTGCTGTTATAAGGTAACGTTAACTATTGCTTTCTTTTTCCTTTTTAAATATTAATAAATGTTAAAAGTGATTAATGCTGTTTTGTCATCAATTATTGTTTATAATTGTATCATTTGCTTGTATGTTGCTTACAGTCTGTGAGTCAATGTTCTTTGTGTCAACATGAAGCCGTGCCTTGTGAAGAAAAAAAATAAAGAAGATGTGACTTGTGTAAATATAAAGAAGAGATGGCTTGTGTGAGCATCAACAAGGTGTGGCTTGTGTGAACATAAAGAAGGCGTGGCATGCTGTGTGAGCATAAAGAAGGCGTGGCTTGAGTAAACTTAAAGAAGGCATGGCTTGTGTGAACATAAAGAAGGCGTGGCATTTTTAAAAATATAGATGGTGTGGCCTGTGTGAACATAAAAATGGTGTGGCTTGTGTATTTTTAAAAAAGGTGTGGTTTATGTGAACATAAAGGAGGTGTGGCTTGTGTAAATATAAAGAAGGTGTGGTCTGCTTGAACATAAAGAAGGCGTGGTTTGTTATTGTATGTGCTTTATATTCTAAAGAAGGGGTGGTTTGTTATTGTATGTGCTTTTTATTCTAAAGGAGGTGTGGTTTCTCCATATGTGAGAGATTTTTGAGTCATTATAAGGGAGGTGTGGTACAGTACATGGACTATGTGATAAAAGGACATGGACGGTGTGAATGTTAAGGAGGCGTGGCTTGTGTGCCTGTCAGTCAGCTCAGATCGAATCACAGGAGTTTATATTATCTGAGACGTGAACGTGATGTTTATTTAATTTACAGCTTCCTGCTTAATCACAGCTATTTTTCCTTTTTGACGTTCACCTCACGGTGTCTGGAAAGGCCGAGACATGGGACAATCTAATTAAAATTATTTGTAGCATAAATTTGCTCAATGGTTCCTGAATGCTGTGTGTGTGTGTGTGTGTGTGTGTGTGTGCAGGCTGCAAGGCCATAACTCAATCACGATGTGTACCAAAACGTGTCCCCTGATCCAATCCCTGGCTTCAAAAGTTCATCAGAAAAACGATTTCATTGTCTCGCTCATTATCACATCGTCTGTCTCTGGCGTAATGAGTTTAGTCACTCCAAAAGCAGGTTTCATGGACGTGTCTTTATCTCTCCGTCCACGCAGCCGTCTAGCGCCCTTTTCCGAGAAGCTGCCCTCTCATTCATTCTAATTAGAGCCATTGAAATGGAATAGAAGCGGGCCTTGTTGCTGAAGAAGCTGTCGCTACTTAGCATTCAGCGAGGGGAGGTAGGTGTATTCACACACACACACACACACACACACACACACACACATAGACGAGGTTTACCTGAAGCTGCTCAGGCTAATCTGCATTTATGTTGCGCCTCGTTATTTCCATATCTGCTGCTGCAGGGCGAACGGTAGAGAAAAAGTGAGCTACAGTTAAATCAATCATGTTTTCCTGTGTTTTTCTGTCCACGCTAACAAGGTTTGCTGATTTAGAAAAAGCCAAAGAGAACAAATTTCAATAATGTTAGGAAGCCTACATTGAGAATGAGCAGATTGAGGGAAGGAGGAAATTGAACACTATTCAATTAGCATTAGCAAACCAACGATCTGGAAGTTCATCACTGCGTCGAGAAAAAACCCCGCCGTATTTAATATTAATCTTCAATGTTTATTAGTTATTTAAATGTGAAAAAAACATATTTTTTACAAATATTTTATATTATTAATATGCTGTATTATTATTAATATATTTTATATCAGTGTGTATGCATGCAATAATATATTATTTTATTATATATTACATTAATATTATTTTTATTATACAGTATATGTATGAAATTAACAAAAAAAAAATACTGAATGTTTTCAGACTCCTTCAAGTTTTCTACATTCTCTTGTTTCACACTCATTTTGAAATGGATTCAAATCCTTTTTTCATTCTCGTATTTTATGTTCTTATTTACTTGTTACTGTACATGCTTGGCACACCTTCCTTTTGATGGTTTCTTCTATTCCTCTTGGCAGAATCGTTTGAGCTCCACAAGACTGGATGTTCAGCATCAGTGCCATTTTCATGTCTCGCCATAAACGTTCTCTTGGGTTCAGATCCAGACTCTGGCTGGGCCGATCCAGGACTTTCACGGAGTTGTTCTGAAGCCACTCCTGTGTTTTCTTGGCGGTATGCTTTGGCTCGATGTCTCGGTGGAATGTAAACCCTCGCCCTAGTCTGAGATCTTGAGCTGTCTGGAGAAGGTTTTCACTTAGGATAGCTCTTCATTTTTCTGGATCTATTTCCCCTCTATACTGCCAGTTGCAGAAAAAAACATCCCAACAGCATGATGCTGCCACCACCATGTCTCACTGTAGGGATGGTCTGAATAAGGTGATGTGCAGTGCCCGAATCTATAATTCCTAATAGTTCAATCTTTGTGTCAGCAGACCAGAGGATTTTGTTTCTCATGGTCTGAGTCCTTGAGGTGCTTTTTGGCAAACTCCCAGCCGGCTGTCATGTTCCTTTTAGTGAGGAACGGCTTCTGTCTCGCAGCTCGATCATATAGGTCTGATTGGTGGAGTGCTGCAGTGATGGCTGTCCCTCTGTAAGTCTCTTCTATTTCCACCAGATCTCATTCATAGTAACCCTTGGGTTCTTGAGCACCTCTCTGACCCAAAGGCCCTTTGTCCCTGATGATGCAGTTTGGTTGGGCGGCCAAACTTGGGAAGACTGTCTCTTCTATTTGAAAATGATAGAGACTACTGTGCTCCTACTGTAGGTGCTTTCACTTTTAATGAGTACTTTCCCCTTTTTTTGGAGGTATCCTACCTCAGATCTGTGCTTTTAGAACAATCATGGCTTGCAGATCAACAGATAATTCTCTCGACCTCATGACGTTAGACCCAGCAACTGGCGGAGCTGGCAACCCACAGTTAGCGGCCCACAGTTAGTGTAATTAACAGGAGTAGTTTTAAATTCTTCCCGGTACTATGTAGACTAAAGGTGAGGAGAATAAACCATGGAGGTGGTGGACAGCCCTGAGAAACTTATAAGATGTAGGGTGTACAATCCCTTGTTCCACACACCAAGTAGTACCCTTGATCAGCAGGGATTTGGGATTCAGCCTCGTGTTATAAGCGAGTTAGCTAGTTAGCTGTAATAATAGAACACTGATGTGATTCAGAACGACTTAGAAGTGATTACTGCAGAGACGGCGTGTTGTTTAAGACGACATTACGTTATCAGATGTGTGTTGTTGCTGAAAGTGCTTCTGTGACTGGTTGTGAATGTGGGTTTTGTCAGGCAGCTGCTCTCTCCTCAGTACTGCGGACCGTACAGACCTACTCTCACCCATGCTGAGACACACAGTTAGTGTCATTAACTACTGGACAACACCTGGGACACTGAGTCATACATATAGTTACACGTCATAGTGCTGTTACTGTACGTTAGCAGCACTTGTGGAACACCTCTCGTCCAATCAGATTACTTGGTCGGAACTAAGTTATATAATATGGATTAATTATTGAAACCTATATAAGTAGCAAATGAATGCTTACTAGAAAATGTCAGCAAATCTAGCAAATAGTGACAGCTTACTAGTAAAAGTTTCATAAGTAGCAAATAAATAATTAGTGAGTGACAGCTAATTAACTAATTATAAAATAATTAGCCACATACATCTGTAGTCTTTCACTATTTACTGTTTCAGCTATTTTTTCTTTTTCAAAGCAATACTGAAGATAAAGCAGATGACATCTGTTCACACAGTACACTTTTGAAAGATCATAACACATTGCATACACACACACACACACACACACACACATGTACACACACATCAATCATGCTGCTCACATTCGCTCAAATGGCCGTGCGAAAATAGACATTTTGTTCTTCTTCCTCCTCTCTGGTCAGAAGGTGTTGATTAGTTTTCTGTAACAGCAGCTCTGACAGAAGCGCAGCTGCAAATCACAGCTTTATATTTAGTCCTAACACGTTAGCGTTTCTATAGTAACGGCTCGTTTGCAGGGAATTGTACGGCACCAGACGCTTGACATGAATAACACGTACAACGCGATAACGCTGCTGTTTACAGCCGCTGTAAAGTATGTGACCTGTTTCGCAGACGTTCCACAATGTTCATGTGAATATAAATGGATAAAAACTACAAAAATAACAGGGCATTGTGGGTAAAATGCTGTGGCGTCAGAGGAATAAAGGGTGTTTGAGGAAATGAATTGTAACAGGAAATCGTAGCTCCGCTTCATCACACCATGAAGTTGTGGATTATTTTCCTATAAAAGCATGACACTGGGTGTTTTATTTCTTAATTTCTACACGAGTGTATGATGCTAAACCGAATTTGGCTAATTATATTGGAGGTAATGTGTTTATTTATTTTTTGGCTAAATTACTGACAATATGCTGTGGATTAGTGTGCACACACACACACACACACACACACACGCACAAACACACTTGGGAAAACATCTGCAACTCTACACCAGACACACCTTGGAGCGCTGGGAGGAAACACACTCACACAGCGAGCTCTTCACAAGCCATCTGTTAAAGCAGACTGATTTCAGAGAACAAACAACAGAACATACACCAGGGTTCAGCGTAATTAATATTAATATTGTTATGTTGTTGTTGTTGTTTTTTTTAAATAAATAAATCCTGGATGGTTTAATATTCATGTTGCGGTAACACATGATCCTTAACTAATCGACACTCCGAGACTGACAGGTTCAGGTTTACACACACTTTACTGATGAGGGAAGATATTAGATAATTAGATTCCATGCGTTCAGGACTTGAAGTATTTCTAATTAGAAATGTCAGTTTTGTTCAAAATTAGTTTTTGATGTTATATAATGAAAAGTTTGTCCTTATGCGTGTGCGTTCAAGTCAAACCAGGACTTGCAAAATGGCACGCAACTCTGTTAGTGTAAACCTGGACAACATGATTTGATGGAATTTCTGGTGAATAAAGGCGTAAAAACAGGCGATTGACATTTACATGAGAAATGTTTAGCCGCAGTAAAACGTGTGAATTGTGCGACCGTTTTAAAGAAGACCATACGTCCAAGAACTTCGCCAACTTGCAGAAGAAAGAGACGCATCTGGCTGTGTGAACTGTACACACACACACACACACACTCATTCACCAACACCACTTGCACATTAAAGGAACTCTGGGAGGCTGGGAGTTATCGTTACATCCCCCGTACAGTCCTGACCTCGCTCCATGTCCATTTCCACATGTTTGGGCAAACATTAAAGGAGTTCCTGGGAGGCCAGGGTTTCAGATCATGGGTCTGGCGTACTGAGAAATCTTTCTACCTTAGTGGAACCCAAACACTACAGTGAAACACTGAGATAAGTGCATTAGTGTAGCAGGGGATATTATTGAGACATAAAGGGAAGTTTATTCTGCACAATCAAAAGTCCCAGTTTGACTTGAACACCCTTCATAGTTATCATATGTTGTAAAAAAAAAAATATATATATATATATATATATAAAGTATACTTTTTTATTTTTTAACTATTATTATTTGTCATTAATTATAAAATAGAAACACAAAGTTTTTAGTCTTTCAGTCTACTAATGTGTCTGTATGTGTCACGGTTTGTGTTGTTGTTTTCTTTTGTTTCTTTGTTTTTCTTTTTTTGACCAAATGCATCCCTTGTCATACCTTAAATAAAAATGAATTTAATCTACAGGAAATTATAATAATTTGGAATTCCATATGAAACTCCATCCCAATATCGCACCTTTAGATTATAGCTGGGATCATAAATCAGTCAGATTTTTTTATAGTTGTATAATGATCTGTTTATGTTACATTACATCCATTTAACATGTTTGTTTGTTTTTTTGTTAAAAAAATGTGTACCACTCCATACTACTACTACTATTATTATTAACAATAATAATAATAATAATAATAATGAAGCACTATTATCTCTAAAGTCTCAAAACACTCCTTATTTATTTATTTATTTATTTATGAACAACATAACAGGGATAAGCCAAAACAAGCTGCACTTACTCACTTCTATCACACGGGGGCAGAGAAATTCATTAAAGTTTGGGAAATGGTTCTGCAGAAACAAAAGGTCTGACCTGAGATCAGAGTGTGTGTGCCTGATAAGTTAGACTGGAACCACACAACTGGATAAAACATCTGCCAAAGGATCAAATGAAAAAAAAAAAAGAAACCTCATCTTCTTTTTCTTCTTAATTCTTCTTCTTCCTTTTTGACAAACATGTTGTGATCCTGGATTTTACTCACAGTACACCTACGACATGACTGCATGGCAAATTCCAGTTCTTCCTCCATCTTCAGGTTTGCTAATAATATTGTAATAATAATAATATTGGAGGGGGGGGAGGGGCAGCAGAACTGGTGTCATAACAGGAATAAGCCAAAACAAGGCAACCACCTCAAACTGTAAGTCAAAGGAGTTTATAGTAGACTTTAGCAAAACAGCAGCTACCAGCCCATCAAGATCAGTAGGACCCCAGTGGAGAGAGTGGACAGGTTCTTATACCACAGTGATCATGATCATAAGGACACCCTGGTGAAAAGTAAAGCCCATAAGCATCTCTACCAGCTTAGATGTCTGAAGCACATCCTCTTCAAGGTGATAAGAACTTCTGCCCCTGCGCCATAGAGAGCATCCTGATAGGAAGCATCACAGTGTGGTTTGGGAACAGCACCAGGCAGGACAGATGGCTCTCCAGAGGGGGTGAGATCAGCTGAGCGCATCATCCTGACTGAGCTCCCTGACCTGCACTCTGTCTACAGCAAGCAGTCCTGGACTAAGGCCAGGAAGATAGTGAAGGACCTCAGCCTTCCGAACAATGGACTCTTCACAGAAGCGTTTCCGCACTCCGAAGGGCAAAACAAAGGAAACGAGGAGGAGCTTCTTCCTGCAGGTCATTTAGACTCTCAACCCAGACAACATCCAGGATTAATCCCTCAAATTTGATCACACAATACACACACATTCCTTTTAATACACCAGTACAATATCACATACCTAGAAATATGTAGAAGTATATATATATATATACACACACACATAGGTTCTTACATTTTGTGCCATAGATGGATCATTGGTTCCTGACCCGGTTCCTGGAGAAACTCCTGCTCTGCCCTGCACGTTTTATTGTTCTCCCTGCTCTACCACATCCAGAATTATTCAAAAAAGCCTTTTAATTTTTTAATAACATTTTTTTTAAAAGCTTTCATTTTAGCTGATTAGATAAATCAGGTGTGCTGGGACCTGAGAACACACTCACACATTCGCTGGGCAGATGGCCCTCTAAGGCCAGACTTAGGAACTTAATACTAACACTATATATTAACACCGCCATACTTAATCACACTGCTGCTGCTTCTTATATCTTATACTCTTTATAAACTCTTTTGATTTGTTTCGTTTGTTTAATTTAAATAGAATTTTAGTGTAAATTGAATTTTATGCTCAGTCTCATTCAGCGTCACGAAATCTCCAAAAGAAACTTTAATTTGTTTACTCTTAAGCTGTAAAATCCATAATAATAAATAATAATCAAACAAGTTAAACAATTAAGTAATTTTAAAAAATGAATTTATTTATTTGTCAATTTTTGGCACTTCAATAAAAAATTTTTTTAGTATTTTAGTCTAACACATTATTATGTTGAAATTTTATCTTTTTATTGATTGTATTAATTGTTGGAAAGTCTTATTATTTTTATTTTATTTATTTTATTAATCTATTTTATTTAATTCATTTAATTTGTTTATTTTTTTAATGTAAATGAAAACTTTTGGTGTAAATAAATGTTTAGTCTAAATTTGTATTTTTAGTGTACTGTATATTTAAGTGTGATAAAAAAAAAAGTGTTTTTATTATTTATATTATTGAGTTTTTTTATTTTAGTGTAAAATATTTGATTAAATTAGTTAAATTTTTGTTTATTTATACCGTAATTTATATTTAGTTTTAATTTTATTCTAGTACACTTTAATTTTAATGTATGTTGTAACTTTTCTGGATGTGAATTTTATTTTTGGTTATTATTTAACTTTTAGTGATAATTCTTACTATGATTGAAATTTTAGTCTCATTATTTTGTGTAATTATTGACTGTCTTTTACTGCTAAATTTATCATCATTATTTCTATTATTTCTTTAAATATTAGACTGATACAATTGCATTCCGTTGAATAAAACTAATAAAAGAAGAAAAAAAAATGTTCATGAACCCGAGCTTAGCGAGAGTAGCGTGCTAATGCTATCGGCTGGACTTGGACAGTATATTTATTTTGAAATAAAACAGAGATTTCTCTGAGTAAAATCTAGGCAGAATGATAACCGTCCTGGCGTTGTGTTCTGTGTTTTGACTCCCAGGCCGTTCCAGCGCTCTATCTGTGTGTGAAACAGGAGAACCATCACTCACACACAGTCTGACATCTCTGCGTTGTGTCTCGATGCCTCCAGAGGAAAGTTTAATCTGAAGCCGTAACAGCCAGACTACATTCTGACATTCTGTCTAGATTTATTTATTTGGATAAAAAGTTTATCTCTTTTATTTTCTTCCCAGCAGGACACAGCAGGACTTTCCGAGGCTCAAGGTCATGTCTCTGGAATAACACAGTGATGACTTGAACCTGACTCCATGTTGTTTTTCATTGTTCTGTCCCGTGTGACAGAGAAAAGCTCCTGAATCCCAACGCCAGACTATAAAGAGAGAAAAATACATATATACTGTATACAAATGTGTCGGTTGATGGCAGCGTACTCGATCAGACTTGATATACAAGAATCGTTCAAGGCAAAGCGGGATTGTGCAGAATAACAGAACACAGTGCTAAGAATAAAAACTCCCTTTATTTCTCTATATAATCTCCTGCTACACTAATGCACTTATCCCAGTGTTTCACTAGTGCTTGGACACCATCAAGGTGGAAAATTCTCAGTATGCCAGAGTCTTGATCAACCTGCCTGCTTCACTTCTGAAACGCCGGCCTCCCAGGAACTCCTTTACTCCTATACAAACATGTGGAAATGGCTTGAAGCGAGGTCAGGACTGTACAGGGGACGTGCCAATAACTCCCAGCCGAGTTCCTGTAATGTGAAAGTAGTTTTTTTGATTACCTGTTGATTTTATTACCTGTTGATTTTCAAGGTCCAGGTGTTCTACACGTACGGACTTCTTTAAAACATTTGCACCATGTACTGTACCGTCCAGATGTTTTACTGCGAGTTTCATCGCCATACTGTGTAAAATTACCAATTATTTTTATTTTATTTAGTAATTAAATATAGGATGGAAATAATTAACAAGTCTATTATTATTATTATTATTATTATTATTATTATAAGCATTGAAAGTTACACAGCCTACTGATATTTGTATTATTTTAATTAGGGTTTTTTTTTGTGATATTTCATTTTTGTTATAATTATCACCTCACAAAACTACACATACTGAAGTGCACATACAGTATAGAAGGAATAAACAATCACTGACAATCACGATTGTTTGTTTTAAATACATAATGAGGTGCCAATATTTTTGCAGTAATGATTATAGTCGATTTTGCATAAGAAACAAGATTTAGGATGGAAGAATGATTTTCTATAAATATCATTCCTTTTTTTTCTGCCCATACACTGTAGTACTCCCCCATAGTTTACACAAGCCAAAAGTTTGTGCACCCCTGACCATCACACTTATACAGTAGTATATGTCTTTATTGAGCTTCTCAGTTCAGATTTATTCACTCATTCCTGTTATAATGAGCTTCACTCTTCTGAGAAGGCTTTCCACACTATGTTGGGGTGAGGCTATGGGGATTTGTGTTCTGCTACAAGAGCTTTTGTGAGCTCAGGGGCTGATGTTGGGATCAGTCGAGGAGGCTCCAGTGCTAGTTTATCCCAAAGGTGATGGTTCAGTCGGGTTGAGTTCAGTCAGAGCGTGTTACAGACTTACCGTGTCTTCATTGATCTCACAGAGACGTCGTCATGCTGGATGAGTGTCTGAGTCTCTTAGTTAAAGTGAAGAGAAACTGTAATGTTACAGAATACAGAGACATTCTCTACAACTGTGTGCTTCTGTACAACTTTGTGTTTATACTCTGGGTAAGAACCACATATTGGTATATAGTCAGGGGTGCACATAATTTTGGACATATAGTATGTCAACTTTTATTTGAAGATGCAATGTTTAATGTCTTTGGCTTTTATGCATGTGAATCAAATGAATCGTCTATTAAATGATTCACCAAATATGACTCACTTATTATTCAAGCCATATTACCAATCATGTCATAAAAATCGCAATATCTCTCTCAAACAACCAAAATTATTCATTACCTCTATTCAATGACATTTTACACTAAATGCAGAAATGACCACGCCCACTCCAGTTTAATTAGTTTAATTTGAATCAGATGCTTTATGATCATATAAAAATCCAAAAAACTGTTGATTAAAGTGTAACATTTGGTGCGAGTCTGAGCGGCGAAATCACAAGTGTACACCTCGACTGGTTCGTAACTGTGTACACTTGTGATTTCATGTCGACTCGATAGAAAAACAAGAATATGAAACACACATTTGATACATTTACACAGAAAAAAAAGTCTAAATAAAAATAACCTGTAAGACACACGGACGTTCCTGTCGATATTAAAGAGGAATTCCTCCAGTATTGCACAAAGACTCAAAGTTTGTTTTTTGACACTTTAAGGATCATTATAGTGAAAAAAAAATTTCTGACACAGTTTACTCTCACGACAAACACACTCCATCAGCCGAGACATTTTTGATGGCTGACCTACAAAGTCTAAAGCAAGAATATGAAGATTTTGAAGTTTATAAAAATGAAAACATTGTGTTACATTGTACAGAGACATTGTGTAAGATTTTTTTTTTCACTTAATTGTTCCTTAAAGTTTTTATAATACCCTTAATATCACACTCTGTCTGAACAGCTTCACATACATACACACCCACACACACACACAGTGTCTGCAAAGAGAAAGAAAATCTTGTAACACTTTCTCTGAAGGCCATAAATATAACATACAGCATTGATAAAGTATTATAACCCCTTATAATCATTATTGAAAATGAATTACACACTATATAGCATAGTTTATAATAATAATAATAATAATAATAATAATAATATGTAATATGCTTTATATGTTTTAAACTTGAAACAACTTTCGAAAAAAATGAATTTGCAAATGCAACAGGTTTGCGAGGTCGTATACAGCGGACGAACGACTTAAATGTAGGAGTTGATTGAGGATTAGACGAAACATCTATGTTTATGTACAATTTAGGGAAGGATTCTCCAATGTCGGCAGCTGTAACTTTTAAGACAGGAGCAGTTTTTTCGTCTTAATAACTGCAATAAAAAGATGTAGGAAAAACAGACTGGTGAGCGAGCGACTTTTCATAACTACACTATATAATATATAATATGATAAATAACAAGATATCTTAATGATTAATCATTAATCGATTCATCGGCATTAAGAATTTAACGAATTAAAAATGTATTAACCGGGAATGTTTGTTTTGTATAATATTTCACTGTAGCTCTTATGTCTATTAACTTATGAACCACAAGGGGGCACACTTGCAGTTCAGGTGGACTTAAACTAAGAAAATATGCATCTTGTTATCATTACTAAGTAATAATTTAATGATTACTGATCGTTAACATTGTTTACATGTGCAAAATTTGCACAATTTTAAAAGATCGTAGGTTACTGTACAAGTAAATATAAAATTACTTTCAGTAGCATAAAAAAAATAACAAAACTTCACTGATGTTAATTAGTTTCCTAAAAAAAAAAGCTCTGAGGGATTTTATTCGTCCTTAATGTGTAATAAATCATTTGAATCTGTATAAAAGCTTATAAATGTATTAAAACATTTTATTAATTAATGACAGCCTTCACAGAAAGTATCATCTTTATTAAAATTTGAAAAATTCACATGAAATTGATTCCTTTTTTTTTTTTTTTTAAATAAAAATAAGCTACATGGTGTGAAGATTGAGGTTTGAAATGGATTTGAATTTCTTTCATTTCACAGACAGAGGAGGTCTGACTCGCAAAAACGACAAGTTTATAATTTACAAAATGCCATAAATGTAGAGGGATTTTATATTAAAATTTCACGTTTTACAAAAAATAAATCATAAAACTGAATAATTATGATGTATAATCTAAAGAAATGATTATATAGAATGAAGTGCCTTTTTTTCTTTTTTTTTTGGTGAACACCCCTCCATGGCGTGAGCTGAAACACATGTTGGACTCCTTGATGAATACATGAGGGTTACTGCAGTATATATATATATTTCAAAACAATGTTGACGAGGTAAAAAAACAAGCAACACAAAACAGAAAGAGACATTTTACATCTATACACAGTTTCTACAGGGTTTCACTGATGCGGTCTGACCGCTAACACTAACACACACACACACCTCTGCCACAGAGACTGGCTTCAGACACACACAGCTCTTCAGGAGTGTTAATCTAACACTGGAACTGGAGGATCCACATACAAGTCACACATTTAATACACAATACTGAGTTAGCTCATACACTCACTCGCCAGTTTATTAGGCACGTTAGCTACAAACACTGTACAGTAAATAATAAACTGCCGCAGTGTTAATGGGGTTCATTTGTTGTTTTTTGTCGTTTCGCTTCTAAAATAAAAATAAACATTCTATAAAAGACTGAGTCCACGACCGAGATCTCACCAGGCACTCCAAATGGTATTAATGACTGAAATTAAGATGACAGATGGAGAGTGTATAAGTGTGTGTGTGTGTGTGTGTGTATGGGGGTCACATAGTGAAACGCGAAGGTGCGTGACGTTACTCCCTACTGCTGTTAGCTTGTGTTAGTTACCCATGATCTTTAAAATTAATACACCGGAAAAACAAACAAGGGAAAAAGAGGGAGATCAGGTACACGATTCAAAGAGAGCGAGAAGAAGGAACAGGAAATTATAAGGAGGAAGAATTGTAAGAGAAAGAGAAGGAAAAAAATATTAGAAATCTTGATTTCTTTCTTTGTTTTGCTAATGTTAAAGGTTTACAAATAAAATATTATAAAAAATAAGTAGAGAAATAAAGAATACTGGCTTGTGTGTATGTGTGTGTGTGTGTGAGAGAGAAAGAGAGAGAGAGGGGGGGGTGTGAGAGAGAGATTTGGTTTGATGATGATGATGAGCAGAAAGTCGGCGGAGGACTCAGGCTTTAGCGACACACACTCGGTTTACAGTAACATACAGCACCAGCACGTCACTCCTGCAGGGAGAGAACACGTGATTCATCAGGAATGACGTGACTAACTGGAGCTACTCTTTTCTTCTTCTTCTTCTTCTTCTTCTGTACTCTATAGAAATGAAGAGGTAGCCTTTTCGCAGTCGCGTCTTCATTACAGTCAACGAACTCGCGAGACTGACGCGGGCATCGACTGCCGACGTTTCTTTTCTCTGTTTCTTTGGCGTTAATCTGAGGGGTGATGCAGGTCGCAGAGGTTTGATGTGTGTTTTTCTTCTGGAGTCTTATTGTGCCTCGGATCTGTCGAGAGGAATGCGGTGAATTTCCTGTTAGTTCTTGGGGGATATGCTGTGTTTTTCCTGTCTCGGACCGAGAGGCAGGACGCTGACTTCCTGATGCTGGGTGTCTGCAGAGGCGGAGTTTAATAAAGTTCCCGGTTCAGACGAAAAAAGCCCTGCCCTGTTCGTCTGTGCATGTGTGTGTGTGTGTGCGTGTGTGTGTGTGTGTGTGTCCCTCTTTGAGCATGCTCATGCCATGCTGCTGGTCGGTGTGCTCTGGGTGCTGCTCATGCTGCCGTTGGCACTGCTGTTCTCAGAGGGAGACGGGTTAGTGGGCACCGCGTGACGCTTAATCAGACCGCAGGGACATCCTGAGAGAGAGAGAGAGAAAGAGAGAGAGAAAGAAAGAAAGAGAGATGAAATAATAGTGAGGAAGAGAGAGTTGATGGTGACAAATAGAGACATAAAAAGAGAAACAAAAGAGAGATGAAGACAGAGAGGGAGTGATAGAGTAAGAGGAGACAGAATGAAAGAGAGAGAACGGTAGTGAAAATAGATACAGAGAACAGGAGACAGACAGATGGGAGAGAGAGAGAGAGAGAGAGAATGTGAGTGATGGAGATATGGAGAGAAAGAGACAGAGAGACAGACAGAACAGGGAGATAAAGTTTAGAGCACAAAGGAGAAAGAAGGAGAGACAAAGAGAGAGAGAGAGAGAGAAACAAAAAGTGAAAGAACGAGACAAAGAGAAAAAAGAGAGCGAGTGGGACAAAAAGAGAGAGAAGTCGGTTATTTTCTTAGACACATCCCGTTTTATACTAAATGTTTAATTCCACAGCACTTTGCATTCGTTAAACAAGCACTCTACTACTTTAAGTTTAAGTTTATTGCTATGTTTAATGTTTGAGACTCTTTCATGTTCTGAAGCTTGTCCTGTTACAATTTTGCCTCTGACTGACACTGGAGACTCCTTCCACACACACTGCATAGACGTGACCGTATCCGTGTTCCAGTCTGTCAGCTCTTAATACGATATAACAGTAACAAGCGCATTACTATAAAACTGCTGTTAGAGAAAACAGACCAACACCTTCTGACCAATCAGAACGGAGACCTCAGGAGCGCAGCGGTGCATGCTGGGATGTATCGTGTCTGGTGTTGTGTTCGTACCTGAGAAGAAGGTCCCTGTGGGGCCGAAACCCAGAGCGACGGGGTAACCTGAAACGAAGAACAGACGCACCAGACGTGAGTTCCGGGTCAGACATCGCCACGCCTCAGTCACACACCTTCAACCTCACCATCACCGCCACAAGCAGGTGAAACCCCATGAAAAGTAGTGTTGCTGTTACTTAACTGTTTCATCTTATTTCTAGCGGGAAATCATCTCGAGGCTTGTTTAGGTCGCCCTCGCCGCCCTTTAGGCCTCTTCCCTCATAAGCTAAAGGAGCAGAGATGGGTCCCGCTCACACACTCGTCACATCGCCGTTCACTAATAATAAATTGGAAAGTGTACGGAGCGGTGGATCGTGCGGGACCGCCGCGTTCGGCTCACCTGTGCGGATTTTGATGAACCAGAGAGCACCGACGAGCAGGACGCCGATGAGGAAACCTCCGAAGGCCACGCCCAGAACCGACTGCAGGCTGAACTCGAAACACGGACCTGAAGCAGAGCAGAAATCAATTACTCAATCAATCAAACAAAAATTTTTTTAATAATAATTATATATACACACTGTATATATACAGTATATGATTATTTGAAACAAAATGTGTATCACAAAAACAATGAATAAATAAATGAAGACAAAATGCAAAAGCTTTGTTTTAAATGTTTACTTTCAGTGTAATTTTATAATTTTCCTATTTCCTATTTCTTATTTTGTCTCCTTAATTTTAATTATGAATTAAATTATTCATTTAAAAAAAAAAATTTATGTACATATACTGTATATCACATTTATTAACACATGTATTTTTACCAGATTTTTTATTGTACAAATTACTTTATACAATAAATTATTGCTTAGTGTTAACCCACTTTTAAGTACTTAAAAAAGTTTAAATTTAATCATGCATTATTTATTTTATTATTTTTTATTTAATATTAATTTCCTTATGTATTTTCTTTTGAAATAAATGTTATTTTATTTTATTTATTTATTTATTTATTTTTAATAACAAATCAAATACGTATCTAAATACGTCCTTCTGCTTGTCTGGAAATTTTTATCTAATATAATTAAATATGATAAATATTACATAAGTCATTATTAAATATTAATCTTTTTTTTGCTGCTTCTCCATCTCATAACGAGACGTCACGTTGTTACTTAGCGATACGACGAGTTCTAAAGTGTTTGACGTTCCACTGAGCGCAGAAGAAGTCAATAAGGCAGAAATAGGGAGAAATGTTTGTTCAGCTCGGCGGGTGTGATTTTTTTATAGACTCTTCTTTGTCGGAATATAGCGCAGGACTTCTCTTTATGTTCGAGGCTGCAGAT
>JAQMYL010000017.1:1437218-1475364 GCA_030014365.1 Clarias pachynema | reverse complement strand
CAGCAGGTTCAGCAGGTTCTGCTCCCTGAAGACCTGCACTGACTGATTACTCTTCCTTTCTGAGCTCAGGTGGAAAAACAAAAAATAAGCAGGAGGGCAAACAGTAGTGCTTGTGGCGAGCTTTTCAGTTTCGCCCTTACAGCAGCTTTAGCTGTTTATCTGGTAAACATGAAAAATGTGGCCTCTTTAAATACTTCCTGAATCGACACGCAGAGTTCATAACAATGTCAAAGTCACGTTTATGGGCAACAAATTTAATGCAACGAAAATCTAATCTAAGAGTGTCATACTAGATAATTATAGATATTGAAATTTGCATGTAAAGATATGAAAGTTAATCAATGGGGTGTGGTCAAAATGGGGGCGGGGTTAAAACGGAACTGCGGTTTATATCCGTATCTTTTCTTCATTCAGGTTTATTTTTAAGGAGTTAGGGTGTGGGTGTGGTTAAAATGGGGTGGGGTTAATGTTTGTTACTTTTCTTTGAGGTGTATTTTAAATTTTAATAACATTCAATGCCAAGTGGGGTTATAACAGTGGGCGTGGTTAGGGGTGGGGTTAATATTTGTATAGTTCCTATCACTTATAATATGAAATAAAATCTAACCACATACACGTTGGTTGTTTAAATTCTTACAAAATGTTCATGGTGTCAGGTTGAGATCATGTGAGATTAGAATAGGGGTGGAGTTAGATAAGCAGCATGATTCAGGGGTGGGGTTACGATTTCTACCATATGTTGTGGTAGAAACTTTACTTGTATTAACTTGAGCAATTGTTCATGAAATCAAGTTCATTAAGTAAGTTAATTAATTTCTAACTCGCCGTGCTAGGTGCTAATGATCGCGAGTGCTAATTAGGGCTTAAATGATAATACAGTTTTGACAAGTCAAATAAAAGTTGCTTGTATTTATAACTAATGATGACGTCTGACTGGTTAAAAGGAAAAAGTTTTGTTTATATCCTAACACCCTTTCTTTCTTTTTTTTTTTTTTGCTTGCTTGTTTTTTTCTGCTGAAATACCGGAGAAGTGCCTTGACGAAAAGATTCTTATTGTTTCAAAACAGTAAAAAAACTAAGCTGATCAAACAGAGGCAGGAAAGAGCGGCGCAGGTGGCTGGGACAAGTTCAACTCCAGGAGAGTCCAAACAGGAAAGACAGTCTGCACGAGTCACTTCCTGTCCAACACCCTTCTAAATAACAAACAGAGCGAGTCATCTACTGTTTATGCCTTTAATAATACCCTGAAGATTTGTACGTTACGGGCCGAGTGCTTCGGGTCATGTCTCCTGTCTCCTGTCTTTTACAGAGCATCCTTAAGTCATGAGGATGGAAAGGTGTGAGGCGTGTGATGAAGCTGTTGTGATGAAGTTCGTGTACTTTTCTAGAGAACACAGCAGGAAAAAATAACAGCGTGGCCAAGCCGAGGGTTTTGCACGTGTAGCAAAAAAGATGTGACCCTGTGATGTGACCCTGTGTCCGGTCCCCTTTTCCTATTTTTTTCTTTTTTTCTTTTTGAATTTATTTTTTTTAATGAAAGTACGAAGTGAAATATAATGGGCTTTCCTCCAGGACAGAGGTGAGGAATGCGGCACTCGTTCCCGACTCGTCTGCCCGCAGGCTCTCTTCCCGCTTTGAAGAACAACAGCGTCCAGCTTTGTGTGTGTCTCTGACAATGGATTGTGTTTGGACAGCCACGCGCTCCAGGCCCCAGGACACAATAAATCCCCCACTGACTCATTATTTTCTGATTACAGTCACAAGGTCAGCGAACAGGCCTTCCTATGAACCCGGCCACATCCTGACCTCAGCTCCATGACGACTGTTTACGTCAGCGCCAGGGGAGAACCGTTAACTCTTTACGCTCTGTCTGCTTTACAAATGAAGCAGTCTGTCTGAAATGTGACTTTTAAGTTTGTTAATCTGTCCCTCATTAAACGATTACAGGGCATCAGTTTAATTGCATTTACGGGCAAAAGTTCTACATACAGTAGATTCCTACAACATGGTGTTTTCTTTTCATATCATCATCATCATCATCAGTATCACAACAGTTAGTTATTCTAGGTTTTACATGACAAGAAGACAAAAACTTACTCTTGGGGGGGGGGGGGGGGGGTTCTTCAAAAGTTCTTTAAGAAAAACCTTTGTTGTAAAAGTGAAAAATACCTTAAGGGCTCACTGGCTCATAAAAGTAAAAAAAACTGCGACAGATAAAACACTACACACAACATGCACGTGTCCCTTGAAAGGAACAACAGGAAGAACCCTTTAAGGAGAAACCCTTGAAGGAATTTCACTGTCACAAACGGTTCCAAGCAGAACTTTGATTGTCCATTAAAGAACATTTTTCCTTTTCTAAGCTGTAGTTCCCTGAAGTTAAGTAAAAATCATGAACGACTTTGTACCACATAAAAATTATGGTTCCTCAAAGGTTCTTTAAGGGATTCCACGAGAACCCTTGCAAATAAGCAACCATTTATAATCGGAAAAAAACACTATGTTGTATAATTTCTGCTTAAGATCTTAAAGAGTGTTAAACTGATCAGTGTAACAAGTCAGTAAAAATGTGGAACCCTTTAAGAAGTGCCTTAACGTCTCCTTATATATACGACAGGTTTGACAGATTGTTGTACATCTGCTGCCGAGATGCTGCGAGTCATCTCCACCCATAGCAGTTTGTTCTTCATGATGAATGGAATTTAATAAAATCAGATTGTCACAGTTTGTTGGCCAGACTCTAAAGTTTGCTTTTTGCCTCGTGTCCAAAAAGAAAGCAACGCAGACACGCCCACGCTCCAGGATAATGACAGTCCTGTGCATAGAGCCAAACATGTGCGTGATGGATGACGGACTTGAAGTATGAGTGGAAACGTGTGGTCTATGCACCAAACTTTGGGTCTGATTTTTTTTCCTGATCAAAAAAAACAAAAACAAAAAGGGTATAAACTAGCATGTGCATCTCAAACACCAGGGAGTTCCTGGACACCGCTTTGAGAACTTTGAGTGGAAGAGTGGACTACAAGTGACAGGAACACTCTCCCAAGACACAGCTGAAATCCTTACATAGTTTGTGCTGTTAAGGTGAGAGGTGTAGCATAGAGGGGTAAAAAACGACGACTATTTTCTGAGGAAGATGTTTCCATGAGCAATTTAGGAAATGGCCTTGCTAGCCTTATTGTAGTCCAACAGGCGATAGTGTCTAATGTTTTCCTGTTCTCTTCTATTTACATCACTTACAGCTCTGGCGCTGGATATACAGTACATTAGCACCTGGGTGTTCAAGTCAAAGCAGGACTTTTGATTGTGCAGAATAACAGAACACAGTTCTGAGAGTATTAGCTATCTTTATTTCTCTATATAATCCCCTGCTACACTAATGCACTTATCCCAGTGTTTCACTAGTGCTGCTTGGATACCATCAAGGTAGAAAGTTTTCTCAGTACGCCGGAGCCATGATCGGACTGCCTTAAAGGTCTGAAACGCTGGCCTACCAGGAACTCCTTTAATGACCCTTTCCTTTAATGGACACCAGGAACTCGGCTGGGATTTACTGCTACATCTCCCGTACAGTCCTGACCTCACTTCAAGTCATTTCCACATGTTTGGGCCATTAAAGGAGTTCCTGAGAGTCCAGGGTTTCAGATAGGAATCAGAGAGGCAGTACGATCATGGCCCTGGTGTACTGAGAAGATTTTTCCCCTTGTTGGTATCCAAGCACTAATGAATCACTGGGATTAGTCCATTAGTAAAGCAGAGGATTATATTAAGAAAGAAAGGGAGATTTTAACTCTCAGAACTGCGCTCTGCTATTCTGCACAATCAAAAGTCCTGCTTTGACTTGAACACCCATCATACTAATACAGGTGCATCACTGAGCAGATACTTTTGGGTTGGTGGTTCAATATAAGTGCAGCACTGACAAACAAATAAACAAAGTCATCCTTTAGACCATGGGGGTTTCAGCATCATGTCAACGTTACACTTGGTACCTTCTCGTACTAATCCTCTCTTCACTCGGGTACTGACTTGTTTGAGAAAGACAGTGTTTCTGCCACTGTCTTTCTCCTTTTTTATTTATGATCTATTTATGGTGCACAGTTTGGAGTATTTTTCCCACTTTTGATCAGGACTTGTTTTTCTTGCTGCTAAATTATTTATTCATGTTGTCTAAAAACAAATCTCTGGATCTATCCTGGAAAAGGTATATTTACAGTGTAATTTTGTAAATAATGACACTTATATAACCCAATAACACACTAATTATGCTTAAGTTAATATACTAATAGTTTACTAAATGTTTCCAAACCATACACTTTATTTTATGGGTTGTTTTGTGTAAATTCAAAACAGAGCATCCCAATTAAGTCCATTTCAGTTCCAACAGCGCCTGTAACACTGTAACACTCTAATATGTGGAAAAACTCTACAGGGGATTGGTACTTTACCCTCCACCCCTGCGGTTTTTGGTGCATAACTGCCTGATTTCGAAGCGCACCAAACGGCATGATTAGCGCTGGGAGACAAACTCAGCCTTGCTGTTATCGAAGCAAAGCAAAACAAAATCCAAACACTGTTTAATGAAGCGAGGCCTGCATTATAGAAAATATGTCTGGATTGGTTCTTTACTCACCCGCTGGTGCAACGTCTGATGGCGTGACCAGCACGGTCTTCTTCACAAGCTGAGGTTCTGCACAACTCTGAAAAAAAAAAATAAAACATATAACAATTAGTTTCCCCGTCTAGTTTTTATAACAATAATCAAACGGCGGATTCTGATTGGCCAGCAGGAGGCCTGAGATTTTGTTTCATGTATAATAACTGCTGATTACTTGCTGCTGTGCCTTAATAACTTCACTTCAGGGTCATTTTGTAGGAACAGTTTTCTCGAGTAAGTGTTTCTGGTCAGAATGCTCTCTCTCTCTTTCTCTCTCTCGTTTGAACAAAGCAATGACCCAAGTACAAAATCACTCCAAAGTGCCTCAAATTATTTCAGATGGTGACCATGGTAACAAAACAAAACAAAGAGACAGCAAGTCGCTTTGGTTCAGTTCTGTTTTTTTCTCCCTGATAGAGGTTTCTAGTGAATTACTCTCAATTGCATTATTATGAATGAATATCAGAATAATGTTTACATGAGTCCTAAACTGGTCTGCATGGGAGAAGTGATGTTTAGTCTCGGTTACCATGACAACTAATGAGTTCAGACTTTTAATCATGCTGTTTGTGTGTTGAACTATTTCTGCCTCAGTAAATCCTCAGTCAAGTGTAATTAGTCAATTAGTGAAAAAGAGTTTATGCTGCTCAGTATTTAGGAATAAAGTGGGATTTGGTTTTTTTTTTTCCTCGAATTTCAAATATTTTCAACCTATTTTAGGTCCATTTGCGTCAACATGTTATCTTTAAGTCCAGCCACCTCACAGTTCATTTAAATAGCTTCAGTAATATTAATAATATCGAGGAGCTGGGGAATCTCGGTGGTTAAGCCATTGGACTGGTGATCGGAAAGTATCAGGTTCAGATCCCACCACCACCACCACCGCCACTGCTGGGCCCTTAAGCAAGGCCCTTAATACTCAACTGCTCAGATGAATAATGTCATGTAGCTGGGTTTTCTGACATGACAGTTTCACTGCACATGGTGATCATGTCGGAAAATGTTTACGTAGTTGACACACGTCATGAAATTCATTAAACACAAATGTATACATGAGTATCACTCAACGGGTTATTTATATATTATGCGACATGAACCCTTTTTATTCGGCTTGAATTCTGAGTCAAATTATTGATGATGATTTCTACTTTTATACAAAAATTCACAAAAAAATCTGCTTAAATGATGCAAAGACTATTTTTAGCAATTTAGCTCATTCCTATTTATCAACCCTATACATAACCGTCTGTCCAGGCAAGGTGATGAAAATGCTACTGATCTTTAGATCTTTTTTCTACACTTGATATCCGTTGTGACTTTTCCACATTTACATTTTCTGTTGATAGTCTGATACACAAATATGGAATATCCTGGTTTACATGGATAACGTGGCTTTTGACAATGTCTCATTAATCACCTATAGAGGCATTATGATGAAAGCTAAAAGAAGTTTGTTGCAGGGCTTGTTGTTGCCTCTTGTGAGTGTACATCACTAGTGCGTAGCTAGCTTGTGCTGCCAAGGAAGCTAACACAAAGCTGAGCACCATAATATAGAAATTTTCATACATTTTAAATAAAAATGATTTGTATAAATTGTTTAGTTAGCAGTAGGTTATACAAGCCATGCATACAAGCGGTCATTACAAGAGCCCTCTCGCTTGCTTGCTCAAACCACCTACCTTGGGGGAATATCGGGTACAGTGGCTGATGTTACACTGGAGCTCCCAGGTGTTGGGGGGCTGATCCTGGACATTTTCAAAGGAAAAGCTGAACCTGGTCATATTAGGGCACTCTGAGCAAGGCTCCTCTTTAACAGAGATATGCTTCTCCACAGGATGGAAGCTTCTGGAGCGCACAAAACATGACTTCACTTGGATAACTAGGAGCAAACCTCCATGGACCAAACTCTGGACCTAAGAGAATGGCATGCAAAACCAAGAATCAGGGATTAATATGACTCATATACTGCATATGCTTAAAGTATTAGGAGAACTGAAATAAAAAATCTTTCCACCTCTGCCAAGAGGTTACGCCTGAGTCATGTTGGAATTGATCCAAAACAAGGACAAAATGAAACTTACAAACATTGATTTGTAGTTTATTACCTGAGCATAGAGCCTCTTGTCGGTCTGCACTTTGGTGGTGGGATTGAGCTCCGCCGTGTAATCTGGAGACGTGAACAACTGCATCTTGGTATACGACCTAGGAGACGATGTGGTCGCCACCTCGTTTTTTTCTGTCACTATGCAGACAGAGACAGAAAGTAAAGCCCTCAGGGCCACGTGGTACATATCTGCGATATATTTATCTATGATTAATATTTATCTATACATTATAATGAGCCATTAATCAAGACAGCGGAGAGAAAAGAATAAACACCATCAGGGTCGGAATTCATGAAAACACTACATCGTGGGGATGAACCAGATGTGAAACAACACACTTCAGCAATACTTTATTACAATACAGGGGTATAGTTCTTTAATTCTTTAAAGGATAAACTTGTGTTTATTTTTTTGTCATGGAAAACGAGTCCTTTTATAAACTCCTGGCTAAAGGAGAATGAAACTTTTTCCTTTTACTAACAACTATCCTAGCAATTTTGAAAATATTTAACCAAATGTTTTACTACACGTCCACACTGCTCCTTTAACCTCTGAAGTTAAGGCAATCACTTGGGTTTTACCTTGTTCTCTCTCTTCAATCCTGATCGAAATCAATGGGCTGTTTAGAAGAATCTCCGTGTAGCTGCTGATTGATTTGCTCTTAAAAAGAGTGAGTGCCTCATTCTGGAGCTTAGCTTCATTGTCAGAAAGGGTCTTCGGCCGATTCACAAGTATACCGTATAACTGCACGACGTTGTTGGACTACACAAACAGGAAGGTGTACACATATATAAGATATAGCAATTACAAGATGTAATATCAGTATTCAAAAATTCCCTTAAAACCAAGATAATTAGCAGTTATACCGACTTATATCTTTACTACCGACTAATCCATAAAAATCAACAAAAAATTACCACAGGTCAAAGAGAACACATTCTCCAATGTCACAAAATGTCAATAAATAAATAAATAAATGAATAAATGAAATAAACATGAATAAATAAATATACATATATTTCAATGTCACATACCAGCACATTAAATTTATATCTAACTCATTCAAGTATTATAAATGAATTAATGGCATTTTTAAAATAAATAAATAAATAATGTGTGATTTAAAAGTAAAAACTTAAAAATGTTATTTGAAATAAAAAATAGTCATTAATTACATTTAAAATTTCTCAATTAAGTCGTAAAAAATTATTAATAAGCAAATGTTTTGGATTAATTCTCACAAATATGTTTATTTGCCAGAAAATAAATATTAATAATTTTTTAATGCTTTGTAAATTCTTTAGCTAATGCTACTTTGGGATATTTCATTCATTTAAATAATGTATGAACGTTGCTAAGTGTTGTAATTAATTCGGTCATTAATCTGTAATCAATAATTTAATTTGTCATTAAAATGCAAGTAAATTATTAATGTATAAAATAAATAAATTACATAATAAATAAATTAGCAAAGTAATATTGTAGTAGATAATGTTCAACAACCAAAAATTTACATTATGTAATCATCTTATTATGTTTATTCATTTAATAAACTAATTAATGTAATTTAAATGGTTTCTTTCATGAATGTAATCAATAAGTGAATTAGGCAACTACTATATTAGTAACCTACATATTTGTAATGAATGAAATAGTTCATGTGCTGACGGACACATGAAGTTCTTCACTCACCATGAAGGACACCATCTGAGAGTTGATCTTCCAGAGCGTTCCGACCGGACCTCTTAGGACGAGCTTTACACCAGATCCAACCACGTCCACCGAGACGTTTCTGTGAACCGTGATTAAATAAGTGAGTGTGTTTAATAAAACTGCAGTAATACATCTACACAGGAGTGCCTGCAGTGACAGGGTGAGAGGTGAACTCCCGAGGCTGATCACCTGACGTTGACGTAATCCGGGATGTTGATGATGTGAAGCTTGGCCTGAGAGTTAAGCGAGCAAGATTTCACACTTTTCTCATCACTTTGGACCTTTGGTGATGTCTTGTTCGTTGGTACTTCTAACCTCAGGTCACAGACCGTCTCTATCCCTGAGCAAAGAAGGGGAAGTATTACTGTAGTATAACTGTTTTCTTTAATATTATAATTTCTTTAAAACTTTCTTGTACCTTTAACTCCAGTGAAGTTGATCGTTTTTGGATCATTTATTGTGGTGAAAGATGAAACTCCTCCGAACTGTTTTTCAGCCCATGATACCAGCTCTTGGCCTTGAGCATCTGGAGTTTGCTCAACAGGCTTCCTCATTTGATATACAGTTGTCCCATTCGGTGCCTAAATATTAGACCGGGAATATTTAAATAAGGTATAAACCACACACATCCTTGTACTGTATGTTGTGTCTGTTGTCTGATTTCTAATTGTCTCCCTAATTTAGTCTATCATGAGACACAGGAAACTCCAAGACAGATGAAGCCAGCCAACCGCATCTTTTGAAACCCCTGCTAATGCCATGCAACAGAGCGGCATAACACACTCAAAAGGAAAGCGCTATCCACCCTGTTCTGCATAAATGTGTATAATTCCTGGTGCATCAGTCAGAATTTTCCTAGAACCTTAGAACCTTTATATGCATGCCTCTTCGCTGTAAGAGTTAAATTATATAATGGTAAGAAAAAGTATGTGATAAAATGTGATCTGATCTTCATCTAAGTCAAGAGTATGGACAAATATAATGTGCCTAAAATAATAATTAAAAACATCTGCTCTTTCATGTCTTTACTGAACACACTCGTTCAACAATCAAAATGGTAGTAAACCCTTGGAATTAATAACTGGATAATCCCACCCCCTTGGCAGCGATAACCTCAATCAGGTGCTTCGTGTAGTTTCTGGATCAGACCTAGACATTGTTTATCATGTAGTTGTGGATCAGACCTAGACACCATTCTTCCTGGCAGAACTGCTTTAGCTCTGTCATATTCTTTGGACGTCTCATGTGTATGACTCTCTTTAAGTCCATAGCATCTCTATTGGGTTGAGGTCTGAGCTCTGACTTGGCGACTCCAAAAGGCAGATTTCATTTTTCTGAGGCCATTCTGAAATGGGAATTGCCCTGGGAATTCATATTAACCTCTATGACAGCAAGCTGGTCAGGCCCTTATGCAGCAAAGCAGGCCCAAATCATGACGTTTCCTCCACCATACTTTACGGTAGGGATGATGTTTTTATGATGATATGCAGATATGCCCTTTTTTATCAGATGTAGTGCTGCATGTTCTTTCCAAATGGTTGGTTTCATCAGTACACAAAACATTTTGTTAATATCTCTGTGGAGAGTCAATGTGTTCTCTACTGTGTTTGCAAACTTCAAGGGGTGCTGCTATGTTCTTTAATGTTCTTCCTTCGTGGTGTCCTTGAATGGACACCCTTCTTGTTCAATGTTTTACAAACTGTAGACTCATGAACTCAGATGTTAGCCAGCACCAATGATGCTTTTAAATCTTTGGCTGTCACTCAGAGTTGTTTCTTTACCTCACTGATATGTCTTTGTTGTGCTCTTCGGGTCGTTTTGTCTGGGCGCCAACTTTTTGGTAGAGAGGCCACAGTCTCTCTATCTGCTTAACTGTAGACTTCTACATTTCTAAAGCTTCCCAGTTTTATGTAAATCAACACATCCTCTGAAAGTTCTTTTTGGCGAAGCATGGCTCACATAAGCGTATTCTTCTTGTGCAGAGCAAATTTAAAAAGTCTGAGTGATTTTAATCAGTCAAAGTAGCTCAAGTCCACACCCACAAACTCATTTTCTTACCAAGACTCCAGGTACACATGACTAGTTAGCGTTTTTTGAGGTCATTAACTTAAGGATTCTCATACTTTTTCCACTAGCACTATAAGGTTTTTATGATTGATCTCAATAAAGACATGAAAGGTCTGAATTTTTTTGTTATTATATTAGGCACATTATATTTGTCAATACTCGACGTAGATGAAGATCAGATCACATTTTATGACAAATGAATGCAGAAAACCATGAAATTCCAAAAGGTTCACAGATTTTTTCTTGCCAAATATATATAGAATATTATACATACAATTCAGTTCATGCACCAAACGTAGTAACTGTACATATAATCATTCTCCAGCAACAGTTGGAAAGTATCAGTTAGAAGAGATCCAGATTTACTGTAACTCAGATTCAGATCCTCTGATTCATGTCTCTGTTCATTCATACTTTAAGGATTACACAATCGGTCGACTTCCTTTCAGCTACTTAGGAGGAGCAACAGGTCCTCGTGCTTAGCATAAAAAAAATCTTCCTTAATAAAATTTAGCTTCATACATCCCATCAGCTCCTCTCTCACTCTCACGCTTTCTCTTCTTCCTTCTCTTTTCTCAAGTTCTCTCGCCCTTTCTCGGGTTGAGTGTTTGTTATGGTCCAGCGTCCATGTGCTGGATTGCACAACCTCGCTGGTGCCACACTACTTCCTTCGCTTCCTGGCTGGGGACAGGAAATGAGACCTTTTTAACCGTGTGCGTCAGTCCGGGTGGCTGACTCGGTGTGCGGATAAATATGGACGTACAGTACACACTGCTGTCGACACGAGACCTTCACCGTGTGGCGGAAAAACAAACAGAGGGCAAAGAACTCCAGTTGAGCCGAATCAAGAAAATCAACACTGACACTAATAACACTGTCTCGTAATTAATAATTGGCATGGATTAAAATGCAAATAGGAACAGAACTGTGGATCGAGGGTCAGGCATGTATTAAGAAAATTACAGTTCAACATTAGGAGCATAATTTTCTTGATTATTTCTGTTTGATTATTAAAATATAAATGATTTACTCCACCATGTAGAGCTTTACCTCGTTTTGTTTTTAAATGTCCATCACCAGACTGAGACGTGTCTGGTTTTTAGAGTTTATACATACACCAGTCTAGCATGGCGCAAATTGCATGTCTAAATCATTATACGATAAACAGAAGCACAGGTTTGTAGTTGAGAGCAAAGGTTTGTGCCTCCATAAAAATATATTATATTATATTATATTATATTATATTATATTATATTATATATAAATATATATAATAATTTAAAAATCTTTCATAGAAGTTTCATGGTTTCATAGATTTTCCATGAAATAATTAAAACACATAAAGGGAGATACAAACACAAACTAATATCATTTTAGTTTCTTTGGTAACGTGTGATAACAAAGGAACAAATTTAGCACAAGAGTTCATTCTTTGTTGTTTCACTGTAACATGACAAGCTGTAAAAAATGAGGCACGTGATTAAGTAGGATAGTAGTTACAGGGGATGTTCCACATCATTAAGTAACAAATAAACAATTATAGGAAATGCAGTCACAGGAAGATAATCAACTTTCTTTCAGGTAGTAAAAGTAACTCGGCTTCACCACACCATGGCATCACTGCTCTCTTTTCTCTTCCCACATGACACAGAGTGTGTTACTCCTTACAGTATATAAATCACAGTTCATTCGTTTTGCATTGTCTTTAAGGGGGCACAAACTTTTTTGAATGTCATTTTTGGCCATTTTAAACTTATCTTTTTAGTCACGGTGGACAGATAAAGAAAGGCAGGAAGCGGCGGAGACGAGAAATTAGACCGATCACAGTGAAAGAGTTAAGGGAGTGGACAGGGAGATAGAGAAAGTGAGGATTTGGACGAAGAGAAGCTGAAACAAGAGGGAATCTGTCTCCGGAGGTCATGTTCTCTCTCTGGACTGATAACAGGAACAGCGCATGAGCCGAGCTATCCTAATCCAGCATTCTAGCTGACTTGACTTCCTTCCTGCCGCACGACTCGGCGTGAACTTGAACGAGACCTCGGAAACAAAACAATCAGAACGAAGACAATGAAATGCAGACAGTTTTATATAGAAAAAGCAGCATTGCTGAGTGTGATTAAGAGGAACCTTGTGATGGGGAGCGTCACTTGGAGCGAGCGCCTTGTGTCTCGTGAGTGTCCTTACAATCCATCTCGAGAGGATTAAATCTAAATTTAACATCTGATTTGTAGCGGTGACCCTTTCATAAAAGCAGAGAGTGACAGTTTCACCAACACTGTGCTTCCTCAGTGTCATTTACACCACAGTACTCTTGACATCTGAATTCTGATTGGTCAAAAGGGGCTCTGATAATTATATACTGTATATGTGTTTAATTCCTTATAATAATGACAAATGACTGCTCTCCCAAAACCAAAGATGATCCTGATCCTAAGGCTCAGCGGTTTACACTTCACTCATACACTTACATAGATGCTGGTGTCGAAAACAGAGTTCACAAGGATGAAGATGGGTTTTGATGGCGTCTCTGGTCTGGTGAAGATCAGGATGGCTGGACCAGCTGTAGTCACGGTCATCATTAAATTATCATTCTCATTCTGTAACAGAGCAAAGGATTAAAGGTCAGTGTATAGTCGGGGGTTTTCACAACACACACGGGACACGGGGGAAAAAAAGGCAGCATTTTAATTCCCTCAAATGAAGCAAAGATGGGGCTGTATGTGGAGATGTCATGTTGACACTGGTATGCATTATATTACAATACACATTTCTAAATTATCACCTTTATATATTTTTTTAAAAGGTTATTAATTAATTTTTAATGAAAAAACTACAAAATTATAGAAGCAGCTGATTCAATATTAAATAGGAAAATTAATTTGTTTCTTTTTAGATGAAATAACTATTATATAAAGTACCAGTCAAAATTTTGGACACACCGTCTGAATCAGTGTTTTAGTAGTGTGCAAAGTTTTGACTGGTATTGTATGTTAAACGCAGTTGATCCAATGTTAATACACTGTATTTATTTGTTTATTTGTTTTTTGTTTGTTTATATTTATGTCATTCATCATTCATTCACTTCCAAAGCCTAATTCTAACTGTAAAATTCTGAATGCAAGTGACTCAGTGTTAAAAATGCTTATAATTTACGCATGTGTCAATTAGTCAGTTTCAATGTTTGTAGCATTACAGTAAGCAAGCTAACTTGCTAGATCATGAGTTATCTTGTTTTCTGTAACAGTAATTCAGAAGTTAGCTTGCTTACTGTAATGCTAGTTAATGAGTTAGCTTGTTTGCTGTAATGCTAGTTCATGAGTTAGCTTGTTTGCTGTAATGCTAGTTCATAAATTAGCATGTTTACTGTAGCTTTAACTTTAGGAATGTTAAGTACAATATATCTTAGACGAAACACAGTATATGTGTTAATAAGGCTATGGCTAACAGCTATAAGCTCGCAAAGCAGGCAGAGAGAGAGAAGGTACTTGTGATATCATCATGAGCTGTTTACATTATGTTTACATTCTGGTCGAAGCAGTACGCCACGGCCGTACGAGACACAGTGTGGGGCCAGGGGGCACGAATTCCCACGAGCCCTTCTGCCATGATTAGGAAGCAAAGAAAAACACGCGCCATAAACATGTGGCGTCCTTTTGGTGACTTTGTTTTTGCTTCCCTGGCGAGACGAGGAGACTTATAGACGCATCGCAGACACAGATCTGAGCTAACGTCAATACCGCCAAACGACGGGGAATGTTTATTTTAATCCACAATGAACTTCTGTTAAACAGTGACGCAATGTAAAGTCATCAGTTCTACAGTATAAAAATACAGTCACTAGAAAACACAAAAGACGCGCCATCTGCTTGATGTTGTTATATTACAGAGAAAACAGAACTGTAGATGACGATATGGGAAACCTTCAAGTTCAAGCTTTACTTTTGACTGAGCAATACATTATATGTACCTAACATATTTATTCTAATATATTAAAATTCATCTTAATAGCGTATCACTATCCGATGGAATAAAATCAAGTCTTCTGAAAGCACAGGGGGCGCAACTAAGTTCATCAACACGAACACTTTATGAAGACATTCTAAAGACTCCAGTCCTAGTGTGTAAATGTGAACTGAATCCCCTCCGGCTCATCTGTTTCTTTTCCAGCTTTAGAGACGATGCAGAGTCTGAAACCTCATTCTGCCAAATCTACTCCTAATCTCTGCTAACCGCAGTGTAAACACTCCCATCTGGAGGGGCGCGGTAATCTTTCTCCGAGGCTCGTCCGGGGCAGGATTTGCACCGATCCCCACCAAATATTTGTGAGCCTCAGGTAGAGAACAACTCGTACCGGGTTTGGGATGGAAATTAAATAAATAAAAAAGCGGGTGAAATATGATGTAAAAAATATATATAATAATAATATAGTGCTATGTATAACTATGAGTAAATATGCATGAGGTGTGACAGGTAATATAGATCACGGAAAATGTATAAGGAATCATAAATAAATGGAGAGTAAATTATTATTAGTCAGGATTTAGTCAAAGAGCTAGAGCAGATCTCTTCCTTATTATGACCTGCTGCTTCGTTTTACTCGGCTTTGAGCGCTAATAAGGATATTGTGCGCGATTTGCAAGTCTAATTAATCCTGAGAATCGCTGTTGAAAGTGGACTTTTCGGTTTGTAATCCTCGCGTCTGTGCTTTCGGCTTTCTTGCCTCAGTGCTTCTGCTAAAGCGGGCCGCGCTGGAGTCTGGAGAGGGAATCCAACCTATCTGAAAACCAGCTGTGCAAGATGGCGTACAGGGGCACGCGTATGCCAATGTTAACCTTTTTATATCAAAGGCAGTGCCGTATCATAATTTACACTGTCGAGTTCCCAATTCTGATTGGTTTTCTATTATAACAGCTCTGACAAACCTAATATGTGACTGTGAAACACTTTTGGAGATCCGGCTGTAGAAACTACTGTAATCGTGCCAGACATTGATTATTTTCCTATAACAGCACTCGAGATCATGTTTTACTCCTTAGATGAAACATCAAGTATCTCTAGAACTATTCTATCCTAGTTGTGCACAAAATCTCTATTATATACACCTTACAGTATGTTGCGTACAATATACACAGCATTATGGAGATGAATATGCTTGAAATAAATTCAGTAAAATACAAATCATCTATGAAACTGCTGAATCCAGGCATCGAGAGTGCTAGTATTCGTCAGGACGTGACATCTGCCAACATTTGATGCATGGTCAAATGATCCCAGAGGTCCTCCATCTTTGAAAGCCCACATTTATATTTCAGATGGCATGTCTGCGAGCGCTAGGCATTATCTCCGAGCTGGAAAGCTGCCTTACATTTAATTAGTCTCGCAGGAACCGAGTTGTCAAACATGTCTGAGGGTACAAAGCTCAAAATAAAGAAAGAGCGAGAGAGGGAAAAAAAAAAAAAAAGATAATTTCCCTGTTTGATCAGAAAGCTTTTTCATTCTAGAGGAGATGGAGTAAGAAAGGATAATTCACACACACAAAGAGCATGTAACACGATACTTATTAATTATGAGGAGTGCAACTCCAGGTAACCCAAGGGTCATCTACTTCAGACGTTGTCTGTGTTGCACTGATATTACAGCAAATGTTTGATTTGCGTGCTTTAATTTAAGTTTTAAAACACTATCACTTAGCGGCGCTATATTTTAAGGCTGTACTCCTTGCCTGAGGATCTGATTGGGCAAGTTGACTGTGTCACAAGATTGAAGCATACCAGGAAGCCTGGGTAAGGCACACGATGGTTCATGAGTTCTGTCAAAACTGAATTTTTATTCTAAGACCTCAGGCACCATCTTAACCCCTCTTTGCCAAGGGGGAGATATGATCCATTCCAAATGACTTGGAGTTGAATCCTCTGTCTTATGCCTGCAGGGATTTCTAGGTATCTAGGATGTCTGATGCATGCGAGAAGACTAGAATCCCTGGACCACCAAAGAAGCAGCTTCATTTACATTTTATCAGAAGACTGCAAACGTCTAACCGGGCTATTCAAATAAACCGTGCCCCTGAGTAAAGGATTGAAATGTCAAGTACTAGGAATGCCAAAGGTTAATAAGAGGGGCTTCATGGGATAATGGTGTCCTCAGTGTTTGAGAACAGACCTTAAAGATATCTGGAATTCAAACCCCAGGATGGTAATGGTTGATGAGAGTGACTTTGTTATCATCCTGTTGTACTATGTCTCAGCCATTGAGTACACCTTCACTGGAGTTCTCAAACGTTCTTTAGCAAGACTGGTTGAGATTTGTAAAATCACAATGTAAAAATCCCCTGGCTATGCTTCAACAAGCCCCCGGGAGTTCCCAGACTCCAGTTTGAGACGTTTTTTGCCCTACTTTGGTGGAAAAGTGTAGAAAGTATAAATGATTCCAAAGCACCAAGGGAGACAGGATGCCCAAGGGCAGCCTTGGAAAACAACAAACAGAAGATGCTGGCACCAGCTGCAAGCCTATTCCTTCTTGTTAACCTTGGAATAAGGTTGCTGTATAGGGGATAGTTCCAAGGATGCCAAGTAGACAGGAAATCCACTAGGAGTCCAGCAGTTACAGGATTTATGCACACTTTGGTCACCTGCATTTACGGCAGTTTATCTGTAAGTGGCCATGAAATTGCTGTGCCTACTGACTGGTTGTGCAAACTTTCCTACCTTCTACACAAAGAAAATAAAATACTCAGGGGTGATAATGAATCTCATTGATACCTGAAGAGAAGTAGAGATTGAGTACAAAGCAATGTGCTTAAAAGGATGCTGTTGGTTTTGGCTCAGAAAAATCTTTACACAACACAAGCCAATTTGTTCCGAGACTAATTGTGTTTTGCAATTCAGGACAACACAACTGCACATTAAAACAATGCTTGAGCTCCACATCAATCTAGAGCACTATTTAATAATTAATCAAGATGTCTGGTTCCTGTGTGTCTATATTTATGTTCTTTGTACAACAGGAAAAATCTGAAGTGAACGGAAACCGCCGAACAGAAAAAGAAACAAAAAAAGGAGGAGAGGGAGAACTCCATGTTGTTTAGAGAAAACAGCACAGACTACCTGTACCTCTTTATGTACTTCATTTCACTTCACTCAAACCTAAACAATGTCCCCTTCTAGTGCCCGAGCAGTCGCCCTTGCTATTTTTGTTCCTGTGCTTTCAAGATACGATTGTTTTCCTTTTTTTCTGAGGGCAGTTTTTTTCCAAGGTTTTGCTGATGCATAACTGTTTCCCGTTATTCTTTGGTTCTCCCCCTAAGCCGAGTCGGCTCCACCGCTTCAGTCTCGGCTCCGAGCCAGACAGTGACATCAATGAAAGTCTGAAAGCACCGCCCTTCAGCTCAAATCTCTCTCTCTCTCTCTCTTTACCAACACAAAGCAGTCATACTGTATTAGTTACTTCTGACCAATTCCCTTGTTGATCATTAATAAACTTGGCAGCGATCCCAAAGGTCTCTTTATCTCTCTCTCTTCTTTTTTGTTTTTGTGCCTAAATGTTTGATTCTGATGTTTCATACTGTATATGTCGGCTAGATTACAGTGTCACAATGTGAGTAAGAACGATGATGACAGTTCTGTCTTTCTTATATATTAACAGTGTGTATTTATATTCCTAACATGATATAATGCTCATTTTGATAATCCATAATTAATAATCAACCCATAATCAAATCTGATTTAAACCCATAAGTGATTCAACTGATAGGAATTAGTTTTATAGAATATGATTCAGTGATTCTTTTATCCTTTAACAAAGTACAAAGGCCACTTCACTATAAGTGAGGGTCAGAGGCCACACCTACTATTTTTAAAGGTCCGATATTTTGCTATTTGTTTAACAAGCCCACACAAGACTGAGAGATTTCCTTAAAGTGTGTATTAATGCCTCAGCCAAAGTACCCCGCACTTGATTGATTAGTTATACCTCAAACGCCCCCGATTGCACCGTTTCAATTTCTTTGCAAATTGGCTACTGCTAAGCCACACCCCCTCAACAGAACAGCAGAGCTGAGTGACAATCTTTTAATATGAGATCAAGAATGCAATCACAAGAACAAGAATGCAAAAAGGACACAAAAACAAGGAATGTTTCTTCTCAAATTTTTTGTGTTCACACACTGGAGATTTATGTGAATGTCTAAAATATGAAATTTGCATAAAAGGTGCCCTTTAAAGTCAGTGCAGCTACAGTATATAAAATACTATAATTTCAGTCCAGTGAATCTTCACAAACTGATGATGTGCAAGAAGAACAGAACATTCACACTTCTTTTTGTCCTACTTTTTTCATGCCTCTTCCAATAATTCTCCCAAATATTTGTTGGTTAAAAAAAAAAGCAAAAGAATTAACCAATTCATCATTTTTTCCTACGCAGTTTCTGAAAGTTATGTTGGGGTTAGTGCACACAAATGCAAAGGTTACGTTATCAGTTCTCCTCTGAGAGAGATGATTGATTTTTTTATATTCTGTTTCTTTGCTCTGATTTTAACATCATGACCCTGGCATCCAAAAACCACTGCTGGAGTCACTTGGGAACAGGATACACACTCTTTTGTGTTCCCATGCATGTGCTTTTTTAATCCAGGACATAGCTCTTATGCAAGCTCCAAACCGAAACCATAGGGGTTTCGAGTTCTCTCACCCAGTGCAGACTCTCTACTTCGGCTGTAGGAGGTTGTTGATCAAATGAGATTTATTTTCCCAAACCGCTGAACTAAATTTCTCATTATTAAGAAGCAGATATTGTGTAAATCGTAAACTACTGCATTCAAAAAACAAAATTAGATAATGGCCGCCGACACATGACATAACCTCTAGTATGATCCTGCAGTTCTGGAGCAAAACAATAGTTTGGAAAGAAGAATCCCAATTGTGTGAAAGCTTGGACAGAAGAAACCATGGCTTCATTAGGAAGGGCTTTGACTTACGAAGAAAATGGTTTTAGGTTGGAAAAAACAAAAAGCATCAGTTTGGACAAAAAGAAGCCTCAGCATTTACAAAAAAGTCTCAGCTTGGGCAGAAACCCCATGGTGGAGAAAAGAAGCCTTAGCTTGGGCAGGAACCCCAGGGTAGAATACAGAAAAGTTCAGTTTTTGGCAGGAGATGCCTGATACATATGGAAGAGTACTTTAAGTGCTGGACAGAAGATGATTCTGGTAGCGCAGGTGAAGCCTTAGTTTCGGGGGGAAAAAAGTTCAGGTTGTGGAAAGCTTTGGCTTGGGCAGAAATAAAATCTTAATTTGAAGTGGACTCAGCTTGGTCATAAGAATTACCTGCTTGGGCAATAAGAAAAGAACACATGCATTTGGGTAGAAGAATCCTCATCGTGAGCAGAAGGCACAGAAAGCCTCAGCTTGGGTAGGAGACCCCTCAGCTTGGACACGAGTTTGAGAAGAAACATCAGCCTGAGCAGAAAAGGTCTCAGACCTACTGTATGTGAAAGTTGGCATTAATTTTTAAAATAAAACAGATAAAACCCAAACTTTTCTCAGTGGTGAACTTTCTGGAGTGTTGTACTTTGTGTCCTCATCCAGGCTTTGCCATTAGTAAACACGGCAGAGAGCAGATAGACACCACTGATTCTGACCCTCGACACACACTTTCATCGATGGGAAGAGCGTACTCACTCCCAGCAGAGATCCCAAACCGACTCCTTCTCACCCGCCCGCTGTAACCCGAATCACCTCGGGGAGCTGTTTCTCACTCCCTCGCTCGCCTGGCATGTGTTGGAGATTTTTTTCTGGCCGCTCGGATGAGATGTCCTGACCGTTTTCCTCTGGCCCCCGAGGGAGCCGCAGTGCTGCTGGTCATCTGGCATCAATCTGACTCCGGCATGCTTTGAGAAAACAAAGTCAGCCCCTCAGGAGCGGAGCAGTCTAAGCAAACGCTCGGATGGAGTTTGTTTAGAAATTCGGACGGAGGGTATTAGGTTTGGGATTTCGCTCCGAGTCATGATTAAAGGTTTCGGGAGCTTGAAATGAGGTTCCCTTCTGCCGTAGAGTCTGATTTACGCTGCGGGGGTTGATATAGTGGGACATGTCAACAGCCTGCTTCTCCAGAAGGGGATTAGTAATATTTCACATTTCCCACATTTCCTGTTTTATTGAGAATAAATTGGGTAATAAATATTCCAGGACATGCAATGCATTGTCTTGTTTTGCCTGCGTCTATGTGCCAAATTCAGCGGGTAAAAAGTACAGCCACAGTGCTAAAAACATCAGCGTTGTGCGCTCGTAGTCCTGTAGATCCGACTCTGCACTGATGTATAAAACAATATAATCCAAATATTTCTATCAAGAATTATGACTAATACCGAAACCAGTCTAGTGGTAAGGTACGCCAAAACATGTGGAGCCATAAAAATGAGCTAGAATTGTTCTGCTGTAATCCAAATTGTTTTTATTCATAAGAATTAAACCCGAGTGATTCTGGTTGGTATTGATTAATTTTCTACAACAGCAGCTCTGACAGTAGTGCAGTTTATATTAATGTGCTCGTTCTGATACTTTGCTTCATTAATATAGTAACAGCTCATTTTCCTGGAACCTGGAGAGGCAAACTGCAAAAATCTGTGCTGCTGTATAGAAAGGTTAATTAACGCTTATGGAATGAGTCTCCAGTGTCAGTGCTTTGTAACAGTTTATGTAGAAGTTTTACAATTTGTTGTCTCTCTGTAACATGACAAGCTTTAATTATTTTTTTACTTCAAGAAAAAGTAAAACGGAGCCTAAGAGGGAATGAGTGTCTGTAGCTGCTGTAACGTACATTAAGTGAGAACAGGAACTAAACTGTACACAGTATATCATGATGGCAGCAGTGACTAAATTTAAGTATCAGACGTACCACTGAAGCAAAGCGCAGATTAATGATGTGCACTTCTGTCCCGTTGTTCATGGCGTAGTTCGTCAAGCACCCGTCTGTCATTTCGTCCACGGTGATGTCGACTGGATTTCCTGTAGTGTTCTTTCTGTAAATCCCCACCGGTTCGCAAAGTGAGGAACCTGATGCAACAAGAAAGAATTTGTTCTTTAAAAAATTCAAAACAGGAAAATTCATACCACACAGACATAATTTTTTCTATAACAGAACATCCCGTAGTTTTTTTTTTTTTTTTTTACATTATGTTACTGTACTTTTAAGAAATAAAAATAATTCCAAAGGCATGATCACAGGAAGTCATTATTCCACTTTTAGTAACACTTCTACTTTAAATGACGCAGAGCTCTTATTAGATTTGCAGGTCAGGTGATTTATTAACCCTCCCACCCCCAATACCATGCTCTCTAATAAGCCCTGATTTCAGGTTAGGGAGTGCGTGCCTTGCATTGTTTTCCCGAGAAACTGAAATGATTAATCCGATCTTTATTTGGCGCCTCGGTCAATGAACGTTTCCCAGAAGTAAATGTAGTCTTTCCTAAGGAAGTGACGGGGTCAGGTGTCATTTCCTAGCCAATCAGTGGCGCGGTTCGGTGCATGTTTGAAACGAAAGATCGAGGGTGCGATTGGCTGCTGAGGTGTAACCCGTGGCACCGACGGGCGAGCACGTTCATTGTTTTAAAGGCTTGGCGTGAATGCATTGCAGGCCGGCCCAGACTCTGCGTCTCCCTCTCCCTTTTTTTTTTCTTTCATTCTATCTATAAACAGTAATTTTCTCTTTATCATGATTGAGAGACCATGACCAGGAATTTATCCCTTGATAAAGAAAAACTAAGAGTTATAATGAAGAGTGACTGAGTCTTGTTTGAGAATGGAAAATAACACACGAAATGGAGCACATCCTGAAGACGTACAGTTACGCAACGTTCACGGGTTATTTAGCGATTATTTAATCCTTTCATACAATGAAAATGTTAACATCTAGAAGAAGAAAAAAAAGAACGCAGAGAGGGGGTTTATGGGTAAGCGCGGGGCACGAAATCATGCAGTGTGTACATGTACTGTACATGTGTTTTAGAAGAACATTGATCAGCTGAACCGAGGAAGTGTGTCTAGTTATGCAGGTAGAAATATGTTTTGTCTTATATTTTAGTATAGGTTTATAAAGAATGTTTTCAATCAAATAATTTATTCTAACTGGAAACTGCGTTCACATGCTCTTGTAACAAGCAGAAAGCGTCTGGAAAGTGGTGATGTGCAGTGAGATAAAGAGAGAGAGAGAGAGAAAGAAATGCTGAGCTGCAGCTCCTTACATTATATACACACGTTTTATTTATTTAAAGCCATAAAACTACAAAGAAAAACATGTGTTCACTAGTTAGTGTACATTAATAAACTGCAGTTTGAAGCTACAGCCAAAACACAGCATTGGTGCTGATTAAAAAAAATTTATGTTAATACAGAAAATGTGTGTGTAAAAGAATCTACTTATGAAGTTTATGCGACATGGAAGTGACCAATCTTACTTCCCTCAAAATTTCAAGTTGCTAACTTGAAACATTTTGGAGAGATTATTTCATATGCGCCCCAAAAATGGCCATTTTTCAGTGTTATACTGTCCCGCTTCAAACAATAATCATTTAAAATGCAAACTATTTAGCTATTTATGTCTTCATGAGTATTGATACTAAAAGCTTCTAGAAGCTTATGACCTGTAAACATTGTTGCTTAAATTCAAGCATGCAAAATTACGGATTTTTTCCCCCCAAAAAAATCTGTAGTGTCCGTAACCATGTAACATTCATGTTTCAATATCTTAACAATTTAGCACTTTAGAATAATCCACGTTTTTCAGGTTTATGTCTTTTCATGTGAAATCTAAGTCGGCCAAGTTTCATCTGAATGACAGTTAAGATCATTGAAAGATCTGAATTAAAAAAAGTTACGGAACTAACGCACCATGAAGCAGAAGTACACACCAGGCCTGATACACTTATTTTGCTCTGACACTGTTTCCAAGGGCAAGCAGAGGAGGAACAGGAAGCGGAGACGTTCTCGAGGACGACAGGAAGCACTCTGTTTAGAAGAGACGAGATCTCCATGGTGCTCATAACTTTTAGCCCCCCCGTTCCAGACCTATACCTTGACACGTTCTAGTGAAGCCGATGTTGTATAGCGAGCTTACAGCTGTCACAGCTCACGAGGCTCATTCCTCTGTAAAAGCCAATGGCCTGTGACGGTGAGGAGATTTATCTCAGCCTCCGCTCTGGGAGTCGCCGCTCGGTCACATCTATCAGTCACTGAGATCAGGCGCGGAGCTGCGTTCACGCTGACCGATGAACCTGACCCCGGAAATGCCGATGTCACTAAACGCCTCTGCTAAACGTTTCTGTGTTAAATGAGGTAGAATCTGCTTTTATCAGCAGCTCGAACGACTCTTTCCCATGCAAACTGCGCCTGGAGGCTTCAGCTGGGAATTGCGCCACAGTGGCTCGTTTGTCATCGTCAGGTCTGTCGGATAAAAAGTAAAAGATAGCTAGCTGTCGTTGTACATCACGAGCGCTTTATGAGGCATTCGTTTGGCTTGCGCGTGTGTGTTTTTCTTGGTCAGTGTGTGTGTATGTATGTGTCAATTTCCTATTTGACCCAGAGACCTCACGCTGAGTCAAAACACGCTCAAAAGGGAGCACAGTTTGCTCTGGGGTGAACAGAAGGAGTGAGTCATGAATAAGATTGCTAAATACTGGACAACCCCGAACCCCATACACACACACACACGCACACACACACACATTGACGCACACATATCCCTGTGGTACTGTGATACAGTCCATCCCACTGTGCTTTGACTAAAACTACTGGTAGGGATTTTAGTAAATGATTCAGTCAAATGATTCCTTTTCGGGATTCGTTTCTTTAATTTGATTTGGTTCTTATACGCTATCGTCGACAAACACATTATTGTGGACGCTCCACATAAACAGGTTAAATAAACCTTTAACAAACATTTTTTTAAAAGAATTTCAATTAATTGATTTATTTAATAAATGAGTCGAAAGCAGGATTTTGTCAAGCCTTTTTACACCTTTTAATTCTTACTTATTTATAAGGCTTTATTATTATTCATCAGGATATCAACTTTTTTTTAATAAATAAAATAATCCTGCTAGAATTTTTTAGACATCCACCCTTTGAACACGACACCAGATGGCACGTTTCACTGACGAGTTGTAAAAATTTGTTGTAAAAATCTCTATTAAGACTAATTCAAAATCTGAAGCCACAAAAATGAAACCTAAAAACCCTAAAAAAAAATTTTTTAAAGCAGAATAGTTTGTTGTTTTGTAAGATACAACAGGCCTCCAGTAAGCAAAAAACAACAAACAAAAAAAAAAAGAACAAAAAAAAAAAAAACACACTGAACCTCAAAGAACTCGTCCTGAGCTGGCAGCGAAGGTCTACATCCTGGAAACGGCGACTTCCTTTATTGAGTCTCGTCAGAAAGTCGGAGCCACTACTCGCACGGCTATTGTTTCCTATTATTTTGATTTTACGGTGTGGAGCTTTTTTTATCATCTGTGCGATCGCATGACGGCGGCGTGTGTGTTACTGCAGGAGGCTTTGGAAAGCAGTGATGGTTCTCTGTGATGAGCTCCCAAAACGCTACGACGGACGCATACTAACACTCAGGCCTAATTATCCGTGCAGTACATTAATCAATCGGCGTAGCTCGTGTCCGCGAGTGTTCAGGACGACGCTCGGGTTTACTGATGAGAAGCTTTATTAGTTATACACCACCGAGCTACAGTGATACTGGATACATTCCTAACATTACATGCCACGAGGTAATCCATGCGCTGCTCCCTGAGTAATGATCCACGCCGCTCCGAAAAAAGTTTCAGAAGTCCGAACGTGTCTGCTACAAAGAAGGGTGTCCTTTAAGAGGTCTTCATATAGTTTAGAGTTTCTGAGCTTCCTAACTGAGTTCTGGTTGAAATGGAGTGATTATAGACTATAAAGTGAATAAACAATGAATAAAAAGTTCTTTCTCTGTGGTCTGTCATGCTTTTACTGAAAAACAACCAGAGACAGGGTGGTGGGATTGTGCAGAGCTACTGTTAACACCGACTGCTCAGTGGATCACTGCAGAGGTCTTAGCAAGTTACAGTCTCTTAGGTCTAGAACCCTTATACCCCTATCTCACTTATGCGGTTTGACTCACGGTGAGATGCGGAGTTAGGCGTTCCGCTGGTGTTCAGCGAAGTTCTGTAAGGACCGCAAGCTTCCGCGAGAACCGGCAAAAAAAAAATAAAAATGTTGAATTTTTCGCGCGGAAAGATGGAAACGTACTCACAGTGCCAAAAACACGCGGTGAATCATGATGAACCGTACTTATGGCCAACGCGCGAAACCGCGTAGGTGAGATAGGGGTATTAAAGGCCACCCTTCTTTGTAGCATTACTACTTCTTAATTTCTAATTACAAGGAACCAATTATAATAATATGAATTACTTTTTAAGCTTTAAATGTTCTTATTCTATTGCTAATTGTTTGTCATTAGCTACCTAGTTGTCTTTCGCTAATTTGTTAGTTAGCTGTACATATCTTACTAATTATCATTTGCTAGTTAGGTGTTACTCTCTAATTTCTTAGTTAGCTCTCTCTTGCTAATTATTTCTTATTTGTTAGTTTGTTGTCTCTAATCGTCATTATCTAGTTATCTGTCTCTGGCTGATTGTGATTTGCTAGTTAGTTGTCCCATTCAAATTTTTAGTTAGCTGTCTCTTGATAATTATTACTTATTTGCTAGTTAGCTTTATCTAATTGTTTGTCATTTTCTAGTTTATTGTATCTTGCTAATTGTCTGTTATTTGTTAGTTAGCTGTCTCTGGCTAATTGTCATTTGCTAGTTACAGTAGTTGTTTCTAATTTGTTAGATAGCTGTCTCTTGATAATTATTTCTTATTTGCTAGTTAATTTGCTAGCATTCATTTCTAGAAAGGAGTAAAATAGCAAAAATAAAATGTTTTACTTTTACTTTAATTTCGACGTATTACACCACAGTAATTCCCTAAGTTTAAAAGCTCTTAATTATTTAAAAAATACACAATATTTGTATAGTATTTTTTTGTTTGTTTGTTTGGTAGTTTTTTTAAATCTTGTAGAATTTTGCGTTGCCTCTTGAGGTTAAAAAAGCACAAACACGGTATGCGGCTTGTCGTGTTACTGAGAAACCACAAATCAGTGTAAAAACTCTCTCGCTCTAAAAACATTAGAAAGTTTATGTATGAAGCTTACAGTACTAATGAACGTAACAAACCGCTCGCACTGGTGACTCCTTCCATAAATGTCACATAAACATTTAGTGTGTCTAAATTTAAATTTTTCAGATGTTACAAAGATAAGCAGGTGCCTCTGTGAACTTGTACGTCAACTATAACCCTGCACGTGTTATGTCTATGTTTCTTACTATAAATGCTTGTAGATTCGATCCTGCTTTATATCCAGGATTAAAGAGGATTTTAAAAAATCCTAAAGAGATGCTGAAGTGTTCGTGTCGGAGTGAACGAGGGAGCGAGCGAAAAAGTCCCGCCTCTGCTCCATACACCTATTGTGGAAGGCTTCCGTGGCTGCCGACCCCGACCTAACCATCCACAGGAAGACAAACAAACTCTTATCAGAGTCACGCAGAGACCTGAGCTGTCCTGTGACCTTTAACCCCTACTCCCAAAAAAAAGTTTAAAAAACCCTACCTGAGTCATATAATTATAATAGTCTGAATGAATCATTCCTCTTCTCTGTTCATGATTCAAGACTTTCCAGCAGTACAGTCATCATAATGATGTGTAAATATGTATGTAATTTATTAACAACAGTAATAATATGCATAAATCCTGGGCCTTGGGCATATTTCTAATACTTCTAGATCCTCCTGAGAGTAAACGGAAGTTAATTTACTTTGCAGATAAGTCCTAAGTGATACGTGATATAAAGAGAAAAATATTTCTAATAATTAAAAATGAGATCTGAGTATGAAAAGTATAATGCTGAGGGGAAAAAAAGGTTTTAGTTCCCATTCTGATTCCGGGTTCATGAAGAACTTTTTCTTTTGAAGAAGCTTTTGAGACTTCTTTACATTTCATATTTTGTTACCAAGAAACCACAAAGTGCAACGTTTTCCATCGTGCTGTGTGGGAAAAACATAAAGCTGCGACTTCACCTCTGACTGTTACAAAGCGCTGACACTGGAGACTCCTTCCGTAATCATTGTCATGTTAGAAAGAAAGTTCAAAGTGCTAAATTGTCCTGAAGTCTTTCCTGAGGTGGAAAACTTCTGTTACAAAGCGCTGGCACTGGAGACTCCTTCCATCCACCTTAAAAAAAGATTTTCTTAGGAAAAGCTTTACCTTATTAAGCATTTATGTTAGGTCTCCAGTGGACATGTCCTTTTGAAGAAGGTGTTACTACAGAAACCGTAAACGTGACTAAACAAGGGCACTAATATGAACCAGTCGTCTGCAGAAATTCAGAGGTTTAACGCCGCTGTGGTACAGTCTAATTTAACACAACCCAACATGTTTCTCTCGGCAAACAATCTCATTTTGACGTCGAGAGTAATTATGTTTAACCAATAACACATACACGCTTCTCGACAACTTTCCTCCCTCACGCGTGTTTCTGCACATCTTCGGGACGCACGGCGCACTTTTTACAGCGATGACAGATCGTCAGGAACAGCAGCGTGAACAGAACGCTAAGTATTTACAAATGAATTAGGGGATGAGGATGAGCTGGCGGTGGTGGAGGGGTGCGGCGCGGCACAGTGAGCTCATCCGTCTTCGCTGCATTAATTAGCGCCACGGCTCGTGGAGGAAGGATTCGTTTAGCCGAGGCTGTTAGCCCGTTCCGCCGAGCAGATGGAAGCGCCGGCGCTCTTAATCATTCAAGTCTGATGTCGTTGCACACAAACATATGTTTCGCATAGAAGCGACAAACGCTGCAGCGGCGCCACTGATGACTGTGACCCAAATGAAGATTTATGTGTGAGACTGTGAGGCATGACTCAAGCAGCAAACGCTGTGATGATTCGCGGCGTAGGTGAAAAATGCTCGCTTTGACCTCGGTCGTGTATCGGAAATCTGTTCCTCAGAGTGATGCGGAGGAGCTGTTTCAGACTGGCTGGACAGGGAGGACATAAAATGTACACGATGTCCCAAGAACTCCAGATGCAGCCCATCTATAACGGCATGTTTAGTGTTAGAAGTTTGTTCGCATTCGAGATCTGATCCCAAAGCAAGATTAATTTGTTCGTACATCATTTCCACGAGCATTTCTGTAAATTTACGTATAGACTCATATAGTGATGTGAACCGCAACTGATTTGCGGATAAATTATACGCGCTTCGCGATTTTCAAACATTTAACACTTAAACAAGCTAGTTCTTGTCCTCGGTTACATTACGGCAGCTATAAACAGTCGTTCCCTCACCAGCTTGTCATCATGTCAAGTGAACTCTCCTCTATTTCAAGCTACAGCCTTAGAGAATCCTTCCATAAATGTTAAATAAACATCTCCTTACTGAAAACTTTGTCGTATCAACGGCTACGTGTATTTTGGAAATTGATTATGTGTCATGTCCGCTGTACAAGTCCCTGTGAATCCGCTATCACTATAGAAACAATAACATCCTGTATTAACAGTAACAGTGACGTCTGTATGAATCGAGATTTCATATATAGAGTACATCAACCTGTTATATTTAAACATATTTATTAAGTTTATTATTATGTATTTATATTTATATTTATATATTTTTTAATAACACACATAGTTTAAGAATGTCGAATGTAATGTATAACATTCATAATACTGCTATATCCACTTAGGCACTTATTGTACTCTTTAAATCTGTACTATATTTATTCAAAGAGTATACAGTAACAGTTTATTACATGTGTAAATTATCACAGCATCCCATAATTCATGTCCTTAACATTAAAACAGTAAAGTGACTCTGAAATGTTTTCTCCAAACACAATTCCGAACTAAAATGTACTCCTAACAAATTTTCCCTGTTCTGGCATCGTTCATAAAGTACGATCTATGAAACATAAACGGTGTAGTCTTTTATAAAAATTTAACAGATATATGCAACTCATTATTATTAAAGATATATTTATTTAACGTTGAGTGACTGGAGCATTAAATAGAATGACTTTAGTATTATAATAAAAATAAATCAATAAGAAAAAAAAAATAAGAATGTCAACTTGAATATAGTAAACACTTTTAATAACTAAGAGACAAAGTTTTCTTTTACACATCTAACCAATTGAATAAGAACTGTGATGTTTGATTAGGTTTTCACAAAAAAAATAAAAATTAAAAAATTAAGATAGATATGAGTATATCTTTTAACAAACGAATAATCCGGTCACTTACAGCATCGACTATGCTTAAAGTAACTCCAGAACAATTAGAAAAAAGCAACAAACAGTGTTACAGTACTATGTAACTAATTTATTCAAGTTATATATTAAGTTTATAGGAGCATGATTGTAGAAAACTTGGATAAACCTTTTCAATTTTTATTTTATCCATTTTGTCATCTCCAGTAAAAAAAGACTTTTTCTATTTTTATCCGCACTGTGAAGAACAATGCAATGATTCAGCTCAGCTCAGCTCATACTGCAATAAAACTCTTACTCAAATGTGTTATGTTAAATCTTACGAAAGCTCCTGGATCAGATTTCTACTACAGTACAATAACACAAAGATGTCTTGTATAAATTACAGATTTAAAGCATGTACTGGGTGTCTCTTTGTGTTTCTAAGATGTAGAATAGTGGCTGAGTGCCATAAAAGAGACAAGAAAGGCATACTCAGAGACATTCTCAAGCCTTCCTTAGGAAAAAAAAACAAGTGAATGAGGACTACAGAAGTTTAGGCAGCGAATGGCGATCCTTATCGGTCCAGACGGCCGTCGCTCTGGTGCTAACAGCGGCTCTGAGATTTATCTCGGCCTGGTGCTAATGAGCCATTCAGGACTCGGAAGTCTGGCGTAGGAGAGTGCCGATATATGGGTATGACGGTGTTCCGTGATAAATCGGTGTCGAGAAATCTTAAGAAGTGATACGGGGTTAATTATTTATTTTCCAAGATGGCCAGACTGATGTCATTCGCTAATGCATGTTCGGTGGAGCCGAAGTGGTTTAACTCCATAACGCCGACACTAAATGCCCTAATTAAAATCAGGCGGTGCTTATGAGTGAGAAATGCAAAGAGAATTAAGCGCATCTCCATGAGCGCTGCTTTGATCTGCCTCTCCTTTTTATATCTTGTTAACGTGTTGCATCGAATGGGAATTAGCTTCGAGTGGAAAATTCCACCGAGCTCTGAAAGGAACATCGGACTGATTGTCTCCCTGTACCCATCTGAAAATACTCCCTCAGCCCACACAGAAAGCTGGGGTTAAAAAAAGAGAAAGAATGAAAAAAAAAACACATCACATGCAGGAAGAGGGGCAAAAACAGCATAAACAGAGTCAGCTGAAGTGAAAAGAGAGAGAGAGCGAGAGAAAGAGAGAGAGCGCGAGAGAGAGCGACAGAGAGAGAGCGAGAGAGCGACAGAGAGAGAGCGAGAGAGAGAGAGAAAATAAAGAACTCGCAGTCGAGTGGAGTCTGGCAGGAAAGACAGGGGGATTGTTAATTGCAATTTGGAGATAGAAATCGGACTCCGAGAGCGACAAGAGGTCGCGTCATTGGGTCTCCCTGCCACACTGTCTGGCGGGGGTAGTTGGGCACGGTGCTATATGCTAATGTGAGAGTGCTAAAATTAGCTTATGGGGTTGTTTTACTGAATATATCTTCTGAGAGATATTTGAGTTGAGAAATTTGGCAGAATTGGAGGCATTTGGGTGGAGGGGCATTTAACATTTTGTCATGGGGGCATTTGATGCAAAACACTTTAGCTAATGATCTTCATGAGGAAAAATCTTTCCAGAAACATTTAATTTTGCGCAGTAGGGCCAAGGACATTTGGACAGGGACATTTACATCAGGACATTTGGTTCAGTAATAGTTGGACAGAGGCAGTCAGATTGTGCCATTTGGACCTGAATTTTCAGCTTGGTGTGTTCGGATCTGGAACATTTGAAAACAGGCATTTAGCTTAGGGCTTTTGGCTCATTGAGGGTGGGGCATAGTTTGCCAGAGACATTTAGGCAGGAAAATCTCTCCAGGGTAAATGGGGCAGTTACATTTCAACTATGGCATTTGGTTGTATTGAAATGGGGTATTTGGTAGAAGCTTTGCAGTATGTTTCCTGAGTTTTAATATTGGCGCTTTGGGGCAGGAACAGTTTTCTCAGGAGCAGTTTGGCTGAGGTCTTCTGGCCAATTGATACAGGTATTTTTGGCCAAGGCCAGAGCATTGTTCGAACACTGAAGTCAGGGACATTTTGGAGTAGAGGCATATCTCAGGACATTTTAGGGAACTTGAGCCAGGAACATCTACAGTAGAAAGGGGTATTTAGACTGAGGCACTTAATTCAGGAATGTATGGGCAAGACAACTGAGGAAGTGGTATTTTGGCTGAGGCTTTTGGTTTGAATGGAAATATAGTGGGGTATTTAATGAAAGCATTTGGGCTAGGATGTGCTTCCAGTGGCATTTACTTTAGACTATCTGCGCAAAGGAACTGGGTTACTTACATCAAAGATATTTGGACAGGCAATTCAGGCTATAGATATTTAGAAAGAATGCATTGTATTTCAACATGTTGTCAGTTTGGGCTGTGGTGTGTTTGAAAGGCCATTGGCTTTGATGCTTTGGGGTGAGGAATATTTAGACCGAGGCATTTAGGTTGGGTCATTTGGGTCAATGGGATATTTAAACCAGACATTTTTTTTGTTTGGGTGCATTCATGTGTCATTTTTGAGACTTGGTATTGAAATTTAAGGACAAGGGCACTTTGTCTGGGGCATGGAGTGCAATTGGGCACGAGGTCATATGTCTCAAGCTTGGCCAGGCTCATTTGAAAAGAAAGGAAGTCCTTTATTTGCTCAAAGGAGGGGGATTTCTCTCTCTCTCTCTCTCTCTCTCTCTCTCTCTGATTTTGCTTTTTGTTTTTTTGTTTTTTACTTTTTTTGGTCGAACATCAGAGGAGACGTCCGTCATCTCTCTGACTCTCTCCGTCTGTTTCCCTGGCGGCCTATTTTTTCCGTCTCTTTCTCTGCGGGCCCGGAGTGGGCCGGTGACGCCGCTGGGCCACTGGGTCTAGTCGTTACAGTCGTTATATAATGGCGCCCTGATCGCTGCACTCTTCCTCAGGATATCGCTCCCCGTGAATCCACTGCAGCTCTCCTTCTCCGTCTCTCTCTCTCTCTCTCTCTCTGTCTATAGACTTCAGTTCATACATAGCATACACACTGTCTCTCTCTTCATCTCTCTTCATGTATCTTTTTAACTTTACCTTTCTCGCTCTCTGTCCATATCTCTCTTTCTCACATGCACACATACTTTAGACACTTTCTCACACACACACACAATTTTTTCTTATCTCATACACATTTTTCTCAGCTGGATGGTGAACCAGTGCATCATGGGATGCTGGTCATCTACTAGAAGTGCCGAGAAATGAACTTAATTTTCATTTAAGGCCTTTAAACTGAAAAACTCAAAACATAACGCAGGAATGTAATTTAGAGCATTTATACATTATGTTTTTGATATTTGGATTTTCAAATTAGTTTTATGGAAAAATTGCAAAAAGTTTTGTTCCATTCAAATGCCATAGTGGAAGCACTTATCCATACCTTTACCTCTCATATAGTGTAACTTCTACCAAAGATTTAGATACACATTATACATGTTGATGAGCACGGACATTAATTATCTGACATAAAGGCTTCATTAAGTCTATAATCGGATTTCTTAAATAGTCTGTACTTTGACATTCCACTTCCTGCCCAGAAAACACATCCCAAATAAACCACGGTGACCAGATTAAACCACAGATACCCAGATTGCACCTTCTGAAGAAATTCTTAAGAAATATTTGTGCATTCAGCGGATACACAAGCGCTGCAATGTCAAGGCCCGCCAGTTTGAGCAATTTGCTTTAATTTTAACTGTCTGAAAATTCATGGAAGGAGTCTCCAGTGTCAGAGTTAAAGCTGTAAGTTTCATGACGTACTCAGGGCCGAGCAGTTTACACTTCTTTGTGGTAAAACAAGATGTTGTTTACAGCATCTTGCAGTGGAATGAAACAACTGTGCGGTTAAAACTGTAACCTCGCTTTATCATAACTCCTCGTAGCAGATGTCTCGTGCAGATGTTTTATTTCGGCACTTTGTTTAAAGTTAATGACTTTTCAGGCGATGCTCATGACATGGCTCACATCACAGGTTTCATGAGAACAACATCGGGAAAGTTGCTCCTTCTCAAGCACGCAACAATGTCCCGATCTGGCTCGTGCTCAAGAATCTGAACCTGAGTAAATATACCGTGATGCACGCCCACTGTTGAAAGAATAGACGGTTCTTTCAGCCGGCAGAGGTATTAATAACAACAACGGTTTCCTCATATTGAACAGAGTTTCCTTACGTGATATACAGTACTCACGTGGACTTTACGTCTAGTAACGGGACTCGCAATCAAAACTCAGCAGTCTAATCTTTAAAGACCTTCAAAGCGACAAAAGCATGTTTGCACTGAACAACTTGTGAGGCAATATTCTTATTTTACCAGGAAATACTAAGCATGTGTCAGATATAATGTCTACAGTATGAATATAACTAAACCTCAATTTTCCACAAAGTGAACAACACCACAAAAATTCTAAAGTATGCATGATTCCATAGTTGCTATTTTTATCCCACAATGCAACATTTCATTTTCAAAATAAAAGCCAGAAACATGAAGAAAACAAAACTGCATGTTGCTGTACTTAGATAAATGTAGACAAATTGTGAAAACATCTGTTTAGTTTTGCTTTTATTTTACGTTCATTTGACATTTTCTGTTATTTTCCATTTCATTAATTATTATTATTATTATTATTATTATTATTAATAACATATGTATCTATTTTCTGAATTGATCAATATTATGATTTTTCCCCAAACAAGTAAATAATTGAACAGAAAGAGAAACTAAAACTTAATGGAGGTGTGAAGTAACAGTGCTAATCATCAAGCGACTGTGCTGCTTTAATAGTACACAGTAATACACACCCATTTTAAAGATTAATTATACAATACCTATTTATTAATTGAATATCACTTAACATTAAATTCACGCACTACATGTTATTTGTTAATTACTACTTCATTACCAAACATTAAATCATAGAGTTGTTTTTTGCTCTTTATTTTCAGAATGTATTTAATTGATTGATTGATTGATTGATTGATCGATTAATTGTATTAAGATGTTCTGTATAAACAAACGTTTAGGGATTTACATACTAATTTACTATAAAATTGTATTAAGAAATAATGAAGACATATTGAACACACAATCAGATAAAGTCATTTCAGAAACCGATAAAAAGTGTCGGTTTTTCAGGTTCAGTCTGTGAGGAACCCTTACAGCTCCATATCAAGCAGAACTTTTTAAGTAAGCTAAGAACACTTAATTATCAAAGGGAACCTTAAAGAACCTTCCCTTGTTCTAAGAGTGTATTCCAGTGAATAAAGATGTTCCTAAAGTATAGATCTACAAAACACGGCTGTCAATTCTAAACCACTAGTTTCTACAGCTGATAACTTGCAGAAGTTCAGTGTAAACATCCTAAACAGTTGTTCATTTTAACCCTTTAGGGAAGCATGGGAAACCGTCTTAGGAACCCTTACGGGACCCTGTTCCTTTTATTTAAAAAAAGAAAAAGAAAAAAAGCATAGGTTTGTGTACGAAACCTTTTCCTTCTTGAATTTTGGACTGAAACAGCATGAGAAGCAACTGCGGCGTTACCTGAAGCTGCGGAAGCGCTGAAGATCATCAGCAAAGCCAGAATAGTGCTGAAGGTCTCCATGGTGTGAATCGGTGTCTTTCTGGAGAGTCGATCCCTGTGTTAGCCGGCACCTGAGGACGGGCAGCACGAGTTCCAGAGCTGTGCGTGTGTTAAAGTGTGTGTCAGAGTGTGTTTGGTTGTATTTCTGGCACTAATCACACCCGTCCGGCCTTGACGCTTCCTGGCAGGACAGAAAAGGAGGCGGCGTTTAGGAGGGTTGGAGGGGTGGGAATCTCCTGGGACTCATTTTTTATCCAGTGACCACAGATAGAAGATGTATCTGTTTTCTTAATTCTTACACTGTTTGGATTGCTCAGTAAAAAGTTCCTGCTGGATCACGGCACGCTAAAGTGTCTGATAAGATCAGATGCGTGACTTGGGCTGAGCGATGCGTACACAATCGTTACATTTTTTTTTTTTCTTATTCTTATATATACACTGATCAAATGTTTACAGCATGCAATTTAAACATGTGATTAAATGTGTGTGTTCTGTTTTTGTTGATAACACATTCTTCATAAAATATATTTGTATTTTTTCTTTTATAAATTGTTTACATGTTTAAATTAATTAATTTACTAAATATTGTAGTCAATAAACATGCACTTATTAACAATACATATTTAATTAAATATAAATGTGTTTGTTAATTAAAATAAACAATTTAATGGGGGAAAAATCTAGAAACAAAGGTTAAAATTAATTAAAATATTAATAATTATAATTAGTTTGATCATTTTATCTAATCAGCACATACTACTGTCAAACGTTCCCATAGTTACCGCAGATCGCGTACTTTTTTTTTTTTTGCGACAGTTTATGATCGCTAAAGCGCGGCGCAGGTAACCATGGCAACCTGTAATCTGTATGTCGCCGCCTACGGGGAAATACAACGCCAACGTCTTTACATTTCAAGTTTTCCTAGTAAAAATTGTGGGAAAAGTCGTATTATACGTAAATACACACAAAAAAATAATAATAAATCCAACATGGCCGTTAAACATTAAAATCAATAAGAACTCACCTTTACAGACGAAGCTACAGAGAGAGAAAAGTGTGCTTGTGAGTTTCTCCGCTGTCACTAAAACTCTCGAGCTGAGGAAGAGCTCGTGCGCTACACGCGAGCCGGTCTAAAGCTAACCACGCCCACTTCCTTCTCAATCTCTAATGCTGTAATAATTTATACTACCGCTAGGGGGCGGATCCCGTTAACAGGAGGTTTACATGAGGTTATACTGTAAGATACACATCAGGTTCAGGGAGAACAGCGTACAGTAGAAACACTAATCTGCATATGTCCTCAATTTTTCCTCCACATAAAGCTTTGCTATTGAGCAATGCAAATATTCCCACTAAAAGGAAGTCACTTTTTCTTTCTAAATGACATCTAAAAGGTATTGATCACATTTCTTTTATTACTTGATGGTTCAGGTTCTATGGTTACATCAACTAAACAAATACAAATTTCCTATTCCTTGAAGAGAGAGAGTTTAAATCAGTGATTAGTTTATTATCTGGCTTATTAGTGGCTTATTGCAACTTTGTACACCTCATCTCAGTTCATGTGAAATAGTGTGAAATTAATCAAACCATTCATAATGTTATATTCAATATGCTTTAGTTGATATCATCTCCATAGTCAAAACATAAAATCATGTAAAATGCATAAGCAATAACATTAAAAACCATATGCCTATTATCCTGTAGGTCCCTCCTATGCCACCAAAACAGCTTTGAGGGGTCAAACCCTGAACCTCTGAATACATAAAATCATAACCTAAACAATAATGTTGCAAAAAAGTACGTTTCATTAGGCTTTAATAACTGATAACATAAACATCTCATACTAATATCCCATCCCTAACAAGGTTAAAGAAGTTCACTTTGAAATATTATATGAATGTTAGATTCATCCTGTTATTTCCATAATTGCAAAGTCTATGGACGTTGCGGATTTCTGTACATTCTGCAACCAACAGAAAGAATGGATGTTTCTACTTGTGGGGTGGTACAATCTTTTTGTCGGCAACTCGAAAATTATATTTTTCACTTTATTCATGAATCTTATAATTTAATTTTAAAGGATATAATTATCCTTTTAAGCCATAGTAATAAATCATTTGAATACAGTATCAAGTTTTATATTTTAATGGCCAAGCTCTATATTCATAAATGTACATTATCTAAATCACTTCCTAAACTATCGCCTTTCCTCTGTGAAATACAAAACCTCTTGAACTCATTAAATCTAATAGAAAACCACAAATCTACTCTGTTATTGTCTCGACATTCAGATTTAATCAGTGAAACACTGTGATTGTTTTTCCCCCATTTAGGTAGTTTGTTTTCTCTCTTTTTTACTTTCTTTTTTAGTTATTAATTTATTTGTTTGATTGCTGGTTAAGTTTTCTTATATTGTATAATCACTCACTCATCAACTACACCACTTTATCCTGTATACAGGTTCACAGGGCGGCCTGGAGCCTATACTAGGAGGCCTAAGGCATGAGCCGGGGTACACCCTGGACAGGGTGCCAATCCATCACAGGCCACACACACACATACACACATACATACTGTACACTCATTTACACATACAGGTACAAACCGGATTCCAAAAAAGTTGGGACACTAAACAAATTGTGAATAAAAACTGAATGCAATGATGTGG
>JAQMYL010000017.1:1413573-1428537 GCA_030014365.1 Clarias pachynema | reverse complement strand
AGGATACATTTCACTGCGTGTTGTACTTGTATAACTATGCATGTGACAAATAAAGAATCTTGAATCTTGAATCTTGAATCTTGAAAACTTACCTTAACTTTACTAACGTTATGGCGTGAAACACAGGGTATGAAATTATATCCAGTGTTCTGTAAGCAAGCGACAAAGCAAGTCCTCTCATTCCTTTTTTTTCTAAAATGTGACCCTAACAGCATTTTTTGTTATTCGATGAGCATCAGGACATTACACACTCCCAATGACAAGTCGGGGTTAAACCATTTCACCTCGGGGCGTGTAGAATGGTTATGTATTATTCAGAAGAATGTGCATATTTTAAAATATTCCTGAGAAACAGTACACTACAGTATATTAGGAATGTTATGTTGGTTATTCTGTGACATTTTGTAGTGTGAGTGATTTTACTGACTGCATTGCTGTATAAAGTTAGGGTATGTGCTTTTTCCTGCTCCCCCTCCAGGTGACGTGAGGTGATGTCCATTAGTCCACATCCTCCCCATCTCGTACTCTTGAGTAAGAGAGCTTCCAGTCAGTCCACTGCCCCGCCTACACACTAGAATCAGGGCAATAATGAGGGTAATTAACCCACACAGTGATGAAAAAATGTGACATGCAAACAAGTGATAGAAAACCGACCATATACTGTAAATGTTATCATTATTCTGAACTTCTCCTTTATTTTTCCTGCATGTGCTCAGTGCCGCCCCACACCAAGATGCCACCATGGGGTCATGAGTCCCGACCAGTGAGAAGCGCAGTCTCTGTTATCTGGTTTGGTGAAGGACATGACCTGAGCCTCCAATAACACACAGTATGAGTGCAGATCAATGCGTTATCCGTCTCACCCAAATGAGGACTGGATCCCTGTTGAGTCCGGTTTCCTTGCCACTGTCGCTGTCGTCCTCGGCTTGTTCATCAGAGACAGTCTTATCATTTTGATTCATACACATTCACATTTCATACAAAGTTATAAATTATTGTTTTGATTGTGTAAAGCTGCTTTGCGACAATGTTAATTGTTAAAGGCTCTATGCAAATAAAATTGAATTTAATTGAATTAAATGACAGACAGGCTGAGGGAGAGGAGGGGTTTCCTTCTATCCACTGTGATTACAGAACAAATGGCACCCCGTATCGATTCTATACGTAAAACGGCTATTAGTTTCAAACTACGGGACGATTTGATATTTTCCAGGACGGTTGTCAACCCTTACAGTTTAAACCAGTGCCAATGGAAAGTTTTCAGACCCTTTCACGATTTGCACATTTTGTTATGAATCACCCAATGAACCAATTTCCAGATGTTGTGTGAAACATAAAAAGTGGGAAAGCATGTCTGAAAAATTTATATATCATATTCCCATATAGGGAATTTAGGCTATTTCAGTAGAAACCTCACTTCACAATGTGTGTATAATTTTATACGCCAGTGGCTGATTAATGAAGTAGAATTAAACATAGGAAATGTCCTAGGTACTCCCAAATATAGTGTTATTTCACACTGGAAACAGGAGCCTTATGATTAGCATCATGCTAACAATCTGTGCATAAACCATCACACGTGATCATCTCTAGAGTTGTCCAAAATTCTTTTCATCCCATTATCTATATCACTTAGTTCTAACGCTGGCAAACATGATAGACTTTCTTCTCGAGTCTTTTAAATGTTTTAAGCACTGTCCTTAAGCAACTGGGAAACACACACCTAAGCTAGCTAATGGCTCTGGTAAGCTGTTAATACACACAATCCGAAGGTACAACAACTGAAAAGAACGGTACCAAAATATCCAGAATAGCAACATTTTCCTCAGATATGTTAGTAAATTAGTGGAAAAAAAGATCCCTGTAGCTAAAATAAATTTTCCAGCGTCTAAACCGAACTAGCATTGTGGAGAAAAATCTATTGATTTGGGCCAAAGTAAAGGCACGGAGCAGACAACACGAGACCAAACTGTCCAGAGTATCAACAATTTCCTCAAAGGTGCAGGAAAATTACTGAAACAATTGTCTGTATCTGTATGGCGAAAGTTAATTAATTACCACATTTTCTAACTAATTTAGCATGAAGTTCTCTACGCTGAGAGACAGCAATTATAACATGAAAACCACACAATAAGCAGAATTCAATATTTTTGTTTTTAATATAGACTTTTATTTATTCTGTTATTTTTTTATGTACAAATGTTATTACTGGGCCAGAGATGTCATCTGAAAAAATTTGTGTGCTTGTGTGTGTGAGAGAGAGATGCTGTTACAGAAGCTCATTTATTATGCCAGAAAGGAAAATAAATCTTTTTTTCTTTGTCAACATTTTGCAGTCGATTGGTGATCAGTCAAAATTTTGAGATAATTGTGTTGTTTTTTAACATCTTAGCCAGATTTAAATGATGATACCTTCAAGCTAATTTGTCAAAGAGTCCACAGTCAGAATTTTGAGATTGTGAATCTGAATTCTTATATTAGATCATTAAGAACATTGTGTTAAATCATTGTGTTTTAATATAATGTATACGATTTGTAACCTAATAATTTACAATTGAGAAATACGAGAATTTTTAGCCAGGATTTTGACAATAACTTCATGTCCATATTGTGCAACACTTCGAAAATGGCTTTTAATATTCCTCCAGCAGGATGGAAGAAAAATATATAAATTTTTTTTTTTTCTTTTAAGAACTAATTTAAATAAGTGTGGAAGTTTTACTTAGCCTGTGGTATTTATAAGGAAGGAAGTTTAGCAGTATCGATTGCTGTGTGTGGACATGTGGTACAGCCTGTCAGAGCAGAACTACAGATCGCAAGACAAAACACAGCAGAAGCCCTTGACAACTGTGCGCGGGGTGTAAAGAAAGAGGTGCAAAGCGTTCTGAATACAAATGGCGTTCAGAGTGAGAGAAAGTGCAGATACGGTCTCCGGTGACAACGGCATGAACTATTCATTAAGGCGAAACCGGGCAGCCGGCGTCTCCCGCTGGCTTTGCTGTGGATTTGGGCTTGTTTCTTTTTTGTTTGCTGTTTGAGGAGAGAAAAACTACAGAATAAAGACCAAAAGTGCAAAGTTCATCTGATCAGGTTTTCTTTACATGATGCTGTCGACCGCCTGGGAAACATTTCTGAACACTTCATCTACCGCAGGCTCCGAGTCGATCTGAACAAAAAAGAGGAGAAATTCACATAAAGTCTGTCTTATATGAATTATAAGGCTTGTTTTATGCAGGAAGCAGTTTAGTATAAACACAAATGTTATCCAAACCAAAGGGAATTTTTCTGTAACTTCCTGTTAGCGAATCGCTCACCTTCCTGACGATCCCGCGGCCCTGGTAGAAGGTGATGACGGGCTCGGTGGCTTTGTAGTAAAGATCCAGGCGCTTCTTAATGGTCTCCTCGTTGTCGTCGGCGCGGCCGCTGGTCTCTCCGCGCTTCATGAGCCTCTTCACCATCGTTTCGGATTTTGCGTCGATGTAGAGCAGCAGGGAAGGAGCACCGATCTAATAAATACAGAAATATATACAGTATAAATACCGCATATATTACAGTATAGCTGAGGCATTACTGATGGGTTTATAATGACAGAATAACAGTTTAATGCAGTTCGTCTCACATTACTGCTGGCTGTGTCGTATTTTATAAAATTACAGCAAATAATTTCTGTCAGAACTGAACGCAGTGAGATTGCTACATTAAAAGGTTAAGAAATATCAAACGCCATGTAGCTAATTAAATATTTAAAATATTTTTTAAATAAGATTAACACAAAAAGTGGTGCATCAAGAAGAAGAACTTAGTCTTCAAATATTTGTTGAATTCCAAATAAGTGTCTGGTAACGTAAAAAAACACCATTAAATACTACTATTACTACTACAGTACTATTATTATTATTACTACATAGTGTCCGTTGCTGCAGTTCAGAATCTATCCACTAGAGGGTGGTGTATTATGATATACAGTATTACTAAGCACAATGAACGAGTCTAATGAAATTCAACAAATTTAAAAAAACAACCATAATATTGTGCAATAAAAAAGATATGGGGATAATTTTTTAAAGGTAAGTATTTAATTTTAGTTTGCCTAAATTCAGTCTCTTATCCTTACACCTTAAAGTTTTATGTTCTGTTGTGAACATAAATGGTTTTATTTTTTTGCATTATTACATTTGAGTTGATGTTTAAATAAATAATATTTCATATATAGATATCTGCATCGGTTACATATCAACATGTCTGATATTGTCTTTAATAATATTAACAATCGGTAATTAAGGATTAACGCTTTGATTTATGTCACATGAGCATCTTCCTGGATGTTATCTATAACCTTATTTAAAAAAAGTGATATATAAGAATGAGTATATTTGCAATAAGAAACAGAAATAATATATAAATAATAAATAGGACAAATATGTAAAGTGCATCATCACCTTCTTCTCAAACTCCTCCCCCTGTTTGACCTCACGAGGGTACCCGTCAATCAGGAAACCCTTGGAGACGTCAGCCTTGGCGATCATGGCGTCTTTGATCATGTCAAGAACGGTGTCCTGTAAAAAGAGAAGATGGAATCTGTGGTTTGTTTTTGAGATCCCATTACAAAAACAAACCACATAACTCATGAACACAGTAAATATTATTTCATTGTGTTTTTTTTCTCTCTCAGGCTACAGAGAGGACTTGTCTCACCAGAGGCACCAGCTCGCCCTTCTGCATGGTGGCCTGGAGCTGTTTGCCCCTTTCAGACCCGGATGCCACCTCGGCACGCAGCAGATCTCCTGAGGACAGATGGGTGAAGCCATACTTCTCCACCACCTTCTCACACTGAGTGCCTTTACCGGAGCCGGGGCCACCTGAGGAGCAAGAGGGGTTTGGAGGAAAGGAACTTAATTAAGGTCTATTTATTAATTAAGTAAGGAATAAAACAGTAACGAGGCTGACGGTTATAGTGAAGTAATGACTGTACAGTGTGTTTTAATCTTCATCTATATTTCATTAGGAACAGCTTTGATTAACTGAGGTATTTAAAACGATAACTACACTGTGTTAGTTATATGATCAAATTCAGCTAGAGTCAGGACGTTTAAACCGACAATGCTGATAAATAATAATAATTAGTACTTCATTAATCCCAAAGAGAAATAGTATTTTTTGCACATCCCAGTTAGGAAACTGGGGTCTGCCAGGATAGAGCGCCCCGTGTAGGATATAGAGTTAAGGGCCTTGCTCAAGGGCTCCACAGTGGCAACTTGCTGGGTGCTGGGGCTCGAACCTTGAACCTTCCAATCAGAAACCCAGTAACCTAAAGCTTTAACCATTTGAGCCACCACTGCCCTAGCTGGACACGTCATATGCTGGAGACCTACTGCAATAGAGCTACTGAAACACTTATATTGGATCAGAGTAAATGGACCAGCCTTTTCTCCCCATGTTCATCAGTGAGCCTTGGCCGCCCATGACCTTTTTGCCGGTTCACCGGTTTTAATTACTAGCACCACTTTTCTCACGAGGAACTTCCCACAAGACCTGCAGTTTTAAGTTTTGGAGTTGCTCTGACCCAGTCCTCTAGACATCACAATTTGGCCCTTGTAAAAATCAATCAAATCCTTATATTTGCCCATTTTTTCTGCTTCCAGCACACACACACACACACATATAATATTAATGTTAATAAATACTCACCCACAACAAAGATGATCTTTGCATTCTTAATTTTGTCTGGAAATGAAAAACAAGAAAACATCCAATCGGAAAATTTTATTTCTTTTCCATTTGTTGGGTTGTTTATGTTTGTGTTTATGTATTTATGTATTCATTATCTATTTATCTACAGTATATACACAAATAAAGATAGATAGATAGATAGATAGATAGATAGATCATCTTAAAGGGATATGAAAGAAACTTATAAAATATGTCTTATCAAATAAAATCATTATTATTATTATTATTATTATTATTATTACGTAATCACACTGACCGACACTGTTTAAATTACATTAACTCCATATATATATTTAACACTGCTGTTAGGATTTAAATGTTTCATTTATTAAAAAGCTGACTTCATGTATTATTAATTTACCATCAGGGTGAACCTCAGCGCGTTTCCGCGATAAACAGCTCCCCATATTTCTGTCAGTTTGTAATCGGCACAAACAACACGTTAAATAAAGCTCGGGTTTTGATTAAGTTCGGAGTTGCCATGGTAACAGTAACTGGGCCAATCAGAAGGAATGCCTTTAGTAGCTTCCGCATTTCTCAGCAGTCGATGACCGCCATATTGGGAAGGTCACGATTCAGTCGTAAACTTGGGAGGGTGTATGATAAGACACGGATTAAACGTTGTTACAATTATTTGGAAATCGGGCTATATTGAAATGTTTCCCAATAAGAACACTTTAAGTTTATATTTTTAAAATTAAAAAACGCAATAGATGCTGTTCAGTCGCGCGCGCGGAGTCGTCTGGACCAATCAAAAGTCGCCGCTTCATCCGGGTCATCGGGATGTTTTCTGATGACGTCAGCTGGCTATCTACATAAATTAAAATTAATAGTCCTCTCTAATGAAGAGGTCCTAAAATATTATTAGTTTCTCGTTTAAACGTATAAAATATCGCGGTACGAAAAGGGAAAAAAGAAAATGAAATGTAAATTATCGAATTTACTTCCGGGTGTGACATCACAGATTATTGTATTTGTTTGATTGTTTGTTTTTCATCTAATATTTTAAATATTCGTAAAATAATTGTTAAAAACTTATAACTATATTTTTAAAATTATTTTTATTAAGCATTTTATTGTTTTGTAATAATATTAAAAACCATATTATGTTATATATATTTTTTCTTTTTTTCTATTTTTCTTTATTTTATGTGCGTCGATTTAATTTTTAAGTAAATATTTGTAATAAAGTTTACAAATCGATTTAAAACATAAGATGAACTGCAATTAACTAAAATAATATATAACAAGGCAGTGAATTTGTACTACACAATTATTACCACGAGATGTCGCCAGAGACAACAGAATTAAAGTCAGCGCAGCGTCTAACTGGGCGTGGCTGATTCAGCTATTTGAAGAAGTTACACAAAGTGGTTCATTTTGTAAACCGTAATTCAATTACTTATATGCATATTCTAAAATGTCAAGTGTGTGTGTGTGTGTGTGTGTGTGTGTGTGTGTGTGTGTGTGTGTGTGTGTGTGTGTGTTACCTGCCATGGTGCTGTATTATGATTTTCCTGTAGATGAGAGAGAAACAGATATTGAGTAATGTCACTACATGATAATGGAAAGAGAGTCAACTTGGCACATGTTGGACTTTGTGCTTCTGTTACATGTTATATATTACCAGCAACACGCCTCCTGCACGACACTTACACGCCTCCAATTTGCATGCTTTATGCATCCTGCATGTCTTCTACACAAATTTCAATTTCAATGCAGCATGCAAGCTGTTTTAACGCCCTCTTTTTGCCATTTACCTGCCTCCTCCTCCATATGCATGCTGCATGCATCCTGCAAGTCTTCTACTTGCTCCTTGCACGCCTACTACACGCATGCTACATGTCTCCTGCACTACTCTTGCACACATCCTGCATGCATTGTGCATGCATACTGTACACCTCCTACACACATCCTGCATACGTTGTACATGCATACTGTACACCTCCTACACACATCCTACATGCATCGTACACACTTACTGCACACCTCCTACACACATCCTGCATGCATCTTGCACACCTCCTACACCTCGTGTGTGCCAGCATGGTTTCTGCATGCCTCGACAGGAAGTGCACGCAGACCTGATGTTCACAGTGTAGTGGTCATGCAGAGTCAAGTGTGTTATTTTCACAGGAAACAAGTGTGTGTGTGTTGTGTTGAAATGTAAACTGTATAGAAGCTACACTCACACGCAGCTAAAAGTGATCCAGAGATTAATTTACTCTCAATTTTTAAAAAAAACATTCACCTTAATAACAGATTATTATAGTCTCAGGTTGAGGAGGGTTAAAAAGAATGAGAGAACAGAAAGGGGGGGGGAAAGGAAAATAATGAAAGAAATAAAAGAAAGGAGAAAAAGAGGAGGACAAAACAAAAGGAAGGCAAGAAGAAATGATATAGTCCGGAAGAAGAAGAAAACAGGAATATGGTAAGAGAAAGAGAAAAACAGTTTTAAAAAGGAAGGAATAAAGGAAAATGTGAGAAAGGAAGAAGAAAAAGAGTAGGAAGTAAACAAAAAAGAAAGGAACAAAGCAGGAAGGAAAGTTTTTATATGTGTATAAAAATTAATTAGGACTAAATAGTTAGCCAGAAAAGGCAAGAAAAATGACAAAAACAAGTAAAAAAAAAAAAAGAAGAAGAAGAAAAAACAAAAATGAGAAAAAGAATAGCAGAAAATAATTTAAAAGCAAGGATAAAGAGAAACAAGAATGAAAAAGAGGACAGAAATGTGAGAGGGAAAAGAGTGTAATGTAAATGATGAACAGAGAGAAAAGGGAACAAGAAAAAAAGAGCTGATCTGAGAACACACAAAAATGTGCACACACACACACACACACACACACACACACGCGTGCAAAGACTCTCCGCAGAACTAATAACCACATACCAATATTCATATCTGAGTGTAAAATAACTTGCTACAACCTGCAGCTCATGCTGGCTTTTAGGCTACATGTGAGCACAAGTTCCTAAAGTTTGTTCGTCAACATTTTAGCAAATCAAATGATGTACCGTTTGTTTGCACAAAGTGTTTGCATTGGGCGTCAAAGCTTGTGTGAAAATGTCCAGACGCTCATGGCTTCTTTACAATGAAAGTTTGCTAGTTAACTAGCAGCTAGTTAGAAGTTTCGCCACTCTTTAGCGTGACATGGTGGACACTCCGAAAGCTGGTGACCTTCAGTGCTCTTATTAATGAGGAGAGACTGAGAATTACCCCAGAGGCCCGAGCTCCAGGATTTATTTGCCTCTGCGTGACCCCATGCTCTTTATAAAGGTCACCTCGCCTCCTGATTCAGCAGCTTCAGGGGCTCAGGTTTGGCAAGTATGGAGCCTGCGGGGGCGTGAGGGGGGCATGAGGGGGGCATGAGGGGCAGTTAGAGTGCGAGTGCGGTGGCCAGGAGGAGACATGAAGACTTCAGTGTGTAATGGACGTGTGGAGCAGGTGGTGTGAGTCGGAGTGTAGCTTCGGTTAAATTAGTGTAGAGGAAATTTACACAGCTGCTGCTGCTGTCTCACACAGATCCTACACACTACACAACACAAAAACACACACAACTTTGTACACAACACACAAGTCCTACTGTACAGTACATAACTGAAACACTGATGAGTGAGCAAGTAATGAGTGAGTGAAAGAAAGACAGAAAGAAAGAAAGAAAGAAAGAAAGGCAAAGTGTCAAACAGAAGGAAAAAAAGAAAGAAAGGCAAAGTATCCAACATAAAGAAAGAAAGAAAGAAAGAAAGAAAGAAAGACAAAGTGTCATAAACATAAAGAAAGAAAGACAATCAATGATAGAAACAGAAAGAAAGAAATTAAAGCAATTATAGAAACAGATGGAAAAAAGAAAGAAAGAAAGAAAAGCAATGATGGAAACAAAAAGAAAGGAAGAATGAAAAACTAAGATAAGCAAACTGAGAAAGAAAGAAAGAAAGAAAGAAAGATATGCAGATGGTGATAGAAACCCAAAAAAATTAAGAAAGGAAGAAAGAAAGAAAAAATAAGGATATGGTAATATAAACTGAAAAAAGAAGGTACAGTAAGAAAGAAAGAGAGAAAGAAAGAAGGAAAGAAAGATAAGGAAATATAGAAACAGATAAGAATGAAAAACTAAGATAAGCAAACTTAGAAAGAAAGAAAGAAAGAAAGAAAGAAAGATATGCAGTTGGTGATAGAAACCAAAAAATTAAGAAAGGAAGAAAGAAAGGAAAAAAATAAGGATATGGTAATAGAAACTGAAAGAAAGAAAGAAGGAAAGAAAGAAAGAAAGGCAAAGTGTCATAAACATAAAGGAAGAAAGAAGGAAAGAAAGAAAGGAAAAACAAAGAAAGAAAGAAAGAAAGAAAGAAAGGAAAAACAATCAATGATAGACACAGAAAGAAAGAAAGAAAGAAAGAAAGAAAGAAAGGAAGAAAGGAAGGAAGAAAAGCAATTATAGAAACAGATAGAAAAAAGAAAGAAAGAAAGAAAGAAAAGCAAAGATGGAAACAAAAAGAAAGGAAGAATGAAAAACTAAGATAAGCAAACTGAGAAAGAAAGAAAGATATGCAGATGGTGATAGAAACCAAAAAATTAAGAAAGGAAGAAAGAAAGAAAGAAAGAAAGAAAGAAAGAAAGGAAGAAAGAAAAAAATAAGGATATGGTAATAGAAACTGAAAGAAAGAAAGAAAGAAAGAAAGAAAGAAAGAAATGAGTACAATGGATTTTGTGTAAGTGACAGTACCAGAGTGTTAAATATTCTGCAGCACTGAGGTGGGTCTACACCCTGCACACACACCTTCATACCCAGGCAGGGTTTAGTGTCGCAGATCCGAAGCAAACCGGAGGACACAGGATTCTTTTTATTATCCTCTTTTATAAATAGACAACTTTTGCCCATAAAATATGTCTGACACACATGCGCGTGCGCACACACAGTACACACATGCTCAGTGGCACGGGAAACACAACCCTTCACCCCCAAACTGCTGACAGAGTTGTCCTCGAATTTAGAAAGGCTTTAAATAGATCTGATTCCAGCTGCTTTTCTCCCCTTACACACTTGCTCCCTCATCATCATCAGAGCAGCACCATGTGGAGAATTAATCACTTACAGTTAACGTCTTCATGCAACAGCAAGTGTACACTCTCTGTATTTCATTTACAAAAGTACTGTGTGTGTCTCGCAGGTCGATCTAGAGCTCTGGTTTCCGTAGAGTTATTCGCTTTCCTTCACACCTGCTAGAAACATGGTGGACTCATAGTGCTAAATTTTCTCCTGGGTGTGAATGAGAGCGTCTGAGTGAGTATATGAACGGCTGATTGAACAGACCGATAGGATACTCAGACTGAGGAGCACAAGGCAGATCCCAGCACCACACTCCAGTAAAAGCCCAACAACTCAGCCCTGCTCACAAACCCTCTTCCTCCTCAGCACACTGTGGAGAGCAACACAGCAATCTCCAAAGCCCAGCAGATAGCCAAAGCTCAAAAAGGTGATCGGGGCAGCCTGAGCCTAAGCCTGCTCTGTTTAAACCTAACCATGCACTGACTGAGCCTAACCTTGCTCTGACTAAGCTTACCCTTTCTCCACCTGAGCCTAACCCTGCTCTGTCTGAGCCTAATCCTGCTCTGTACAAGCGTAGCCCTGTTCTGTCTGAGCCTAGCCTTTACTCACCTGAGCCTAACCCTGTCTGAGCCTAACCCCCTCTCTCTCTGATCCTAACACTGCTCTGTCTGAGCCAAACTCTAGTCTGCCTTAGCCTAACCCTATTCCAGCTGAGCCACTATCTGCTCTGTTTGAGCCTAACCTATTCTCTCTGAGCCTAACCCTTCTCTGTCTGAGCCTTAGTCCATCCCAGCTACATCATCATCCTGTTCAGACTCAGCCAAGCCATGCTACTTCTGGGTTAGTTCTGAACCAAATCATGCTCTTTCTGACCCATGCCCTGGTTTGCCCATGTTTTGTTCTACTAGCTGTGATGAATCTCTGCCCATGTAAGCGCTTGCTGAAGGCCAAAGAGGTGGCCATCCATCCACAAGCTGAAATGTTTTGCTCTTGCAAAGTTCCTGCCAGGCATTTGTTAAGTTTCAGTATGCAAAGGATCAACCGACACCCACACCAAGTTCCTGATTGCCCAAATCCGGCCTGGAACACTTGCCAGATTCTGGCCCAGTCACCATGTCAAGGGTCTGTCTAGTGCTCATACCAAGTGCTGGCCCTAGAACCTAAGCCAGTAGACTCAATCACCGTACCAAGCCCTGACTCAAATCCCATGCCAAGTTCAGTCCCAGTTCCTGAGTCCATGCTCAGTTCCTGTCTAGTGCTTATGCCATGTGCCTGCCACGAAGATTCAAGTCACATCAGCATAATCCTTCATTAGCTGTGGCACCTTTATTTTGACCCTGTTTCCCAGCATCCAGTGTTAGTTTGTGTCACAACACAAAGTTTTGTTCTGATTTGTACTCTCTCTGTTTTGTCTTTGTTCTGTTAATTAGTTCACACCGAATTTATGGTTTTGGTATTTACGTCTTGCATATGTTGTGTTTTCTGTGTTTGGTTGTGTTATGGGGCATTAGCATTTGCATTTAGCTTTCCATGAATTGAAAAAAAAAAAGACAGTTTTGGAAATATATTTATCAAATCTACTCTTTTATGTAGCATTTAGGTAAATCTGTGAAGCGGCAAGGCATGTTATAACGCTTGTATAAAAATGTGAATAGCATTATATTTTTATGTATGTACAAAAATGAACACACGTCATAAAGCTTTAATAAATCTTGAGTTGTTTTAATTTTTTGCTCAGACACGGTGCCGAAGAGCACTCAGTGGGCAATGTGGATCTGGTCACTTGATGCCACCTTCTCTTCAGTTCATCTATAAAAAGCCGCTTCGGCAGCTGTCCACGACATCATCGCTGCGACCCGGGAATCTTTTGGAATCCCGTTTCTTTATGGCAGGTTGCTTCGATCCGTTGCCACGGCAACAGCGGAGCTCCTTTAACAGCAGAGTGTTTGTGTGGCCTTGTTTACAATGAGGATCTACGAACATATAGCATGTTCTCTCTGACCGTGAGACTGGAGACCGATGCTCTGTGCTCATGCCATGAGTGTATTCGGAGTATGAAAGAGACCGTCGTGTCACGAAGACCGCAAGCGTGAGACAAATGTTAATGTCAATTTCAACGTGAATGTAAGACGCCTTCCTCTGGGAGGCTGGTTCTGATCCTGAGCTCGTTCCCAAAAGCTGAATCGCTCCAAGGGAACACTTTTCAGTGACGCCGCAGTCCCAGCTGTCAAAACACACCACTCTTTTCACATCCCTCTCGTGAGATCTTACTGTATCTCTACTTCCTGGATAAACAGTTTATACAATGTCCAGTCACAGTTACTCTCTTCAAACACCACCATAATCCTGTCCTAATGCCCTTCTCTAATCTCTCTTCTGTGCATGTGTGTGTGTGTGTGTGTGTGTGTGTGTGTGTGTGTGTGTGTGTGTGTGTGTGTGTGTGCACTAACCTCTCTTTAGGTTGTGTCTCTGTCTCTCTCTCGCTCTCACTCTCTCTCCCTCTTTCTCTCTCTCTCTCTCTCTCTCTCCGTCTGTCCTGGCGAGTCTCAGTGGGAGTCTCACTGCTGCACCGCACCCCTCCTTTTCTCTCTGGAGTCTTTATATAGAGCAGCTCGCCCTCTCGCACAGGCTGCTGGGAAATAAGAGGAGGGTTTTTCTGCCCGGGGTGTGTGTGTGTGTGTGTGTGTGTGGTATGGCAGTAGGGCAATCCGATGGTCTTGACAGTGGAGAAGGAGGAGTAACGGTGTATAAGGAACAGAAAAGCAGGAAGATATATGTATGTAAATGAAACAGAGGCTGGATTGAAAAACAGGAAGTAGGGTGGTGAAAAGATAAAAAAAAGAAAAATGTGTGTATGAAGATAATAAACAGCAGTAGGACTCGTGCAGCCCTGGACACATATGTTGGCTTGCATAAGTATTCGCCTCCCTCTTGAGCTTTTCCACATTTTGTAGCGCTACAATTTGGAATTGAAAGGACTATTTTGTACCACAATGTCTAAAATTTGAGAATTCTGGCAAAAGATATCTAAACTCAATAGCCAAAAAAGAAATACAGTACATCCCTACTCTCATTACTGCTTTAGAAGTTTCAAATTATTTATTAATCCAAATAATCTGTTCTTGGCTATTATCTTAATAATGTTAATATTAATATAATGTTAATCTGTTTTGTCTCCGCTAGTCAGCTAATTAGGTTCTTAGTTAGTTAACTAGTTACTTTTTTTGTTCATTTATGGGGTAAATTTATGGTGCATATACTGTAGCACCTTGGTCCTGGAGGAACGTTGTTTCGTTTCATCGTGAACTGAACTGTATATGGTTGAAATGACAAATACCTACAATTGGGCAGGTTGAGATCTCCACCCATGTGGGGGTGTCCGAGGACACGCCCTACCCTCAGCACCACTACCACCCCCACCTTGGGCTTCATGATGCGGTTTGTTCACTAATGTTCTCTAACAAACTTCTAAAAGCTTCACAGAACAGCTGTATTTATGCTGGGATTAAATTACATACAGGTGGACTCTACCTACTAATTATGTTCCACTGGATTTTAGTAAGAGGTATTAGAGTAAAGGGGGCTGAATACAAATGCACACCACACTTTTCAGATTTTTATTTGTAAACAATCATTTTCCTTCCACTTCACAATTATGTGCTGATGTTGTATTGATCTATCAGATAAAATACATATACATTTGTGGTTGCAACATGACAAAATTTAGAAAAGTTCAAGGGGTATGAATACTTTTGCAAGGTACAGTACTGTATATAATACACTGTATATTTTTATTAAAACTTAGCGATGCAAAAAAAATGGCTAAAGTGCCATTTTTTCAAGAGTTAAATCTACTTACTTCACCTGTAAAAGAAAATAAAAACATTTGACCCATGAGATACATTAAGTGTATCCTGATATTTTTGCCCATTCTCCTTGACTCTGTCTCGAAGAGGCTGTCTGGCGATCTTCAATGACAGAGTGAACAGGGGATTAGTGTAAGAATTCTAACTCTGAAGGTTTCGGGACAATGTGCAACGTTTAACGAAAACCCAACACTGCTCACCGTGAAACATGGTGGTGGTAGTATGGTGAAAATTATATGGAACAAGTACAAATCAAATGGAAAGGTTGTAAAAGGGAAGCGTACTGGTAGACCAAGAAAGACATCAAAGCGCCAAGACAG
>JAQMYL010000017.1:1403261-1413473 GCA_030014365.1 Clarias pachynema | reverse complement strand
GTATGTGCTTGTTTTTTTTTCTACACAATTAAACATTTGAATGAACATCTTCTGAGAGGGGTGATTCCATACTTTTTCCAGGGGTTGTACTGGTGAAGATCTCTTCACCAGCCTTTAACTGTCTCATTCTAACACAGACTTCAGTGCAGGTCTGGCAGCGTTCCCAGGGTTGTTCCCGTTTTGGAAGGTGGTGCCTCACTCATGATCTCAAGTCTCTTGCAAACAAAACAGGTTTTCTTTCCCACCTGATTCTCTTTTTTTTTTTTTCCCATTACAACCTCACCCTTGAGTTGTTTTCCCCAGTCCCTGCTGATGAAAAGAATCACTACAACACCATGCGACCACCACCACCATGCTTCAAGGTGAGCAGTGTTGGCTATTCATCAAACATTGTCCTGAAACCTTCAGAGATAAAATCCTTACACTAACCCACTGTTTACTCTGTCACTGAAGATTGACGAAAGGCCTCCTCTCGTTGTTTATTCTATAATCTCTTCAGAGTTTACGAATGAATTCACACAAAGTGCTACACAAAGATAACAAACCCCCTGATTGATCAATTTGGATTAATGTTATGTTCTGGATTGTTCTTGTGGGAAAAACATGAATGACAATCAGTACTTTTTGTTTTGTTTTATAGCCAAGAACAGATTATTTGAATTAATAGATAATTTAAAGTTCTGGATGTTGGATTTGTCCTAACTTGATCTTACAGTAAAGGACGAGATGTACAAGAATGTAGCTTAGCAAGTTTGATCAATCTCCAAAGCCAGTGTCTAAATTAAACATTTGTGTAACAGCCCACGCCCAAACCATAAATTACTCATGTAATTTATAATAACATTAATAACATCATGTACAATAAATGTTTTTTTTTACAATGTATCCATTAGTGAACACTATAGAATTATTTAAGCACCAATTAGTTTTAAAGCGTGCAATTTCTCATGCTGGTTTTAAAATGATTGGCACGCTTTAGGTACTTACACCAGTTCCTGTAATGGTTAATGAGGTTTTAAAGGATCTTGAGCAAATGAGCAAACACTTTTATAATGCTTTCTGTTCCTTTACATTCCTTTACAAATGTTTGTGCTTGTCACCATTATCTTGTAAATTATCTTGTAAATGAAAGTAATTTTTCAAGTGGTTTAAATAGCAATTATTATGTGATGTTTATTCTATACATTTCTTTTTTCTCCTTTCTCATTAAGAGTGCCAATAATAATTTTAATTACACATGTAATATTGTTTTTCCTCAAGATCAACCAGCTCTTGATCATGATGAACAACGTCATTTTTGTAGCACAGCAATAAATAAAGTATATAATAAATTCATTATTTATATTAAACAAAATAAAGAATAAAAGAGTGATTAATTTTTAATCAACATTTTATTAAAATGTTGAAAAGTGGACGTGATCATCGAACAACACAAAATAAATACAAAAATGAATGTTATGGCAGTGATTGACCTGTAAAAACATACCGATTTACAATTTCAGATACACTCCCATCAAACTGTTGATATCAGATAATAATCAGATATTAATGATTTAAATCTTTAACTCTGTAAATGTTTTGCCTCGAAATATTTACAGTTATACAGCTTAAGCTAGTATATAAAGCACAGCTTTCTTTCTTTTTTTTATACACTTTATACTTAACACAATTCTAAAGACTTAAACACATTTCTTTTTTATAATTGTATGGTTTCTATGTATTTAACTGATCTAATGATGATGTCATTATCAGACAGGAGTCACCTGTAAACGACAGAAATGTTCACTTCAACAAGGTGAAGGGGCCATTTATAAAGTGTGTAATGTTGTAATGTTTAGTTCAACATGAATTCTTTTTTTGAACTTATAATGGTCACAAAAAAAGAAGAAAAAGAAAGAAACAAGGAAAGAATGAAAATGAAATTAAGTTTGAAAATAAAAAGAAATTTGTGGAAAAAAGGTGAAATGGGGGAAAAAGAAAAGCAAGAAAAACAAATGAGAAAATGAAGAAAGAAAAAAGAAAGAAAGAAAGAAAGTAAGCCATTTACACACTACCACTATCAGCAGATTAAGAATTAACATAGTATGTATAATGTATATTAATCTGCTGGGTTTGTTTGTTTGTTTGCTCGTTTTTTCGGTTTTATGTTGACTTGAAGCTTTGAGAAACTGCAGCTGAATTTAAACCTCCGAAGCTCCAGGTGGCAGTAAAGCAGAAAGATTTACAAACAGCTCAGAAATCAGTTCACGGTGTCTCTCTGTGAGCTGGAGGTAGTATCAGTCGAGGCGGAACACTGACCCTGGATCAGATCAGACATTCAGAATGTAACACGCCCTCTACCACTCTCTCTCTCTTCCTATTTCATACTGATTAAATTCCTGTCGCTATCTTAAGATCTGCTCTGGTACTTTTTCAGATAAGGTGAGGATCGAGTCCCCCAAGAGCAGAATTTAAACCCAGAATGCTTTGCAATCTTTTTGTTGACTGGTTAGTTCGTCAGGTGGGGACAAACGCTTTTGGCAAAAATACAGAGAACTAGACAAGACACATAAGGTGTTGTGCGTTTTTTTGTTGTTGTTGTTGTTGTTTTTGTGACATTCTATAGTGCACTACGTATGTACTGCAGCACCATTACTGAGCATGTACTGTATAATGGACATGACATCGTTTGGGATTTAGTCTTAAGACAACATTTAAGATAGCTTTTTGTCATCTTGACTGAAAAATCAAATCAGCAGAAAGCAACAAAAACTAATTACTAGAATATATGTCTACTGTAATTTAATGCACTGTGCAATGCATCTTTTATCCCTCTTATATTATACCTTACGCAGTGAGCCTGTGTAGGATTTGGTGCAAATTATTGAGATGATATTTACAGAGCCAAAAAAATGCTATAAAATGTGGCTAAATAAATTATAACAATGTACATTTAATTAAAAAAAATAAAACACTCATTTAAAATATTTAACTCAATAAGATTGTGACATTACCTCCCAAAACTGCAAAAGAGAGAAGTTAAAAAAAAAAAAAAAAGAGGATGAAACTTGGGATCAACCAATCAGTGATGTGCAGTATTTGTAGCTCCGCCCACACTTTCACTAGTTAGTTTGCTATTTGTGCAAGAAAAGCAACCACTTACGGCTCATTTAGCTCTAGCGCACATTGAAAGCATCAATCATCATCATCATCATCATCATAAAAGCTAAATACCACTGTTTTTTTCTTTTACAAACAAAACATTCATTCTTTTCTTTTAATCTTTTAAAAGTTTATATACTTTTATAAATTGTTATATCATTATGATCTTATCTATATTAAATAAAATTAATAAATGTAATTTTTTTTTTCACAGTTGTTGCTATGTCAGTCTTTTTCTCCATCAATGCAATAATAAATATACAACATGCTATTTAAAAAAGACAGACAGACAGACATACAGACAGACAGCACCTATTTTGAATGAGCTTGGATGATTTTCGTATCGTTGGAATGATACAGTACTATAAAAATAAAACCAACACTGACACTGAGCATGTCACGGCTGATGGAGGAGGAACACCTCGGGCTAAAAAAGCATCAAAACTCCACTTTCACCACATAGACGTACTGGATGACGATTTGCGGCTAGCGACTGCGTACTAAACAACACTAGAGGTTGGTGTCTAATGAACCACGCGAGGTGCCTTAACATCGTCAGCCTGGATAACACACGGTGCACGATGTCACTCGTACACAAATACGCAGACGATGCAGTGGTAGTCCAGGAACCGCCCCGTCATCTGTCTGTTTCCTGGTGTCTGTGTGTCTGTGTGTGTGGTCTAGCTGGAGTCTCCAGCGGCGTTCTCGTTGTCCGAGTGGTTCTCAGAGGGAAGCTGGACGCGTTGTTCGTCCATGCGTTTGGCCTGAACCCTCTGGATGAGGCTGAAGAAGTCCTCGTCTGGCACGGTGGGGGCGCGGGGGCCGCCTTCTGGAGGAGAACATCGCTGATCGTCTATCCTGGACGACTGGCAGAACATCGAAACATTAAAAATAACTTTTTATTGATTGTAAAAACATATTGTTCTGAACACAAGGTGTGACAGGATTACAATTATAATGTTATAGGCAAATCGTTATTATATTTATATCCATAATTATGCATAATTACATCCATCGGTAAAAAGTTAAAGATAATTACATATAAACACAGTTTGTGATGTCACTGAGAAACTACAAAGGAGTGTAAACTCAACAAAAACAATGTGGAAAGAAAGAAAATAGAAAGAAATTTGGGGAATTAAGAAAGAAAAAGATTTAATGTAACAAATGAGATAGGGAATAGAATAAAAGCTACAAAAGAAAGAAAGAAAGAAAGAGATATAAATGAAAGAGAAACTACAAAGAAGTGTAGACTTCTCTGTCCTGAAGAATACAAGAGCACTGACACTGGAGACTCCTTCCACACATTCCATAAACTTCTCTGAATGTATTGTACTCTATTTATTATTGAAAAAGGCTTAGATTTTTCTGGTGCACCCTTTAAATGAGATGTTACTATTTAGACCACAATGTTATTTATAGATATAGTTGTTCATAGAGGGTGTACATATTTATGCACAGTACTATAAAGTGTAACCTCTGCAACACATGCTCACGTGCGCCCTCACCTGGCACTTGATGAGCATGTTGAAGAAGTCGTCGCTGGGCTCCTGAGGCTCGGCTTCGGCGCGCAGGTGCCCCAGGTTGTTGTGGGTAATCCTGAGACCCGGCAGGTTCCCGACGCTGACCCGCTGGTCGTCCAGTCTGCGGCTCTGCGAGCTGGCGATCAGATCGAACAGCTCCTCCGTCTGAGGCGAGGCCAGGAGGCTGGCGTCTGTGTGAAGAACCAGGAGAGGTGCTTGACTTTAGTTATGTGTGTGTGTGTGTGTGTGTGTGTGTGTGTGTGTGTGTGTGTGTGTGTGTGTGTTTAAGTGTAAACCAGTTAACAGTTTAATGCCCCTAATGTTTTTATTGAAATAACAATTGCTTAGGTAATAATATGGTGAGCTTACTAGTGTATACCGCTGTAACCATAGCAACAAAAGTACATTTATGGTGCATCTTGAACAATTAGAATATTGTGAAAAAGTTCATTTTAATCTACAAAAAAATTTATCTTAATTCTAGCTGTTTCCAGAAAAAAAAACAATATATAAAGCGATGTGATTTAAGTGCTCTGTGACGTGATTGATGAGGATATGGATATTATACTGTATAACGGTCCTGACCAGCCCTTGAGCAGCGAGCCGTGAGATTATCAGATTTAGACCATCAGATTTACTGACCGATCATGTCGCCGATGGTGGAGTCAGCGCCGTCATCGCTGTGTGTGTCCTGACCGTTAGCGTCCTCGCTGAGACGGCAGCGCTGATCGTCCATGCGGCTGCTCTGGAACTTACTGAGCAGGTCGAAGAAGCAGTCTTCATCGGAGGGGTCGCGACCCAGCTTCTGCACGTCAAACACACAGCAAAGAGGAATCAGGAATCAATCAGATGAACATGCCGGGAAAGGTCACAGGGGTCACAGGGTGCTAATAATAATGATTACAAATTCAGTTTATTAGCCCATGTGTTACTGTCAGCGGTCAGACACATACACACACACACTATCCTTGGGATAATGAACTATAGCTGTGTTTATCTGCAGGGTTACAGATCATCATTTAAACACTAAATATATTCCGCATTCTGACTATCTATCTATCTATCTATCTATAGTGTTATCTATATGTCTGTCACCTCACCAGTCGCCTCTCGATACGACATTATCACGATACCTCTGTGTCTATTCGATTAACATTGTGATTTCATAAGTATCACAATTTTATAAATAACACGTTACATTTTTCCCTGATTTTGTTCCAATTTTAAGCCTTTAAAAAAAGATTATTGTTTAAATTAATGTAGCCCGTTCCTTATAGCTTATGTATATAGCCTACATAGTTCCTTATATATCTCTGTCATCCTCCATAATTATTATTTCTAAACAAACGTAGCAAATAATTCACTTCTACCACACGGGATGAAAATGTGTAAATAGTTTAGAGTGCGCCACCTGTAGGATTGTAAAGAAATGCGTCAGAAGACTGTACAGAATGGTCACGGACAATCAAACTGAAAATGAGTTGATTCTGGTCACTGGGTGATCGACTGGTTCATCTCTATTATGAATGTAAAAATAGTTTCAAAAAAGAAATTTTGGAGTCTGTGTGACGATACATGAATCACTACACAAAAGAATCACGATTAATAACTGAATCATTTTTCCCTGCATCTCCACTATCTATCCATCTGTCAATGTATATAATACTAATTGTTACATTTTTCAATGTCATGTAGTTACTAACACATCTTTTCAACATGTATAATTTTTTACTTTGTTAGAACAACAGTAGAACTGCGAGAAAAAATATGTAATAATCTCTAATGTCCCATACACAGCAGGAATCTTTTCCTCCTGCTCCACCCTCCAGTCCAGTAGGTGGCAGCAGTGCAGCAACTGGCCAGAAACTCAAAAGAAGAAGTCATACACTTGCAAGGAAAGAGAATTTTGCAAGTACGTTGCGGAGAATGGAAAGGCTTTTTGTAAAAGCTGTGAAATATTTAAGGAAATTGTCAATTTAAGATCTTAATAAACAAAGTGTGAATTAATTCTGAATCGAAAAGTGATCAAGAAAAGATTGATTTTATCCCATAACTGATTTAATCACTCAGCTCTAGTTAACAAAGTCAGAATGCAGGATTGAAACTCCAACTATCTTTCTATCTCTCTCTCTTTTTCTCTCATGCTCTCTCTCTCTTTAAATCTTTTTTAAAAAAATCTTTTTCTTTCTGTTGTTTTCATAGTGCAGCGTCTAACCCAGAAATGCCGCCCAAATGTGTGTGTTATCTGGAGCAGCGGTTCCTCAAAAGCACACTGAGGCTCAGAGCCGGTGGGAAGGTTAATACTCGAGCTCAGGAACTCAATATCTCATCAGCACAGAAACGAAAAATCAACCGCGCAGCTCCAGGATGGATTCGCCTGAGGACATGAGGACAGCAACCGCCACGCACACACACACACACACACACACACATGCGCCATCGATATTCATCAATACACGCGCTAAGCCTGCGCTAAACAACATTCAGTCTTTCATTTTTTGACTCAGAATACCATTACCCTGCCGTGAAGCAGCTGAGATCAGACCCGTCCCATCTGCGAGACATCACGGTCCAATACTTTTTACATTAAAGAGGATTTTTCTGTGCACAAGACATGGTTCATAATCCTGTTCACCGGGCACGAGTTCAAAATAATAGAATACTAGGCGTGAATAATTGTTTAGAAATTTTTCTAATATCATGTTATCGTGATATCGAAATCTGTAACTCAAAAATCTGACTTTGTGCCACAAATTTTTTTAATCAAGCGACAAAACAGCGAGCGATGAACCCCATGTCACCTGTACATAGCTAGTACAGTAAGCTTGCATCACTAATCTAATCTAATCCGTAGTTAAGCTAGCATGAAAAAAAGCCAGTAAAATGTAAATTCAATTTGAATAAAATGTAAAGTCAAATTTTCACACTGGTTAAAACGTTATTTAAATTGTTTTTAGTTAGCTAGATTTAGCAGCTAATCACCGAATCTAAGGTTAACTGGACGCTACCATAAACTACATTTAAAATGCATTATGCAATAAATTAAATAGCTAGATAATTACTGGTATAAATAGCAAGATAGAGAGAAATAAAAAAAAAATCCAGATCTAACACATGAAAATCTGGTTAAGCTTTAATAATTTTTCTAAATGATAAAAAAAAAAAATACTCTCTATAATTTTATACTTTCTATAATTTGTAAAAAAATAAATAAATAAATAAATAAATAAATAAATAAAATAAAATAAAAAATAAATAAAATAAAAAAAAAAATATATATATATATATATTACATACATTAATAACTTTAAACATTATTTTGATGTTTTTCATCCAATATTTGTGAAGTTTTTTAACTCGAAATGTTCACAAATTATTATTATTAATATTAATAGTAGTAGTGGCTAATGGTAGTGTTGCTTAATCGCTGAGGTTGTTTTACTGTAAATAAGTAATTATGATACATAAACGCAAAATATGAATTAGCAGCTAGGAGGCAAATGTATAAATTTCCACACAAAGAAAATTTTTACTTAATCCTTCGTTTAAAATCAAGAATCGGAACGAACGAATCAGAAACTCTGACGAGGAGCACGGTTAGGTTTGGACAGAAAGACAGAAAAGCTATTTAAAAAAATCTAAAGAAGCTAGCATTAGTAAATTAGTGTCATATTAGTGAGTCCATGGATAAAATGCTCACCGCGTCGAAGAGAAAGCAGTGCCAATCAGAGCTGATAATAATAAAAACATTAATAATAATAATAATAATCTTTTAAGAAAAAAGAATCAGAAAGAGACATACTTAGGCTACTGGTGTTCAGGTGATGGAAGCGAAAAGCGACTGACCAAAAACCACTCATCTGTTCTCTCTCTCTCTCTCTCTCTCTCTCTCTCTCTCCCCCTGCCACTGTGGGAAAACAACTCATTATGGGAAAAGGGCGAGAGGGAAGGGGCGGGCTGATCAAGGTCACATTGTGCACCGAGAGACAGACAGACTGAGAACAAGACAGACAGGAGGAGGAGGACGAGGAAGAGGAAGAGAGAGACACCGGGGATAATTTGAGGATTCCAGCACTAATCAGCATCCGCATGAGGAAAGGACGAGAAAAACGAATCAGGTGAAAATAAACGAGAATAAACGTGTTTAACCTCAGCACATGCACAGTCACGTCTAATCCTCTAAACAAGCTGTGGACGGAAAGCACCCCCATCACCTGTCTCTCTCTCTCTCTCTCTCTCTCTCTCTCTGTCTCGCGCTCTCGCTCTGTCTCTCTCTCTGTCTTTTTCGATCTTCTTTCCATTTCATTCTGTCTCTTTTAATTTTTCTTTTACTCCAAGTCTCGCTCTCTCTCTGTGGTTGCTAATCCGCCTTTTTCCTAAATGTCTCTCTCTATCTCTCTCTGTCTCTCTTTCTTTCTGTCTTCTGTCTCATTCTATTTCTAATCCCTCACTGTATCTAAATGTCTCTCTGTCTTTGACTCTCTTTTGCTCTCTCTCTCTCTCTCTCTCTCTCTCTCTCTCTCTCTCTCTCTCTGTCTTTTTCCATCTTCTCTACATCTTTCTTTTTCCCAAAATCTTTGTTAATCTTCCTTTTTTTCCTAAATGTCTCTCTTTCTGTCTGTCTCAATCTTTTTCTACTTCCTCACATTATCTAAATGTCTCTCTCATATTCTATCACTTAATGTCTTACTCCTTATCCTTTTCTCTCTCTTACCTACTTATTGTCTTTCAGTATATTTTTCTTTCACCCTCCGTTCCCTTGTTCTTTCTGTCATCCTCACTCATCCTCACAATCTCTCTCTCTGTCTTCTCTCTTTCTCTTTTTTGTGTTTTTAGTCTCTTGATATCTGTCTCTCCCTCTTTCTTTTCCTCTCCCTCACTCAACATCTGTCCTTCTCGCTCACCTCCCCCTTCAGTTTTCCTCTTGTCCATCTCTTTCCTATTTCATTTTCACACTCTCTACACCTTTCCCTCCATCCTCTTTATTTCTGTCTCTGTCTTCTCAGCCTTTATCCCTCTATCTTTTTATCTGTCTGTGTTCATATTTTTCTCTGAAAATCTTTTCCCCAATCCCACCTTTTCTTTCTTTCTCTCTTTCCTTTTATATGTGTGTCTTATTCTATCTATCTTTGTCTGAAATTTTCTGTCTTACACACACACAGACAAACACACACACACACACGTCTTACTGCTTCTGCCTCAATGCATTTAATCTCATTATTCAATTAAGTGTTAGTTGTGAGAGAGTGGGCGGTCCTAATCTAAATGACATCACCGTTGCTATAGAGACCACAACATGTATGTACACACACACACACACACACACACACACACACATTTTTCCAGGCCAACATGGCCGTCCATCGCGGCTCAGAGCTAACGGGCCACTGAGGGGAAGGGAACCTATATTTCCACTCAGTGTGAAGGTCAGATGTGTACAATGACAAACGTTCTGGTTAGAAATGATCTAGACTTCTATAGTGTGTGTGTGTGTGTGTGTGTGTGTGTGTGTGTGTGTGTGTGTGTGTGTGTGTGTGTGTGTGTGTCA
>JAQMYL010000017.1:1392081-1403161 GCA_030014365.1 Clarias pachynema | reverse complement strand
TGTGTGTGTGTGTGTGTGTGTGTGTGTGTGTGTGTGTGTGTGTGTGTGTGTGTGTGTGTGTGTGTGTGTGTACGTACTAGGACTTGCAGACACAAAAGCCATGCCTCCTCTGTTGGGACTGGCAGATGCGGAGGCCACACCCCATTCACTGGGACTGACCGATGAAAAGGCCACACCTCCTGCACTCGGACTAGCAGACGCAGTAGCCACACCCCCTTCACTGGGACGGGCAGAGGCCACACCCCCTTCATTGGAACCAACAGACACAGAGCTCACACCCCCTTCACTGGGACTGACAGATGAAGAGGCCACACCTCCTTCACTGGGACTAGCAAACGCAGTAGCCACACCCCCTTCACTGGGACGGGCAGACGCAGAGACCACACCCCCTTCATTGGAACCAACAGACACAGAGACCACACCCCCTTCATTGGAACCAACAGACACAGAGCTCACACCCCTTCACTGGGACTGACAGACGCAGAGACCACACCCCCTTCACTGGGATTGACAGACGCAGAGACCACACCCCCTTCACTGGGATTGACAGACGCAGAGACCACACCCCCTTCACTGGGACTGACAGATGAAGAGGCCACGCCTTTTTCACTGGGACTGACAGATGAAGAGGCCACATCCCCTCCAGTGGGACTGTCTGACACAGAGGCCCCGCCTCCTTCAGTAAGGTGTTATACAGGTGCGTAACGGAGCTCCTACCTGTGGCGTTACCTGTACAGTGATGTCATCTGTGTCCACAGGTGAGTCCAGCCACTGCCGATCCTCTGATGTCTGGCTCTCTGTGTACTTCTTCCTCCTGCTGGAGTGAGACAGCTGATGTTTAGACCTCTGGGACACGCCGTCCACGTCATGTCCGTCTCCGTTCTGCAAGACAATGAGGACAATTGAAGACAATGTGCACTTATACATCAGTGCGTTTACACAGTTGCTTTAAACATCAAACCTTTTCAGAAGTGTACTTCCACAGATCCACACTGTCCATACTGTTCCTCTTCTTCAACTTCGGCCGAGCTCCTACACACACAGACACACACACACACAGTGACTCACTGTTATTCGCTCCACCGGCTCAACTAAAATGGACAACTGAGTCGAGGACCACGGTGAAATGAAATCTTCCACTCACTCATCCTGTCCATCTGACCATGTACTGTCTGCTTCTCTGTCTGTCCATCTGTCTGTCTGCGTATCTATCCATCTGCCTCTGATAGCTGTCCCACTTTGTCTTCATGCTTGTCTGTGCACCCACGTGTCAGTCTGTCTGTCTGCCTCTCTATTATTCTGTCTGTCTGTCTGTCTGTCTGTGTGTTTGTCCATCTTAATCTATCCGCCGATCTATTTACACCTGTCTGCCTTACAGCCTCCATTTCTGACTCTGTACCAGTGTCTCCTTTCTGTCTTGACACTAACTTCCCATCTAGTGGGTCTTCCCACCTGTCAGTGTCTCAGCCTGTCTCTCAGTCTATCTATCAAATATCTATCAAAGAGAGAGAGAGAGAAACAGACAGAGAGATAGACAGAATAAGAAACCGGGAGAAAGAAAGGGATGGGGAGGGAATCAGACAGAGAGAAAAAAAGGGACAGAGAGAGACAGAACAAAAAAGAAAGCTCCAAAAAAAAAGGATGGACAAAGGACAAAGAAGAAAGGGTTTGGGGAAAACAGGACAGGGTCTGTCTCTGTCTGTCTATCTGTCTGTCTGACTGCCAGTCTGACCGACTATCTATTAACCTGTCGTTCTGTCTGTGTCTCTGCCTGTGTCTCAACACCCCATTTGTCTGCGCACATGTCTGTCTGTCCATCTGTGTACATGTCTGTCTATCTGACCATTTCTCTTCTCATATTAACTGTCCATCTGTCTGTCTGTCTGTCTGTCTGCCCACCTGACCATCTTTTCATCTGTGTGTCTGTATGTCAGTCTGCATGCCTTTCAGTCTATTCATTCATCTGTCTGTCTGTATATCTGTCTGTCTGTCCATGTCTGTCAGAGTCTGCCTGAGCTTCAGTCGGTCTGTCTGTCGTTCTGTCTTCATGTTTATAAATCTGTCTATCCATCTAGTTGACCTGTCTGTCTGTCCATCTGTCCTTCCAACAAAGACCATGGCGTGTATGAAATGAGTCACAGCGTTAGCGTTAGCGTTAGCACCATTAGCGGACTATTTAACACACACTGGTCAGAGTATTAATACAAATTAAAATAAGTGTCAGAGTGGCAGGTTGATGCACATCCATTAGTGTGTGTAATGTGCGTGTGTGTGTGTAATGTGTGTGTGTGTGTGTGTGTTAGAGAGAGAGAGAGAGATAGTTTACCTCAATTACAGCAGCTCAACCTGCAGGCCCGAAACACTCGAGTGCCGTGTCCCTCGGGTGACGATAATTACAGCTATTAGAGCTGTTACAGTGGATGTGTTTGGGTGTGTGTGTGTGTGTGTGCGTGTGCTTTCCACCAATGCCAGTGAGTACACACACCATCACAAGTTTCTCTTCCAGGCTGTGGTGTGAAAGAGTGTGTACGTGTGTGTGTGTGTGTACGTGTGTGACGAGAGAGTGGGAGAGTCGTGAAAAGGCATAGAGGTAGGTAGAACACAAACACACACATTGTGAGTCACTGAATGTGCGTGTGTGTGTGTGTGTGTGTGTTCTCTCTCTTACCCTGAGTCTCGAACTCGGAGCCGCATGGCGATAGGTCTCCCTCTTTCACCTCCAGCGTCTCCATCAGCTGATCCACATTCATCCGAGCCGTCAACTCCCCATTCCTGTCCCCGATCTGAGAGAGAGAGAGAGAGAGAGAGAAAGTGAGAAAAAGACAGAGAGACAGAGTGAGATGGACAAAGAGAGAGAAAATGACAGAGACAGTAGCGGAAGAAAAGGACAGATAAAGAGATAGAATGACAGAGAGAGAGAGAAAAAGAGAAAGAGAACATGAAAGAGAGATAAAGTGCCAGATAGCGAGACAGAGGGAGCGAAAGAAAGACAAGAGACATCCAGAGAAAGAGTGAAAGAAAGATGAGATAGAGAAAGAGAGAGGAAATGTCAGAGACGAAACCAGAGACAGTGAGAACAAAGTGACAGAGACACAAAATGAGAGAGACAGAATAAGAGAGAGACAGATAGAACAAAAGAACAAGGGAGAGAAAGACACAAGAGACAGACAGAGAGCGAATGAGGGAAAGAAAAAACAAGGGAAACAGAGCGTGAGAGAAGAAGAGAGAGGGAGAGAGAGACATTTAATAAAAATTCCTGATATGTTTTGATGTTTATTTAACATTTATGGAAGGAGTCTCCGGTGTCATCAACACTTCACAACATTAAATATAACAATAGACAAAAAAAAAAACATTATTTACATAATAATAATAATAATAACAATAATAATAATAATAGCTTTACCTCTCTGGAGATGTCGAGGTGTTTGTGTGCGTAGTGCAGAGCCTGGCGATGGTTTTCTAAAGACACATAGGCGTTCCCCAAACTCCAGCACGCTCGGCCTTCTCCCACTCTACACACACACACACACACACACACACACACACACACACACACACACATTAACTGTTTTGTGTAATTAGTACACCACTTGCTTATAAATAGCTTAAGAGGTTTAATTGCTTAATAGTTCTATAGTGTTCCTAGAGAACACACACACACACACACACACACACACACACACCTGTCGTTGAGCTCCTGAGCGATGAGCAGGTGTTTGAGGTGGTAGTCGATGGCGCGCTCGTACTGCTGCAGCAGTGTGTATGTGTTTCCCAAACTGTAACACGCCTGAGCTTCCATCACCTTGTCCTTCAACTGGCGGGAGAGCTGCAGGGTTTTCCTGATGCGCGGACACACACACACACACACACACACACACACACACACACATTAAGCAAGATAGAATTATTGTTCATTCATTTGTTGGTAAGTAGTTTCAGAGAGGTCAGGTACTGTGTGTGTGTGTGTGTGTGTGTGTGTTCCTCTGCAGTCCTCTAGATGTCGCAGTAGCCCTGCTGTACCTGTAGTACTCTGTGGCTGAGGTGAACTGCCCCAGGAAGATGAGAGCGTTGCCGAGGTTGCTGTAAGCTCGCCGCTCCGCCGCTTTGTCTCCGAACTCTTTAGCGATGGAAAGTCTCTGAGTCATAAAGCAACATAAAGGAATAGTTTCACTATGAAGTGCTTATGAAATATAATAAATGTTTCTCCACAATCCAGCATGCAACACATCTTATCCTGGTAAGTATTTGTATTTTTGCTTTGTTAATGATCACCTTAACGAATCAATTAACTCCACACTGAGAAACAGCAGAACATCAAATGTTTATAGGAAGTTCCTATGAAGGCCTTACGTAGGCCACAGTATCATTTATAAAGCTATAATTGCACTCATAAGACATTACACATCATTATTATTACAAAGACACTGATAAACATTTCAAAGAATGCACTACAAAGTGTATAGCACCATAGCGTCTTTATGTCGCCTCATAAGACACTACAGCTACTGTTCACTACAACTACACTACAAGTTATGAACGCGTTATATCACCAAGCCCCCGTATGCATGAGTGAAGATGTATTTATAAAAACTAATTAAAATCTCATCATATAGTCTCATATAAGTCTCATACAGTATATGTTCATTAATTATTTAAAAAGTTTATAACGCCTTATGAATGCATTGTTGTGTGATATGAATGTGCTTATAGTTTATTACAGATACAAGCTTCTTAGAAACTGTTCAGGATTTTTGCTTCGCTAATTAATGTAAGTGGAATATTGGGGTTCATTAATGATGACCTTAAACAAATAAATAAACTCCACAGTCATTATACTGAGCACCAGCAGAATACCAAGTGTTCATAAAAAGTTCCTATGAAGGCCATATGTACTGTAGGATGCGGTATCATTAATAAAACTACAATGCAAGACAATTCATAAGACAATGATAATTACTTATAATTAAAAAAAAATTATTAAAGAAATAAAGGATTACAAAGACATTGATAAACCATTTAAAGAATGATTACTACAGAGTGTCTAGTGCTTATAGCGCTTTTATGTCGCCTCATAAGGCACTACCGCACATGCCTCATAAGGCACACAGCTACACGTCATATAATTAAGATATATTCATAAAAGCTATTAAAAATCTATAAAGTGTCACTTATATTCCTTAATTATTTAAAAATAGTTTATAACGCCTTATGAATGCCCTGTGAAGTGATACGAACGTGCTAATAGTTAATTATATAGACAAACTTCTTAGAAAGTGTCAAGGATTTTCGCTTCGTTAATTAAATGCTTTAATAATTCTTATCAAATGCAAAAAATTTGTACGGAATGAAATTATTTAAATTAAACTTGATTGAATAATTACATTTATTCGGTACAATTTTGTTAGTCATTATATTAATAAAAGTGTACAGTGTGTTTCTTTATTTGTTTATTATTGAAACTATTTTTAAAAAACTATGTTAAAAATAATAGTATGTTAATTAATGTGTTGTTTAATTACTAAGGAATTAGAATTGATTGCATTATCTTGTAATTCTTATCCGATTATCAGGAACACTTTGTAAAGTTTTGCAGGGTTTTGTTGTTGTTGTTGTTGTTGTTTTGTTTTTATACCTCACGATGAAACTTGATGGCTTCAACGAAATTCCCCAGCAGGTAATGTGTGTTACCGAGGTTACCGAAAGCCCGCCCCTGAGCGGCCCGGTCACCCAGCTCCTTCACCAGAGACAGGTTCATCCTGCAGCATAAATGAAGGAGGACAGAAGACAACAAACACTGAGATGTAAAAGTGTTAATAATTAACAAAATATATTATTTACATTGTTATCTTCTAATGTTTAATTTCTCGACGTTGTATTCTTATTGGTTGAGCTGTGTCATGTGACCAGTGTGTGGCCGCTTATAAAAGAAGAAAACTGTATAAAATGATGGATATGATAAAACCATAATTATTGTCAAAGATGTACGTAAACAAAGGTTAATTAGATTGATCTCACATACAATACGAGTGAACGAGAGATCTATAAACACATCACAGAGAGAGAGAGAGAGAGAGAGAGAGAATGTGAAGTTTATTTAAGATTTGGAGAATTTCTGTTTTATTAGGAACAGCTATAGCACCATTTTATTCCCCTTCTATGGTATTAATTAGATTTGTCTGGTGAATGAAGGCACAGTGATGAGACCCTTAGCCGCAGTAAAACATTTGAACGGTGCAAACGTTTTAAAGAAGACTGTACGTCCATAAGTGTCTGTGTGAACTGTACACACAATCATTCACCAACACCACTTGCATGTTACAGGAACTCGTATCGCCACGTCCCCCGTACAGTCCTGTCTTCACTCCGAGACATTTCCACAAGTTTGGAGCATTAAAGGAGTTCCTGGAAGGCCAGTGTTTCTGATCACTCAGAACCTTGCTACATCTATGGTGTCAAAGCGGCCAGGTGTAGCTCAGTGGTTAAGACATTGGACTATGGTTCGGAAGATCCCAGGTTCAAACCCCACAACTACCAAGTGAGACATGACAAGTAATTCAATAAATTATTTGTTTTGGGCCCTTGAGCAAGGCCCTTAACCCTCAACTGCTCAAAAAAAAAAAAGTAAGTCGCTCTGGATAAGAGCGTCTGCCAAATGCCTAAATGTAAATGTAAATGTAAAGCTCTAGTGAAACACTGGGATACGTGCATTAGTGTAACAGAGGATTATATCGAGAAATAAAGGGAGTTTTTACTCTCAGACCTGTGTTCTGTTATTCTCTCTCTCTCTCTCTCTCTCTCTCTTTGAGCCCGTATTGTGTGTGTGTGTGTGTGTGTGTGTGTTTGTGGTGTGAGTTTCCCCTACACGCTGCTTTTACACCAACACTGCCTCTGTGGAAAATTACTCTCTCCTAAGTAGTGTTTATACTGCGTTTTTTTTCCCCTCCACCTGTCGTGTCTCTGTGTGTACGTGAGCTCCGTCTGTAAACACACTCAGCTCTTATCCTCTCTGAGTCTTTTCAACACCACACACGACTGAACGAGTTTCAAAAACAAGATGAAAAAGATACCAGTTTGTGAAAAAGTGAAGTCAGATGGAGGTCATGTGCCAGAATAGTTCAAACGTAAGTAATGATTGACGTGTTCTCACTCGTAGAAAGCGGTGGCTCTCTGTAACGTGTCTCTCACGTCACTCGGCAGGTCTCCCGGCTCCTGAGAACATCCCCACAACTGCTGCTTCCCTTTAGCGTGAAACACGTTACCGATGTTGTACAGAGCCCGAGCCTCGCCAACCTACACACACACACACACACACACACATTGAATTACTTGTCAATACTGTTTTTGCTTTAAATTTGATCTTAAACTTATTAGTTTTTGGACTTTTTGTTAAGCAAAATCAAACTGCTCAGTGTGGTTTGGGACACGACCCTGCACCCTTTATAGTACCCACTGCCTGTTGACAGATGGTACGTTTGCAGTGGTGTTTTACCCGCCCTTGATGGTGCACAGAGTGTGGTTGTGGACATGTTCACAGTGGACTGGGACAGGACTTGTACAGTATGTACTGAATAAACCGCTTGATTGGGAACACAGCCACAGTGAACGGATCATAAGGCATGAGTCAAGGCGTTTATGTGGCCTATAAGGTGAGGTTTGGGAAACGCCCATAGTTAAGAGACGCTGAGACATAAAAGTGTTGTAGTAATTAATGACATTTGTGGTCTCCCTGCTCCCTTGTATGTTCAATTAAGAGGGCGGTTTGAGACAGAGCCACAGTAGAGACATCATGTGGTTGTGTGCCCTATACAGTATATAGTGTGTAGGGTGCAGTGTGGGGTAGTTAACAGATGGTGAGGCGGCTTATAATGTGCTCCCTATAAAGTCGAAATGGCAGTGTGGTTTGGGACGAGTCTATGTTGTAGTGTTGATGTTCTCGTGTAGTGAAGTTTGAGACACATCAACAATGCAGTTTTGTTGTGTTCCCTTGTAAACTAATTAGTGCAGGGTTTGGGACACAGCCAAAGTGGTAGGGTGTTCGCAGTGGTGTTTATGAGGTTTAGATAGTGGATAGGTTCACGATGATGTGTGTGTGTGTGTGTGTGTTTGTGTGTGTGTGATTGGGATACTCCCACTGTTATCTCATGTTGAGAATTTTGTGATGCTTTTTTGGGTCCTTTTAAACAAGGCGTAAGGGTCGAGACACAACAGTGAACATTGCTAAGACGTTTGTGTTGGTGTGTGTTTATCTGGTGCTTCGAGGTGCATTTTGGGGATTTCATTCTATCCTCCAGACTTTCCCACAGATTAGCGCTCTGACTAGTGTATAAATACAAAGATGCATAGATTGAAACACACTCCCAGAAAGCCCCTGAGAGACGTAACGGCCATTTCAGCAGCAGTTTGGTCCGTTTCGTGCGCAGTGTGAAGACCAGCGATTAAATTTGCAGAGGTTCTCGGTTTCCCCTCCTGCTGATGCGCTGACATTTTTGTTTTGATTGTTTGATAACGACGCTGTGAGGAAGGAAGGAACCTGCGGGCTCTCTTTAAGCCGTCTCCAGGAGCTTAAACTCATCACATGAACCCGAGGAAAGCGCAACAGCTAATGATGAACATCTGCTTATAGGTATGGATAAAAAAAAGAAAAGAAACAGAATACAAAGAGATCCTAATCCCTTTCTCAACAATCAGAAGAACTTATTTTAAAATTACCTGGTAATAAATAAATAATTAAAATATATCTATAATCCATCTGAAGAATTATTATACTGTAATAATAATTAGAATAAGAATACATTTACAAGTTATTGTAGCTTTTGTAGAATTTTATTATTGTAAAATAAAAAATATCAATTAAACAGCTTAAAGTTATCTATTTAAATATAAAAAAGAATTAATATTTAAAACTTTTATTAATAATAAAAAATCAGGTATTCCCTATTTAAAGAATTTTAAAATATTCAAAAAGTAAATTGCAAATATTTCTTTTTTAATTTATTTATTTAAAATTATCAATTAAATCTAATTACTATATAAATATATGCTTATACAGTATGCTTATATTATTTACAATGAAATATAAATATTTAAATATAACTAATTTGACAACTGAAATTCTAAATAATAATTTAAATATAAGTTATGAAAAATTCAATGATTTTGTAAATTGTGTAATTTTTAAAATTGTGTAAAATTTTGTTAATTGATTATTTTATAAGATTAGATCTGCAAAAAAAGATGTATAATATCAACCAGTTCTAACCAGTTCTAAAGATTGCTGTGTCAAACACAAAATGTATTGAAATTAAAATAAAATCAGAAAAACTCCCCCCCTCCATGATATTTTTTTCTTTTTTTTGTTTTTTGTTGTGTGTGTGTGTGTGTGTGTGTGTGTGTGTGTGTGTGTGTTGTCCTACCTTGTCTCCTTGCTCTTGTGAGATGTCCAGATGTCTCTGGCAGCACACAACCGCCTCGTCGTAGCGCCCGAGTACCTTCAGCGTGTTGCCCAGGTTCCCGCTGGCCTTGGCTTCCCCTATCCTGTCTCCGATCGTCCTGCAGACACACGACACTGTCACATTCACCTGTTTCTCCAAATGTGACTGCAAACTCACATGTCCATCCTCAGAACACATGGCGTTAATTCATTCAGTGACGACCCCCTTTATAAGCCAGGGTTTACGAAGAGCTTGAAAATGATTGGCACCCTTCAGTACGATGCATATAGTACAATAAAACTATGTATAACTTGTACGTGGAAGGACAAATGATTTCAATTTTGATTACTTCAGAGTCACAACATAAACACCCAAAAGTTTTGAAATTCATGTGTTTGGTAACTAAACGTTATAGAGATTAAATTGAAAAACACAAAAGTACTCCTTTAATTCCCTGTTCGGCGTACTGTATTTACCTGGCGAGTGTGAGATCGTGTCGGTGATACTCCAGAGCTTTGCCGTACTCCTTGAGGTAGAAGTAAGCGTTGCCCAGCTGGCTGTAAATGGCACTGAGGGTCTTCAGATCTTCCGTTCCCACCTGAACCGCGGCCTCGAAGAACGCTGTCCCACCTTTAAAGTCTCCGGCTTTGCACAGACGCTCACCTTCTAAAGCTAGCTCCAGACAGGATGCCTCCATCCTAAGGAGGAAAATAAAACAGGTTGCTTTTTAAGATCTCAGAAAAGTTATAGCTTTACCATTGACACTGGAGACTCCTTCCATAAACTGTAAATACAGTAAACATCTGCTTACAGAAAGCTTCACCATTTCTGTCAAATGGAGCATCTACTGTACTGTTACAATAGAAAGACAAACACATTAAGATATGTTTCATGTAAACCTTTGGTTTGAATCTGTTATAGAAATATTGCAAACACCTTCTGATGGATCAGAGTTGAGTAGCAGGTATATGAATTGTTGCAGTTGTTAAATTCCTCTGAAGAATCGCATAAAAATCACACAACCACCCTACAAACAGATCAGCTTCATCCTGAGGCAGTGTGTAAAACAACATAAATACAACTGTTCATATCATAAGAACATTTAATAAATGTTATAGAATTTACAGTCCTCAGCTACAGACACAAGGCTTCAGAAGTACATCGTCACAATAAGGTTTAAGGCTGAGGGTCCATAAAAGCATCACAGAAGAAAGATCAACACTAAATGGTCGAACCGAGCATTATTTCGAATTCTCTCTCTTTCTCTTTCCGTTCAGATGATGAAAACATTACAACCTGTTTTGGGAAACCAATTTTCATTCCAGCCAATCAGAAGATTAATAGCTGACTAGTTCACTAATTAAGCAAGTAGAATCAGATGTGGCTGGAAAGAGAACCTGCAGCCACCCTGACTTGCTTTATGGAGAGTACTGTAGATGTCTGCCTTTGGGGATCCCATAAACGTTCTACATACAACACAGGACCAATCAGAACACTTTCCTTAAAGGTAAGAACCCGGAATGAAAATAACTATAATATAGATGCATTTAAGGTCACAGTTCTAAAAACACAGGAAGGACAGCTGATCATCCTCGCAGTGGAAGACCACGTGTAACAACACCTGCACAGGATGGGTACATCCGAAT
>JAQMYL010000017.1:1371811-1386044 GCA_030014365.1 Clarias pachynema | reverse complement strand
TTGTGAAGCTGCTTTGAGACAATGTCCATTGTTAAAAGCGCTATATAAATAAAATTGAATTGAATTGAATTGAATTGCTACAAGATTATGGTTTCTACAGTAACATGTGAACTCAAGGTCCACTTTATTACACTATAACACTTATAATTCTGCACATTCATGCAGTTATCTAATCAGCCAGTTACTGTATGTGGAGCAGCAAAATAGAAAAAAAAAGATTCAGGCAGATACAGATCAGGAGCATCACGAAAAAATATCAGAATGGCAAACAGTCTACTTTTGCTCAAAAAGTACACTGGAACCTTGGATTACGAGCATACCGTAATTAATTCCGGAAGTGGGCTCATATTTCAAAACACTCGTAAAGCAAATTTTCCCATAAGAAATAATGTAAACTCAAATTTGTTCCAAAAAACATAAAAATAATAAAAACAAAATATAAAGTGATTCTTTCAAGCGCAGTACAAGCCCACGATGTCCAGAAACAAGCGTAAAAGCAGCGGCGATTAGGCTGGTACTGCTAAGAAGTGCCAAGCAATAATGATGGAGACAAAAATGAAAACAGACTGAACTTATGAATGAGTTCTTGAAATGGAACCATGAGCACACACGCTTGCAAAAAAACTGAAGAAAATCAAGAAATCCCACTACTCACAAAGGTTCTGTGAGTCTCCCACATGTTAGCAGGAGCTCCCTGATGTCCTCAAATCATATAAAGTATTACAGAAATTTTTTTTTTTTGAGGTTTAATGAACAAAATTATTCTCTCTCTCTCTCTATTTTTGGGCTAAGTGATCCCCTCACTTTTGGCAACGGATGGGGATTTACATTCAACATCTCTTTCTTTCTCTCCATTATGTCAGTTAAATTTCATCAAAAAAACCAAAGCTACAAAACATCCTTCACCCCAAAGTGCAGTAAAGTGTACTCCTGCGCAATACAACAGCAGTGACAATAATGGCAGTGGTGTTCAGGGGGATCTTGAAAATGAGTTACTGCAGTGTGAGATGTCTGAAGATTAGATTTTAAAGAATTGCCTGGTCTTCTTCCAGTTATTAACTGTCCAATTTGGTTGAGTCTAATGGTTTTATGCACTACACAGCTGCTCCATGCATCCCCTTCATTTAAATACTGTACACATGATCTTTAGAAAAGGTTTATGTGCAGTTTGTGGATTTACAAATGTAATAAAATGTTATTTGGGATGGCAAATAATTGTTGTTTCTGTAGCTGCACGTCTGTAAGATCGAAAAATCACCTTAAACAACTGTGCTCTGCTGTAAAAATAGAGTCGGTAAAAATAAGCTGGTTTAAATATTAATAAAATCTGGACATTTGCACCATTTTAGAAGGTTTTGCATGAGAGTTCAAAGTCTGGCAAAGTTCAATGGTTTTCCTGCCCAACGACCCTTCATTCCACACAGCAGTAAATTCCAGGCTCAGACTGCGATACGAAACAAACCACAAAAACTGGGCTGAACTCCAGAGTCCAGGGCTGGCATTGAGATTCGACCGCTCTGATGGTCTCACTGGCAGGAGAAGAGACGTGCCTGTGGTCATCCCACCACGGAGAGCACGGTACACACGGGTAATTAGCGAAGACAGAAACAATTACAGCATAATAACAGGCCTGTGGTCTCACCGAGCCAAATGCATCATTGTGGATTTTGAAAAACGCTGTTTTGTTTGAAAACAGCTTCAGATTTCGAGGCTCAATGAATAATAAAACTCAAAGACAAAAGGTAAATATAACTTGTGAAAGTCACAAACTTCATAAAAATGAATTAATTGATGATCCATGTTACATGGTTAGCAAACATCATATCTGAGCCAGGGAGTATTCTCTTTGGATTAATGAACCATAATCCAGACCAAAATCAGTGGTGAACACCACTTACAGTGGCTGAACACTACTGTAAAATTATAGGTCAGCATGTCCATAGGATCAGTATATTATTTGTTAATATGTAAACTCATATCTCATGAAAGCATTATATTGTACATTTATTAATTTTTCTCCTGGATGCATTAATGTATGTTATTAATGTTCATCTCAATACTTGAGACCTGACGAGGATAGATGAGAGGGGAAATGAGGTTGCTGCTGAGGTTGTTAGATAAACATGCAATTTTAAAATTGTATCTTTAGGCATTTTGCAGCCTGTCGCAGTAAAACATTTGTTCTCATTTCTTCAATTTAATCTACATCATTTAATTAAATTTCTTTTTCAGGCTGATTATATTAGAGAGCAGAGAAAATGGATAGCTTTTTTCTATTAGAATTATTTTGGGATACTTCTCAAGACAACAGCTCAACAATACATTTTTGGCCAACAGTACATTTAATTGAGCTAAAATGCAGATGTTGTACGTAGTTACATAAAAAATTAAATTCAGGCTTTATTCATCATATACAGTATACATTACTGCACAGTGAAATTCTTTATTCATATCCCAGTTTTTTGTTAGTAGGCTAACAAGCTGCTAAGCTAGCTAGTACGCTAGCTGGGGTCAGAGCACAGAGTCAGCCATTATAAGGTGCCCCTGGAGCAGATAGGGTTAAGGGCCTTGCTCAAGGGCTCGACCGTGGCAACTTGGGGACTAATGGCAACAATGGCAACTAAATATGAGAATGTTGAGTGAACATTACCATTCTGCAAAATGAAAAGTGAGGTCATAAGAGTGAGAGGAGCTGGTGTTTTCTTTTCCCTACAAATATCATGATCAGCAGATCCATATCAGTGTTTTCATCAAGCAAATATCATGAAGAGCCACAAGTTCTCGATTTGTTCAGCAGATCCATGCCGGTGTTTTCATCAAGCAGAAGAGCCACAAGTTGTCGTTGTGTGTGTGTGTGTGTGTGTGTGTGTGTGTTTTCTAGCATTTTTAAAGCTTTTATAGAAAAATCTGAAAAGCTGTAAGGAAGAAAACTAATCACAGACCTTTTTATTATTATAAATTGATGTCATGTAGACGTTCCCGCATGTCTTCTTTTCAAACAGCTTTTATATAAATCATGCATAAAGGCTGTCTGACCCTGAATCTGTGCGATTTAGTCTCTGCTTTCTGCTGTGTCGAGTTACAGCGAGGCGTTCAGAGCTTTAATCCAGACCTAAATGAAGCCAGTGAAGTCCAGTTGTCAAGGAAACCAGAGAGAAACTCTAAAAAAAATTTCCCTCCTTTATTTCCCCCCCCATTCTTTTTTCTCCTTAGCAACCTAATAGCACTTCCCACTCCTTTGCTTTTCATTCTGGTTTTATATCATAATCATTTATCATTTAGCATTTTCAGTGCATGATCACATCATACTAAACAGTTACCTTCAAGTACAGTAAGACTTGCTTTGTAACGAAAACTAGTAAAATATTTTGGCACCCTTTAATTAAAGCCACCCAGACAGTAACATCTCTATGGTGCCGTCTTTCATTATACTGTTGAAACTGTATTTCATGTTTTTGTGAGTTTTATTTGCATTAATAGAAATAAAATGTGGGTAAATAAATTTGACAATTATGATATAATTATGATTTTGGTTTATTTTTCTGTAGCACTAATATAAAAAAATTATAATAACCTAAAGTCATAAAGTCATTCAATTTCACACATAACCATCAAGAGCTTTATTATAAAAGATGCAAGTTTTACCTATATAAACTTGCCAATATAACTAACGTTTGGCAAATAACTAAGGTAGCCAGGTTAGCAGTAGATGTGAACTTATGATCTTATGTTGCATAATTTATATGATTAGCAAGAACAGAAAGTGTCTTTTGTATATATTGGGATTACTTTGGGGCACTTCTCATATAATGAGATAAAACATTTTTGCAATTGTTATTGTAGTTATGCTTAACTGGACAAACTGGACAAAACAAACAAACAAAAACGATATATAGTTATTGTAAAATTATATTCAGTTGATTTATAATGATGTAATATGTTTTTACATTTAGCTAGCTAAAAATAAGCAGAATGTTCTGAGGCGACATCATAACCACAATATCTTATCTAATAGATAATAATTATCCATATGTAAAAAAGTTTTTTTTTAAATAATAAATAAATAAATAAATAAAGTCAAATAGAAGTTCTGCCATTGTTGTGTAATTAGTTATACACGCAAGTTTTAATCCCAGGGTTGCCAGAAACTGCTGTTTTCCCTCAACATGAAATATTTCCCCTAAACTGCTCAATCAGCTCTGTCATTTGAATTCTGCTTCAATTCTTCCACGTGGATAAAAGCACCAGCCAGATGAATAAATCTAAATGTAAATGGTGAAGGCCTGAGATAAAAGCCAAACACACACGAGACAAAGGGCCTGTTCATGTGGATCAGTAAAGCTCCTACAGGACCCGAAAGGGGACACCAAACACACAAATAATAAGAGCTGCTGGTATACTGTGCACTGCATGATGTGGACATGATGAAATGCGTTAAACACCAACAACTTTTCTTGTTTTAGTGACACAATATATTCGCCATAATCACACAACCAAGTCTCGGGTTACTTTATGTTTAGTAGATATGATTTGTTAGTCATATTTCAGTAATATGTTACTGTGGTATTGGTGCAGAAAGTCGATTAGAATCCAATATGTTACATGAAAGTTCAGCTAGGAACAGTTCATTAAACCTCACCTGTTGCATTAAAGGTTTATGCTAGAATTTCTATAAGCTAATTGTTCTCTAGCTAACAATTTATAAGTTTAATAATAATCTTCTGATCATTCCCTTTTTAATCAGCCATGTTCTCTGTGTGTTCTGAAAACATTTTATATAACATTTGTAGACATTTCTACAAATTTGCTATTATAAATTTTCCATAGTTGTTTCTTTGTAACATACAGTTTTGTAACATTGTACATTGTAAAGCAAACATTTAGTACAGAACATGCATTTAAAACATTATTTTTGAAATGTTAGAGGTAAGCTTGTCAAATGTTTCTGAAACTTTTGCTAAATCACAAATTGGGGATCTACAGTACTACAGCTCACCTTCCATCTCAATTCCTGCCATTGCAGCTAATAACCAGAAGGCAGTTTACATTTTCTTCTGGTCTTTTTAAAACATAGCACAGATGCCACAGTCTTAGTGGTGAAACATATGCAAATAAATTGTTTACTCAAATTTACATGTTTTATACAGTTGTTTTCATTTTGTGAAATGTTAGTTTCACTCATTTATGTTACAACTTAAATGGATTTCTTTAAACTCTTTAAATATCACATCCGTGTTAAACAAGGCTGATTAACAGCAACAAACCAACAAGAAACAACTTATCAGCATAACATTAAGACAACCTAATTTCATTCTCTTTCATGAACTAGTACCCTATACTATAAAAAGAAGTGTTTTATCTGTAATTATTAAACCCAGTACAGCAAACAGGCTGATCCAGTCACTTACTGTTTAGCTGTAAAATCAACTCAAGGTCAAACATCAACAAGGAACCAGGAACAAGATTCAAAGTTTCCCGCTACTGTATAACACAACATAACACAAAAGCTTAACTATGAAATGTTCTAAAATGTTCTGAAACTTCTTTTAGTGTGAAAACAAACCTTATTTCCCAACATCTTGAGATCTTTCAACATTCAACAAGTAAACATTTTAATTTGGATAAATTTGTACGATTACAAATTTCCACGCTTAAACCCTAACCTTTGTCTTCATAACTTTATATAGAAACTGAACTGCGGTTGTAGAATGAATTCTGACCACTTAAAAGTCAAGGATTGGTTGAATTTTTTGAAAATCAAACAAAGGCAGAAGCTTTTAGAAAGAATTTTTATCTTTCAGACAGAAAGGCAAAAGCTTTCGTAGCTAAAATTCTTTCACGGCACCTGGCTGGGAGGAAGAAGACAAGAGGCAATGAGGAAATAGCTACATGAGGACACGAGACAGCCAGGCAGTGCTGAAGCAGCTCTGGTGAACGACACGTATGCAAAAAGATAAAGCAGGAGGAACAAGAATCGACACTGGTTATAGAAAGTCCAGGTTGTTTTTAACCACGTGTCCTTTAACTGTGCCTTTGCTTTTCTCTGCACAGCTGTAGGACTCTGTGAAATGCTTGTTCTCCTCAGCAAGCTTCTCTTCCACACCCAGACCGTTCTTCATCAACCCCCTCCATCTGTTTCTCTCGGTTCTTTAGACCTTGTCGTTCTTTACCCCCTCCGTCCATCCACCCATCCCCCGTGACTTCATGTCCTACCTCGAGTGGAGCCTTTTGCTCGCCAGATCCTGGTCCATGCTGGTGAGCTTGTGGGCTTGTAGAGCCCGTACACTGGTATCCAGCAGCTTCAACCTGGCACTAGTGTGTGTGTATGTTTCTTTAAGTGCACACTCTCTCCCTGGCTCTCTCTCTCTCTCTCTCTCTCTCACACTCCCTTTACATACACACACACACACACACACACACACACACACAAGTGCCCTCCTCCTTGCAATGGCAGCTACTGAGGAAGTGAGCTGCTGAGCAAATAAACCATAAAAAGAAAAGCCCCGCCTGGTCAGTGACATCACTAAACAGGAACTGCATTACGTTCACAGCCAGTCCATGTCAACACACTTCCTCTGGTCAAAATTCTTGTCAAACACACTGACACACAGGTGCATTCTGAGATATGCATGGACATGCATGCTCCTTTCTTGCTTCTTCACAATGGTTAATGCTGGCTCTCAACATTCTTTACTATCTCCTCTTTCGCTTTCTCCCTCTCTCTCTCTCTCTCTCTCTCTCACTTGTTTGCTGATTAATCTAAGCAGCTGTCAGTCACATTAGTGTCCCGTATCAGTTTCACACAGAGATGGGGGAAAGTGTCAGAAGTGTAAAACGATGTGGTTACACCCTCGGACCAAGTGTGACAGCTATTACAGGGATACTCTAGTGAGTCTACTGCATTTCTCAGCATGTGTGATTAAAAAATGGTATTTGTTTCTACTGATGAAAGAAAAACAGCAAGATATGAATAAAAAATAATAAATAAAAAAAACTCCACATGTTTAAAGACAGGTGTTGAATTCCATTTGTAAACGATCACCCAAATCATATTTTCATTATTAGTGCAGCGGTACCTCTACATACGAATTTAATCCGTTCCAGAGGCGAATTTTTAAGGCAAAATTTCAACACCTTGAGCTCTTTGTCATGTTCCCGGTTCACAGTTTGTCCTTCCCTGGAGCGTGTTTGGTAGGTATTATCCCCTGTTTTGGAGAAGTCTCTGACCCACTCGTCTAGACATCCCAATTTGAACATTGTCAAAGTCTTTCAAATCCTTACAATTGCCCGTTTTCCCCATTGCCCAACACATCAACTTTAAGAACTGACTGTCCCCTTGCTGACTAATACACCCCACCTCCTGACAGGTGCCACTGTTATGAGATAATCAATGAAATATCAAAATTCAAAATTTCAACTCATTTAAAAAAATGAAGCATCACGACCATCCTTTTTTATAATTTATTTATTTTTTTAATCTATATTAACATCAACTTACAGTAAGAATCAGATACAAACTTTGTAAAATATTCGTTCCACTTATCTCCTGACAACGGAAAACTTTAAATGTTCTTTCACAATTGTTGTGTGTTCATGCTATCCTGCTCATAACAACATTTATATTGTACTGTTTATCTCTCCAGAGAATTTCTCAGATTACACTATTGGTTTAGACTGTAATACTATACCTTTTGTGAGCAAGGTGAATAAACAGCAGATAATTTATTCTTTGGTTGTAAACATAGTAAGACCTTTTGAAAAGAAATCCATTAGTAGTTATTCCCCAAAATAGCTGTTAATGAATGTGTTTTTTGTTTGTTTGTTTGTTTGCTTGAAATAGCGGTGAACATTATTAACACACACACACACACACACACACACACACACACACACACACACACACGGCATTTCACAATTAACTTTGAAACTACAGTGGTACCTCGACGTATGAATTTGATCCGTTCCAGAGGCTACATTTTGTATTGTGAAACGCACTTTCCCATAGGAAATAACGTAAATGCAAATAATCCGTTCCAGCCACCAAAAATATTACCAATGTAACCAATTTCCAACATTATAATCATATGTTTGCATATAAATCAATCAGAACATTTAGAAAAGACATAAAAAATAAAATGTGAAGTAAAATATGAAATAAATAGACATGGTTCCTCTCGGCACCGGCTGCTTTAACAACCAAACTGAAAGCGGCTCCCTTTTATTCTTGCTACTGTGCTTCATAACATTCTTAGGACCCGCGGTGCTACGTCTTTGCTAAATGTTGCACAAACTGCGGGAAAAAAAACACAAAAAATATGTAAACTCGCTTCGCTTGGCTTTCCACTGACATGAACAAGTTTTAAACGGCTCCTTGATGTCTGTGCAACCTCAGCAGGTCAGTTCGGCTTGGTTCGTTCACTCGTATGCCGAAAACACTTCGTATGTCGAGGCGAATCTCTTGCAAAACTTTGTGAGTCGGGGCGTTCGTACGCCGAGGTGCCGCCGTTCAGGTGCTCTAAACTACATGAGGAAGAAAAATGCCTTCAACTTTTTTGGCTTACGTTACTGACATTATCGTACTGGATAAACTCTAGATAAACCTCTTTAGTTTATAATTGTATTTATTTAAAATGTATTGTTGATATGTCATTTATTTATTTATTTTATCCTCTCTCTCTCTCTCTCTCTCTCTCTCTCTCTCTTACCCTTATTGTATTTTGAGCCTTTCATGTTTCCTAGGTTTCCTTTTTTTCCAGTGCCTTATTGATGATTATTTTCTAATAAATTTTCTTTTAAAAAAAATATATATATATATAAATAAATAAATAAATAAAAAAGTTTTAATAAAAAAATTAATATAATAAATTGGCGCGCAGTGACGCCATCAGTACGCGACCGCCTTGTGCGACAGAAACCGTCGCACCGATTGCCACCTAGCGGTTACTAACCGTTACTACAAGCTATATATTCAGCTCTAAATTATGTATTTTATTTGGATATATTAAATAATATATTTAAAATGCTTATAAACATTTATATAAGGTTTCAATATTATTTTATTAAGATGTTATGTTAATTACAATAAATTATTTGTTTCAGTACCAAGAATGTATCATTGTGAAATTTATTTTAAAAAAGCAATTAATTTATATAATTATTCTGCTATTAAGATTCTTGTAAGACATTTATTTCTAAAATAAGCGTCACATCAAAAAAAAAAAAAAAAAAAAAAAACTATATTTTATTTCACTGACACACACACACACACACACACACACACAAACACACTTGTATATGTTTTTGTTTTTCTAAAGAGATTTTATATTTAATAGACAGGAAGTGACCGGCTCACTCAAACCCTGAGCTTCTTCATCTGAATTCTTCATGGGCCACGAACACAACACTTCAGCGAATCTGGTTCTGAACCAGCATGTGATGTGAGATGTACTGAGTACTGAAGACATTTACTGCAGACATTTGGGGTTAAGATCAAAAGATGGAATTGGAATTACACCTATAAGTTCCTGATGTTTACATCTAGATGTGCTAAAGTGACCAAATATATTAGAACATGTGACTGGCAGGTGTTACTTGTTGCGAGAGATGTCCCCTGTTAGCAATGAATAGCCCTGGATTTCTGCTCTTAAATTGTTGATAAAAAGCACAAACCAACCTGAAGATCAGAGAGCTGTCTATTAGATAAATGCGTCGTACCCGTACACCCAAGTTTATGGCTTTAATGATCCTGGACATGAAAAACGGGTCGTCCACGGCACGCTGTCAGACGTTGAGCTCATTGAAGGCCTTCCTGATCTCTTGTCGTCTTCCAGTGATATTCTTCCACTCTTGAAGCGCGTGGTATAGTTTCTTCTAAAATAGTTTCAGAACAATATTATTTTGTGCCTTAAGCTGTTTGTAGAGGACGCGTACCTGCACAGTTAGCACATGGATTCCATGTGGCGCAATGCTTCTTCATTTCATTGACTTGTCATCGACAGCAGAAGTGATGTAAAGCATTAAGACGTTGCAAAACATTTTTAACACAAAAAGTGAAAACCACAAAATCCATCATAAATTCTCTGAACACATGGGCTGATATTGTGTATCTCTCTCTCTCTCTCTCTCTAGCGTTCATCCTGTTCAAGGTCTCATGAGGCCTGGAGTTATCCCAGGGGCACTAGGCATGATACACACTCACTCATACACTCACTCACACACTACAGGCAACTTGGAAACGCCAATTAGCCTTATGACTATATTAAAAATACAAGAAAATCTGGTTCTTTAGAAGAAATGAAGGGGGTCAAGACTCTTGCACAGTACTGAATATGTGTATATATAATATGTCCACATGTACAGTATGTCGTCAGTTAGTTAAGTCAAAGTGTAATTAATTATCAACTATAGTCATTGTGTTATTTGCTAAAACATTAAAAATATACATTATGAATACTGAACGTCTCTACGTAATAATGTGTTCTTGTGTAAAAGAGACAAGAGACAAAGTTCTTCATTGTGCTTCAGTCTGAAGTTTGGACTTTACTGTAGTTCACTGGGGTTGTGTGTGGGCTGTGTGTAAGCATGGAGATTTTATGGTTAACAGACCCACAGTGTTTTTATTTCAGCACTCAGGCTTAGAACACACACACACACACACACACACACACACATACAGAGCTGTGGTTTGTTGATAGCCATGTTGAGTGCACTTGGTGATGAGTCTGCAGAAATATTCCTCTCCTTTATTTTTCTCTGCCGACTTCGTGATCATTGAACGCAGTGTGTATTTTTTTTTTACTGTTCATTTTTGTGGTTGTTTTTAGGCAGGATTGTGTTGAAGAACATTGTGTTGGCCATGTGGAATCATTCCTAAAACCCTTGTACTCTGATTACATGGAGCTCAGAAAACTTTAGAAAGAGTTCTATCTGAAGAAGGGCGTTGGTGTGTGTGTGGGGGCGAGTGGCTGAGTGTGTATGATATATACTTACAGCATTTCTTTGAAAATGAAGAGCTTGTTCAAGATCATGCTGAGCTCCGATTTGTGTGATGTCAAATGTATTGAGAGAGAGAGAGAGAGATAGAGAGAGAGATAAAAGAATACAGGATAAAAGATATGGCGGCATGATCATCTTCATCATCTCTCACATGGCTTTGAGATCATCACCTTGCACGAAGCTGCCAATGATGAAGAATAAACACATCAATTCTTAAACCAGTTTACTCATTTAAATATTGTACTGTATATACTGTATATATAGAACACATGTCTATTTGTTGTCAAATACTGTACGTGTACATGCAGATGATGACTTTAATGTAAACAAACATGAGAAATATACATAACTGAAATATAAACAAAACCCAGAACCATAAGAACCAGAATCAGAACTAGAGCAGGAACCGCAAATCAAACAACGGATGCAGCACAAAGACACAGAGGGTAAATAGTCACACTATTCATGGACCAAACTGATGACGCATGGAACGGAAACTGAAGCAAGAAACAATGAACACTTCATAAAAATCTCAAGAACCAAATGCAAAGTGCAAAAAAAAACAAAAACAAAAAGTCCAATAAGCTGCAACTGCAGTAGTGCTCCACTAGAGGGCAACCCTGTTTCCTGTCAGGAACTCCTGATGATTTCTCCAGATGAAATAGATTGAAAGTTAAAAAGATGAAATTAATCAGTCAGTTATAAGAATACTAAATGATAAAATAAACATTATGTAATGACTGTTTTAGCACTGAATTATCTGAATCTTGTTTACAACTGCTATAACGTAAGTGAAACCAGAAACTCAGTTATTTCACGCCTGACCCATGACATAAAATTAAACAGACGCATTAATTGTGAAGTCAGTAAATACATTCTACTGCTGTGGTAAAAGTGTTCGGGGCATGCTGTTTCAGAATGATCTACTTCACTGACTGTCTCAAACAGCATGTTCTGTCATCTTACAGAATGCTTATAAAATATTGTTAATGTGGTAAAGTGATCAGTTGAGGTAAAGTGATCAGTGTATAAAATGCCATGCTTTCATAGGATCTGTGTTCTGGGAATTTTTTTCCCCAAAACTGAAGGTCGTCCTCTTCATCTTTGTATGATCAGAATGTGGAACGCTCGCTATCCAAGGCAGTAGATTGACTGTGAGAACGTTCCAGTGGGCCTGGCCGATGTGTTAGTGATTCCACCACAAAGTATGTGAGACTCTGTGTTAAGCCACTGAGTGTGACAGTAATAGCTTGCTCAGCGTTTGTTTTAATCCTTCACAGAAAGTTAGCTGTCTGAAGAAACATCTGGAAAAATGTCAGTTCTGTGTTTGCTAAGTAATGGAATAAATGATTCAGAAAGTCTGCTACAAAGCTGTGAACTAAGGGAGACATGACACTGTGAACTAAGGGAGACATGACACACACACACACACACACACACACACCGAACACGCTACTGTGCGAACCTGCTTCTGTGAGAACTGACTGGTGTCCTTACACTCTTTAACACCCCAGTCATATCGCTCAGAAGGGTTGAGATCGCAATAGTGATGTCTAGTGCATGTTGCTGCATGGTGAGGAACAAGACATCACGTTTTTCAGCTGGTTTATGACCAGCTCACACTTTGAGTCTGATGTTGGGCGAAGAATCAGGAGAAACCTTCATAATCAGCGGAAGCTTTCATAACAACAGTGCCAACGTCTCTGATCAAGATTTCCATGATCAAATATAAGCATGTTTCAGTATAACCAGATATTGATCTTATGTTTGATTGTCTGGCGTTGTTTACTGTGGAGAAAACATTCTTAATCAGAGTTCTCACATTTCTAAAAACACAAAAGGAGTGAATAGGTTTAAGTTATCTAAAGCACGTGGGAATCCTGTTTGGGTTTCGTTCTTAGACTCTAAACACTGCAGAGTCCAGATATTGAATCAGGTCATGTGATAGTATTCCATCCTCGCATCTGACGTATGATAACTCACGATTTTGCTAGGTTTTTTCCCTAATGGAGTTTTTTGCACTTTGTTTGCTTGCTTCCTGTACATGACCAAAACTGATGACTTCATGTGTGTTTACATCGAGACTGGTCTCTTCTTTGTCACAAATGGTGATTCTGCTGCCTTTCAGAACATTCATTCAGCCTCTAATTGGATTATAGAGGTTCCTAGATGGATGGATGAATATTAATGATGGCTTGTTTCATTGCTTCTTTGATTTGGGTGACAACTCTTTCGATGAAGCTGCATTAACCATCAGAAGGGTCTTCTGGTGATCTGGGGAAAGACACAGGACAAATATATTCAAGAAATCGTTGATCCCTTTTACATGATCTATATGCAGGTGATCATAAAGTAGACAAAACAATGCACTGAAGTCAAAGTGTGCTTGTTCTGACCTCAGACCTGGCTAATGTGGAGTGACATGACAAACAGTAAAGCTAAACCATGCAATTAAAATGATTTGAAAAAAGACCAAAGTAATGCAGTTAATGTTAAACTGGCAAATGTGTTCATTTAGTTTAGTGCTCACGCTTGGTAGATGAGATACGTATATCATGTCCATTTTTATTTTAATACACCGATTGACTGATTAAAAGTGTGAGCAATAGAATCAACAGGTGCCTACAAGCAGGTCCACCATCAACTACACACCCCAACTCACCTGCTTCAGACTGATTAGCACCACCTGAACATTATTACTCAAGCATCCCCCCCCCCCCCATCATAAGTTCTGTGTGGGGGGAGTTCTCTGGACTTTCTGATGCTCTTAAACATCTACATTTTTTGTTTTGTTTTTTATCTGAAGAAGAAGTTTAATAATTACTGCTTTTCAATTTTATTAATTGAAAATTCAATAACTTTTTGACTGTAAAAGTCAAATCAAGTAAGCTTTTATTGTCATTTTAACCCTGTACAGTTCAGTACTCATTGAAACAATGTTCCTCCAGGACCAAAGTGCTACAAACAACATATAATTTAACAACATAAATAAAAAAATTTTTAAAATAGCTATGACACCTAATTACCTAACTAGCTAAGACAACAAATGAACACCATAAATTAACACAACTAGCTAAAAAGAAATAAATAAAAGCTAGTTTTGTTCATTTATGTTGTTAATTTGTTGGAGTAAAACATGCTAAACCAAAGGATATTAGCTTACTGTATTTTATACTAAAATCAAACAATATATATATATATATATATATATATATATATTTTTTTTTTTTTTTTTTTT
>JAQMYL010000017.1:1350347-1361663 GCA_030014365.1 Clarias pachynema | reverse complement strand
GTGTGTGTGTGTGTGTGTGTGTGTGTGTGTGTGTGTGTGTGTGTGTGTGTGTGTGTGTGTGTGTGTGTGGTTGGTGGTGAGCATTTCGGAAAGATCTGCCAACTTCCAAGGGACCTAACTCAAAGGCCATTATTTAGAACACACAGAACACACCACCAAAAACACCAGAGATCTCTTATTCACCTCCCACACTTCAGAGAATTTTATTTTCACTAGAGTTGACTTAGAAGTAGACAGAGATCACCTACCAAAAAAATTATTCCAAGGCAGGGAACACCCCAGGGGCACGTTTAAGCAGACAAAATTGGTGTATATGTGAAAGCATCCCAATGGTTTCTCTTTAAAAGGATTAAAAAAAAAACTCCTAATTATCATATAAACCAATAAAGATTTTATTTTAATACTGCATTTTTGTCTTTTAATTGTAATTAACTAACTAGATATTACAGGACAAAGCAATAAAGCTGTTCTCATACCTTTTTCCATCACTTCCAGGAGAATAAGTGATATAAATCCTAAGTCTATAGAGAGAGTAGAAACCAAGATCAATTAACCTTTGAAAGAGCCCGTTAGGTACCCGTGCAGGTGTTGACTAGGTTTGTTATTGTTTTTTTTGTTTGTTTTTTTAAGTTTAATCTTGAAGGACATTTTGTCACATTTTAAAGATTGTATATGTTTGTTGCAGATTGTTAAACCTATTTATAGTAAAGCCTTATTATGAACAGTCATACAGCATATTTTGACAAATGATTGTTTTCTGAAACACAAGGTTGTCTATAACATATTTTTTATTTGAAAACCACAATATAACCCTATTTTAAAAACTGTACACTCCCATGTTTTGAGCAAAGAATGCATAATAAATGCATTAAGCATAGCAGTAATACATGACAGGTATCCATCACTTAAGATTCATTTCAACATTTCAATTCAGTGAAATAGAACATTATGTAATTTGGATGTTGTTTGAACATCACATTATATACTTGACAAAGAGACTGTAGTGTAAGCATTGTGGTGAAGCAGAAAAATAATGTTTCAATAATTTTGTAGAATGCACATGCTGTGTTTGAAGCCATTTGCTTTGTCTGGGTCTTGGGGGACAACTGATGGACATGTGCTGTGTTAATGCAGGAACATGTTATATAGTGCATACATGTACTATGGTAGCGTGCTGTCGTCATGAAAGTAAAACTGGTAGAGGACGAGGCTGATGATTGAGTAAACTGTTGTTTTTACATTGTTTTGAATGTTCCTCAACAACATTTCTAATTATAAAAGTTTTGTGTGCAACAAAACTCAACACTTTTTACCTTGATCTAATTTGCTGTCACTACTTTCTGTTTGACTATAAAATCACAATCAAAGAGTTTGCTATATTGCTATAAACTCAACCAACATATACAGTATAATTGAAACTAAATTGTTTACATAAATAACCACAAACACAATTGCAGGTATGAATTATTGTGTTCAGGGTCAAAATCAGGGTTTTGCACATCTTGCCTCATTTACTGTTAAAACAAACTAGGTTTGTTATTGTTGACTAGGTTTGTTATTGTTTTACTCAAAACTCCGAAAATGGAGTTATCTCGTTTTGCTGTCAAACTGTGTACTTTTAATATGCTTCTACTGTTTAATACCAAATCTAATAAAGCCTAATATGAAAAAAGTATTTTGTTCATAGTTCAAGTAATCTAGTTTGTCATTTCCAGTGATCTTCAGTGATATAAAGTGTATAAATTGCATTTTTGGAGTTTTAAAGAACAAACATTACACCAAAATCCACCTCATTGCTGTTGGCGAAAGTGATATAAAGGGAGCGAGAAAAAATGTAAGGAATGCACCGTTTCTTAATGCCTCTCTTATTTAATGTCTCTGAAACTGTTTTGCCAGCTTTATGCAAATGGCTACCATTTTTTATTGTTTATGGTTCTCATAAACACGCTCCGGCTCAGGGGATACATGAGCATAAAACTGTGATTGCACGTCTTAGGAGAGCAGAAAATAAAAACGTCATGCCGCTTTCCAAAACAGACAAATGACCCTTCGCTTCCAGACACCATCCACCATCCACAAACCACCCCCACCCTTGCCAAGGCCTACTAATATGGAAAAAACACACTCAGTCATTAATATTCATAGACCCCCGAATGCACAATCATTTTAAAAAAGAAAAATCCTACTTGAGAATAATGCAGTGGTTTGATCTGCAGTCCACTTCAGACAAAAGCAGGAAGTATGAAGTGTCTCTCAAGCTGTGGGAAGGCGTGTTGTCTCTGACATGCGTGTGTTGCGAGGTCTAAATGCCGCTGGCCTTTGTGGAGGAGCTTTAAGGCCTGATTGAGATGGTGCACTGGAGTGGGACCCCAGGTGCATTAACACTTCAGCAATCTGCCGAAGTGGAGATGACTGGACGGAGAGAGATGCAGGATCAGACTTAAATTGGCTGGGTCCATCATCTGGTCAAAGTTCATGATTTGATTTGCTGTTGATGTACATATATGCCTAATAGTAATGATAGCAAATAATTAAGCTAATAACATAATAGCAATACAAAGAGCATTGCATTTACATTTATGTTAACCATTTAAGAGATGCATGGTGCATGTGAGGCAGAATTCTATCTAGTGCCAGATAATGTCACAGTAGTCACTGAGCTTAGTTTAGTCATGAATTAATCAAGTTTTGACTGTAAATGTGACTAGCTATGTGATTATAGTGTGTGAGTGTGTATGCCTATCAATTTCCATAGGCTGGGGTCCTCAGCAATGTAACTTTTCCCACAACAATGACCAATGGCTTGAAAGTCAAAGGTCACTGTGGCCAATCGTTGCTTAGAGATGGATGGATATGTAGGATATGGGTTTCACTGTTGATCCCTCTCCTTAATTTAATACTAAGTGTAATCACTGGGTGATTTTCCTATTTCATACATTGTAGCCTTTTAGTCCCAATTTTGTTGTTGCACATCATAAAAGCACTGTTTGGTCATTAATTAAGCTTAGTAGTCTTATGACGCATAATCTGATGTACTCATTGGCATTCAATTTGTTGCCACTGCAACCAACAACATTTGACAAAAAAAAGTTCTGTCAGTGATTAAAAACTCAGAGAGTCAGAACTGCTAAGATGCTCTAAAATCCAAAAATGAGGGGGGAACAAACTGACACTGCAGGTGCAAATACTATTGGCAGGGACAAAAAAATGTCAATTCTAAAAGCAACAATTCCATATTACCTCAAGTTCACTTTTAAACGGTTTGTGTTTATGCACGTTGGTATCCTTCGGCAGCCTGAAAGATGTAAAAATGCCCTGGGTTTAGTATCTATACTATTTAGTAGTTTAGTGCATTTAGTTAGGATTTAGTTGTGGATTAAGTATCTACTAGATTATACTATTTAGCATTTTAGTGCATGGGGTGGAATTTAACTGTGGATTTATTATCCACTAGAGCATACTATTTAGTAGTTTAGTGCACTGGGTTAGACTTAGCCATTATTTTAGTATCTATTATAGTGCACTGTTTAGTAGTTTACTGCAAAAGTTAAGACTTAGTTTTGGATTTAGTATCTGCTAGAGAATACTATTAGTTGTTTAGTACACAGGGTGGGATTTAGCTGTGTATTTAGTATCTATTAGAGCATACTATTTAGTAGTTTAGAGCACTGGGTTGGATTTAGCTGTGGATTTAGCATCTATTAGAGCACACTATTTAGTAGTTTGGTGCACAGGGTGGGATTTAGCCATAGATTTAGTACCTATTGGAGTGTACTATTTAGTAGTTTAGGGAACAGATTAGGATTTAGTTGTGGGTTTAATATCTACTAGAACATACTATTTAGTAGTTCAGTGCACAGTGTGGGATTCAGCCATGGATTTAGTATCTATTAGAGCACACTATTTAGTAGTTCAGTGCACAGGGTTGGATTTAGCCATTTTAGCACATTTGCTCCAACCCCTTTGAGAGGTTATTAGCAGCTAAGAGCTTCAAGCTATCTATGTGAACCTGAAACAAGGAATTCTGCATATATTTGGACTACGCCATGCCTATGAAGAGACACAAACCACATACATAGTCAATAAATGACCTACAAACTGCTGCAATCCAATTTTGAATAACTTACAACCAAAGACAATGTTTTATTAGTCAGTGACAACATTTTGAAGTTTCATGCATGATTAAAAGTTCTATTTGACGGCCACGATTTCTCCTGAACCCCGACAAGAACCGCACAGAACTGTGACGATCTCCCTACGATTTCCCACAATCTCGAAATCAAGCATTTCAGAAACGTGAAAATATGACTTTTTATAAGATGCACACAAAATGTTAAAAACTACAACGTTTCATTGTTTACTTTTATTTATTTTGATATAATGTGATTTTCTAGATCGACCTTATTAAAGCCAGTGGAATTGATATACCTACAGGAGCGGCAGGGAGGGCTCGCGGCGCTTGTGCCCCACCCCTTCAGCACCGCGGACAGAGCGCGCGCACACCCCCATCACCACCATCACCACCAAACACACACGCAAACACACACACTTTGTTATGCAAACGCTGGAGAGCAAACCACCAGCAAACGGAGAGCGCGTGAATAGTCGTGAAGACGCGTGTGAACCCTCGTAGCATTTGAAAACTTTGAGCGCAGCGTGAGCACCAGTTACGCGCCAGGGTTTTTTTTTCCCCGTAATATATAGCAAACGTGTAGCCTGTTTATTTGGATTTGGATCTTCCTATCTTTTGCACACGTGTTCCTCTACATAGACCGCATCAGATTAATCAGATTCATTCATCAAGTAATTGGGTTTAGCGTTGATTTGAGAAGGTTTCTCTTTGGTTTGTTTTTTCTTTCTCTGCCGCAATGCTGCTCGAACATCCTGGATCGAGCTGTCAGAATCCCACAAATTTCTCCAGATACAGTGCGGGGCAAGGTGAGCATGCATCGCTTTCATTTCACTTTTTAATTCTGTGCGTTTTGGATCACTTTGTTCGCCTAATTGTTAATTGTCTAATTGCCTAATTGTCAAATGGTTTATTGTCAAAAAACATTAGATGATATCAGGGTTTACACCGGAATGCAAAAACATCAGTGACCAAAAAGTTATGCGTTCTTCCTTTTAAGAAAATATATAATGATAGTACTAATAATGTACTCATAGTATATATTTTGTTTTGTTTTTAGTTGTTTTATTTTTTGTTATGCTTCCCTCTTTGTTTGTTTGTCGCGCATCATTTCTACAGAAACGCAAAACTCATCCCTCTCAGATACTAAGCTGTACCATTCCTTGTCGCTCTTGTGCCTTTAGTGCCCTGTGTGTCTTGTTGTCTAGACATGTGCATGTAGTGTATCTTTACGTATTCATGTGCTTTAAATTATTTTTAAAGCTACACTCCATCTACATCTCACAGTGAAACCTGAAGCTGCCACCCCAGCGACAAAGAAAGGTACAGTTTAGTTCTCCTTGTTTTTGATACTGAACTTTCATCATCTTCTCTTTACTTATAGCTCTCAAGGTTTTTGTACTGTCTATTTGTTTCTTTTACTTTTGAAATTATTATTATTATTATTATTTATAATATATATTTTTTATTGTTGTTGATGTTGTTGTTGTTGTTGTTGTTGGTGGTGGTGGTGGTGGTCATTGTGGTGGTTTTGAACCTATAGTTCCACGCACATTATGTAGTATGGGTTTAGATTGGGTTCATCACTATTATATTATAATTTTCTTTTTCTTTTTTGCATTTCTTATCTTTATGGTACTTTGTTTCTCAATTGCTAGTGCAAACATAGTTAATTTTTAAAAGTTTTATGTTTTGTGTATTAAACGTAGCCTATTATTAGCATAATAAACTAAAACCAGCAACAGATGCAAAATTTTGCAGAATGGAAATTCGAAAAAAAATTAACGCAACGAATTAAAGAAAATGCCCTTACTGGCCGCCACTGTGCTCAAAACGTTCTGCATCACTAAAACAAAAAAAAATCTAAACTAAGTAAGTCAAACAGTAATATTTAGAGAGAGAAAGAAAAACACTAAGATGACAAATGCTGTCTCTCACACAGTTTAAGTCCTTATCTGTTCCGTTCGCGTTATCAATACGTAATGAGCGGCATTGTGAGCAGCTGTTAACCGCGCGCGCTGTCATTTCACACCGGGACCGGGAGGCCACGTGCGCCTGCACAACAGCCCCAGCTCTCAGGTATGGGGCAGGTATCTGGTTGCTGTGAGCAGGTACTGCACCTGCCGCTCCAACCGGCACTAAACACACACCTTTAACCGAAATGAGCTTTAAACTGGTTTAATTATTCAAGCTTTCTTTTTCTAGTCCATGTGAGAAATAGGGATGCGTTTTTGGAAATTATTCAAACCAAGAAATTAACAAAACAAACAAAAAAAAGAAAACAAAACCAAAAACACGTCCAAATCATACAGTGGTGTTAAAATGTTAAAACGTTAGAAATCCTCGACACAGCACAGTGTGTGTATTATATTATCTAGTTTTGGTTTATGTTTCCTGACAAAAAAGGAAAACATCATCTTATCAAAGTGCGGGAATTAAAAAAATAAATACATACATAAATGTAAATATCGTAAATACAATTTTTGTTAAAAATAAAAACAACACTTTTACCTTTAACCATTTTTTAAAATATAAGATTTGTTCCAAGTACATAATTTGTATATTATTTAGTTTTTTTTTATTTTGTACTTATCATAATAATTATCTGCACTATACTTAAATGTATATCATACACCTTAGTGTCTTATGGCTCTTTCGAAAATGCGTCACATTTTACTACAAATTTATGTAAAAAAAAATGTTGTGTTTAATATTTTTTTCGCGTTTGGCAACGATACACCAACTCAATACTAACGTTTTGCGTAAATGTTTTGACTTTGACTCGATACTGTTTTGTTTTGGTCGCTATTTCATAGGTTGTTTAATAATAATTGGTAGTTATATTTTTCATGCTCACATTTTCTAATTATAGAAATCTACTGTATGAAAGCTTTAATAACTCGCGGCTGTTGTTGTATGTTAATAATTTAACTGTGACAAGGAATCGGAAAAGAATCCTTCACAGATCTGTTGCCACTTTGTCATGACATGTAACATAGAAACTGGATTTGTTATTTTTAAAACATTTCGAATGTTTAAGAATGTTTATTTATAACATTTAGAATATTTATGAATGTTTATTTAGAAATACATTAAATGAATCTTAATTTGGTTATGTAAATCATAATAATAGTCTGCAATTGCTGATCATTGTAAACATTGGCATTATTATTTAAATTAATTTTAAAAATCCACGTTTTAATGATGTGTTATGATTATTTTAATGTCTAGATTATGTTTGTAATCATTTTAGGAGAGTGATAAAATATTACAGATTTACTTAATCAGTGTAGTTTTGTTTATTATGTAGGAAATGTGTTACCCTGCGTGTGCTTTGTTTAAGCGTAACAAAGTAAGAATGGTGAAGATCAGAGAATTGTTTTGTGTGGAAAGACCAAAAATACTTTCTTTAATTAAAATAATAGCTTTAATGCCTCAGGTCTAAATTTTATTATTATTATTATTATTATTATTATTATTTTACAGTTGCGTTTTGTCTATTTATTGCAACCATTATACACACAATACTTTATTTTTATCTTTACAAAGTTAAGCCATGATTAAAGAAACACAGTATGAATATTTGTTATGAAATAAAATGCATCATACATGTAAAAAATATTTATTCTGCCATATATGATAAGAATTTAACACACTTTTCAGTTGGTAAGTGTTGCGGCCGGTGGAACTGAAAAAATATATTATCGGAAATAAATAAAGCTAAAGGAAAAATCGCCCACTAAACCCCTTTAGTGAAAACAACAAAACTCCAACACGACAACAACAAAAAAAGAACACTTTCATAAAGTGTTGAAATGCGCGAAAATGAAGCATTGATTTTAAATTCATCACCAGCAATGGCACTAAGCCTGATTTCCCAAGGCGCTCTTTCCCATGTCAGATCAGTGTCAATACTGTGTGTGTGTGTGTGTGTGTGTCCTGCACAAAATTCATCCAAGCATTCCTCAGCAATGTGACTTTTAACCTTCAAACGCGATATTAAGTATACAATTTTTTATAATATTTCTAATCATTTAAAAATTTAAGAAGTTTTCTGTATAGTATCGCCCATTATTTACTTTGTCTATCTTTTGCACACGTGCTAATAGTTTGATTCGTATAGTTCGATTGAGCGCAATTCTAAACACACGAGAATCTGTTCATGTTAGAACAAAAAATCGCCGCTTGTGGTTCAGTTTGTACTGACCAAAGACGCTTCCGGCATCTGAAGATCAAAGTGAGTGTGAAGAAAATGACAAATAGAATCAACAAATAAGCACAGATACAACTAGCTCAAAATGAGAACTGAAAAGGTTTTTTTTTTTTTTAATGAAACTAACTTTTAAAAGCATAAACGATTTAAAAATATAATTTTAAACTGGAAGAATTAAATTAGTAGTTCAGAAAGGTTTGTAATAATTATTGAATTGAACACAATATCCAAATAATACAGTAGTTCTCTTATTTATGTATATTGTATATTCTGATTTTTTTGTTTTGTTTGCTTTTTTACAATTTTCCCCTCAAGTTTTGATTTATGTAGCCTATAAAAATGCAACCTTCTTTCATAATGATCTGATGATACTTATATTTTTTCAAAAGCGTGTGGCGTTTATGGCTAGTTATAGAATCCCAAATGTCACTTTGAACATTATTAAAGCTTAAAGATCTCTGTCATATCATCTGAATCTCTGACCTGATCTGTCATGTATTGTTTTCCAAAACATTACAAACATTGCAAAAACTGCAAATTAAATAAAACCATCTTGAATTGAGGATATTTACTCCTATATTCTCGAGTAAAATGTGGAGTTTGGGTGTAGTAATGGCAAAGCAATAATGTCTCTGTCCTGAAGAGTTTTTTAGAATAGACAAAAAGAACTGACACTGGAGACTCCTTCCATAACATTTCCTTTAGAATTGGATTTTTTTTTTTTTTGAGTGAAAAGTCATCAGACCCATTAGTACTTGAAAGATTCATTTATTAATTTATTTATATTTTATTTGTTGTGTGTATGAAGGTCATATATTCTTTTGTTTGTGCTTCTAGTACAATAGAAAATCGAGGACATATGGCCTACATGCTGAATATGGAAAAATCAGGAATGAGGTTGAAGGTGTGTCAGAAATAAAAGTAAACTTTGACATTATGTTGAAGGATCTTGCACACTGACTTGGTGCACAATAAATAACCCTTTGCTACATACTGTACACTCTCAGATAAAACAGCAAAGTTATCACCGGAGTGGTGCCTTTAATCTTTTCTCTTTTTACTGTGTACCTTTTACCTGGAAGGTGGATGTAGTGACACTTCTTTGCTCTAAAATGTAGACTACATATACACTTTAGATAAAATATATTTATCCACTTTTTCCAGGTGAACGATGCACATTAAAGCTACAAACGGTGTGTGTATTATTGTACAATACAGAATTAGTGGATTTCATGCACATTCTCAGGTACCAATACATTTTTCTTTCTATTTCTGAAGCAATACCCCTAAGCATACGCCTAAATGTACCTTTATAATCTAATATAAATGTAGTGAAGCTGCATGTGATAATATATATATAAAATATAGAAATATTGTTTAAGGTAACATCCTTGCTATAAACATCCCAAATGGTAGCGTTTACCCTAGAAGGTGCATGTGGTGTAGCTTTAATTAGTTGTAAGTTTAACTTTTTTTAAAGGTGCATCAGTGTTCCTGAAGGTGCATTAAGGAACCAAATATATAGCCATGTCATTACCAGTTCAGCTCTAATGAAAAGCATTATTTGGTACCATTGTTTTAAAGGCATGAGTTTAAAAGTGCAGCAAGAAAACTTTAGATTTGAGGAAGGTATTTTATTAAACAAATAGTGCCAATTTTATAGATGGTGTTAGATTTAACGTTTTGAGCTTTTAGGTACTTTTTTTCTAAGTGTAAAGCAATAAGGAAAGGTACAGTGCTTTTTTCAGAGTGACAGTATAATGGTGCAGCAAGAAAATGATAAATGTAAGAAAATTAAGTGAAAAATACAGATTTAGAGCTTTTATGTAGCATAGATAATTTGTGTTTTAATGCTGTACTAAAGCTGTAACCTTGATGCTGCCACGCTCCTCCAACACACTCATGCCGACATTGTACTGTAAAAGTCCAAATATGTACTGCATGTAAGACTTGAATATATTATTATTACCTTAATATATCGAGCTACGATTTTACAGATTTAATCATTGTGTTGAAGTAAAGAGAAAGTATGAACATGTAATGCATGTTAGACTTCAGTGCATTAGATCAATAGCTAGGATTTTAAAGCTTTGTTGTTTTAGAGTAAAAAAGTAACAAATAAAGAAAAGAAATCCATGAACTTCAGTGTACAACTGGTTTAAAAATAGTCTTTGTATATACACCCCATAAGTCTAGTTAGTAAAAGGTGATGCAAGTTGGCATAGTTGATGCTAAACGGTTGCCAGGGCAACGCGCGGAGGCGTAATCTGGTATGCAGCAGAGTTGAGCACGCGTCACGAATAATTGCAGCGCGTGCTGTTGCTGTTTGGGCACACGAGCGTAGCCTCCAGTTTCAAAGCACAAGCAGGAGAATCGAGGTTTTTCTTTTCCTTTATTGTGATTTTTGGATTTAATAATGAAAGCATGGCTCGGGAGAGAGGCAGAGAGGCGGAGATGCTGCTCGCTCTCCTGGCGCACAGGGACGAGTTACGCAGAGGTAGGACGCTTTACACAGCACCGCTCTCCGAGAAATGTTCCGGCAAATAATCGCTGCTTTGCATCCATACATTTGTATGGTTATGAATGAATAATTATTTTTAGCTTATTCCTGTAGTTATTCTACTCTGATTTTAGCGTGCAATTTTGTTGAACCCTTTTAGGAGGAGTTGAAATTAAAGTGCGTGTAAGGCATGAGATTTATAGCATTTGGGGAATTTCTAAGGGCATTTTAATTTAAAGAAAATATATACTTTTGCGTTTCTCATTATACGTGCAAAAAAGATCTTACACTACAGACTTTTTAATTAATTGAATATTAACTAATTACTCATTGCAAATCGTAATTTTCTTTAGTCTATCCACTAATATCATTATTCATCGATATTCGCACATGGTAATTTCATTCTCTTATATATACATCTTTATATATGTTATCGTCAATCATAAATAGTGTAAATAGGATAAAAGAATGATA
>JAQMYL010000017.1:1339402-1349445 GCA_030014365.1 Clarias pachynema | reverse complement strand
TTTTTTTTTGTGTGTGTGTGTGTGTGTGTGTGTGTGTGTGTGTGTGTGTGTGTGTGTGTGTGTGTGTGTGTGTGTGGCATTAACGTTGCTATAGAACGAATTTGCGAATTTGCAAAAAATCCGAAGTGCTCTGCATTATTTAAACAAAGATAACAATCTTGCGCGCGGTAGCACGTGGACTCGGGCGCGTTCGGTTTTCAGGTAATTACGTTCAGGTGTGCTGCCCACGTGACTACTTCTCAATACATTAAACTCAGTCTTTGTGTGTGTGTGTGTGTGTGTGTGTGTGTGTGTGTGTGTGTGTTTTGTTGTTTAAACTCCAGTCCGGTTTGCGAACTTATTATTATTAGAAGCAGTAGTATTATATAGCAACAACTACAACAATAATAATAACAATAATCAATAATAATAAGCTGATCAAACAGGAATCCAGCTGCTGTGCAGTGAAACAAGTTGCAAGAGTGCTTTGTCAAGCATTAAGTGGAACAGTAGTATCAGTTCCACACCTGGTGGCTAAATGTATACAACTGTGCCTGAAGTGTGAGGGGAAGTTCACTGCGCGATGTTAGTGTCATTTTGAGTGTTTTATTTTTGTTGTTGCTGTCATTGAAGTGTTTATTGCTGTCACCATGGCAATGCTGATCTCCAGTTATTAAATCAATATGAATATGAATATTTTGTTAATTAAAAGAACTATACTATACACAGCTATACTATACTATTCTATACTATACTATACTATACTATACTATACTAAACAAATTATCTGTATATTTAATTAATATAGTATAAATAAATGGCCTTATAAATGCTTAGACCTTTTTATAGATAGATAGATAGATAGATAGATAGATAGATAGATAGATATTATTATCATCATCATCATCATCATCATCATCATCATTATTATTATTATTATTCAGTATAGTAATGAGAGTAGTAATAAGAAAAATAATCCCTCTCATAAAAGGCCCAGAGTTTTCATTATAGCAAAATATGAATGCAATACTATTGAACACTTATGAGAATCAGCTTTATTACTTATTTTATTAATTAGTGTGTTGTATGAGTTATTATGCTTACAATAAAACAATCAGCACCCACTTTGGCAAAATTATTTAAACAAAAATATAATAATAATAATAATAATAATAATTTATTATTATTATTATTATTATTATTATTATTATTATTATTATTATTATTATTATTATCAATGACTATACCACCTTTTGTCATTTTAAAAATTCCTCATGCCATGCACTAAATTTCTTGTGCAGAGAAAATTTAGTGTCATTAAAAATACAGTATTTAGTGTCATTAAAAATACAGTAAATATAAACATATGCATATGTTTATATTTACTGTATTTTTAATGACATTTTTATTTTATTTTGTATTATAGTCTTAGTAAATACATACACGACAACATAGGCAATATGTCATTAAATAACCTACATATACATTCTTTGTTTTATTGATGTGAACATGCTATATAATCATTATAGTGATATTATTGGCAGTTTATTTATATCTCTAACTATGCAGCTGTACATTTTAGTGTTTTTCGTTGTTGGTTTTGTTGGTTTATTTTGAGGAGTCTGATTTTTAGTTGTTTTTTGATTTTCACATTTGCATGCATGTATACACAAATAATATTTCCAGATTTTCTCTTCCTTTTCTCTTTTCTCTGCATCTTTAAAATATGGTTATAATAGTCTGAAATGATGGAGATGGTTGGGTGGGTTTAGATACAGGTACAGTAGATAGATTTTTGTCTTTATTTCTGTTTGCATTCATTCGTTTCTTTCATCTCTCAGATATCCCAGTGTGTGCAGGCTGCAGTCAGCACATCGTCGACCGCTTCATCCTGAAGGTGTTGGACCGTCACTGGCACAGCAAATGTCTGAAATGCAGCGACTGTCAATCACAGCTGGCAGAGAAGTGCTTCACCCGTGGAGACGGCGTCTACTGCAAAGAGGATTTCTTCAAGTGAGTCTGAGCTATACTAATGATGATATATATGATAATTGTTATTATAATAATTATTGTTATTATGTTCCCAACAATAAATGCATTAAAGCTAACCTAATAATGAAAAAATATTAGAAAATATTACACAAACTTTATTACTAATTATTGTTAACATTTAATAAATTTTTCCAAGTTTGCTAGATAATTAATTATTGCATACTTTTAAAAAGAAATCATACTCTAAGAATTTTGTGCTTTAATTATTGGGTAAAGACGTATTTTTTTTCTCCATCAGTCTGATTATATTTGTTTAGAGAGTATCTTGTTTAATGCTGTGGCTTGATTAAAACATAAATTAGAAGTGAGGAAGTGAAGGGTTTTAGTCAGCAGTATAATATTTTGGGGTTTTTGTTTTGTTTGTTTTGATTTGTGAGTCTCCATTTAATTATTAGGTCATAGTGGGAGATGTAAGACATACCTTGGTTTATTCCTCATGCATGAGTTTTAATTGTGATGCATCTTGTAGTACAGTACCTTGGGTGATATTCGGTACTCCTAGTACATCTAAACACAGACCCTTTTTGCTTCTGCAGGAGGTTCGGGACAAAGTGTGCGGCGTGTCAGCAGGGCATCCCACCGAGTCAGGTAGTGAGAAGAGCGCAGGATTTTGTCTATCACCTTCACTGCTTCGCTTGTATCGTTTGCAAGAGGCAGCTAGCCACAGGGGACGAGTACTACCTGATGGAGGACAGTCGACTAGTGTGTAAGGTCGACTATGAGACAGCCAAGCAGAGAGGTGAGGCTTGGAAATGATGCATCAAACCAGTTATTGCACTTCTTTACGTTTTTGTAAAAAAAAACACTTTCCTGTTTAAACCCCCAAAACTAAACAATCATCCAAGACACGCCCCTTGTTCGCCGATGATGTCATGCACCCAGAGTGTACTTTGTTTGACATCTGGAACGGTTCCAACCTGAAGACGCTTAATTGTTTTAGCTACTTCTTTAAATCCGGTGACCTCGTATGGATCGGCCGCTTTTAACTGTGGACTTCATCTTCCAGGTCCATGAGGTCATCTATAAACATCTGACCCACCTGAGCTAATTGCACTGAGGATCAATAACCACCAAAGCAGTACACACAAGTTTCCTTCCCAGTTGGGCTATTTTTCTTATTATTGTTCTGGATATAAAATGACCCTGTGCTGGTGGAGCTCATTTGGACTGCTTTTGTTGTTATTTCATTTACAGTTTTGGCTGGTTTATGAAGCAGGAGAGGTATAAACTCTGAGTGAAATGAAATTCAATCCAATCTGGCAACAACCTTTCTCAAAAAAAACATGAGCCTTTCGATTAGAGGAGTTAATAAACAGGGCACAAAGAAATCAATTTCAATCCAAATCTGATATTTTCACCTGCTATAAAATGTAAAATATTAACCCCATATGATTTTAGTTATCATTTGTCTAATATCTTGTTATTTTTGTTATCAGTGTTATAAGTTTTTGCATATGTTTGTTTATATGGTGACATTTTTTCTTAGCATTGCAACAAATTTAGATCACACTTCAAACTTTCAAACTGATTTTATTTTATTTTATTTTTTCAAATTAATCATATAAGATAACCTTTATGAACTGGATAAGATGGATATCATTTACATCATTAATTGAAGTAGTAAGCTCACTCTTGTTTGCTTTTTACCGCAGAGGCCGACTCGACAGCGAAAAGGCCACGCACGACCATCACAGCCAAGCAGCTGGAGACGCTGAAGAACGCTTACAACAACTCGCCCAAACCGGCGCGCCATGTCCGCGAGCAGCTGTCCTCAGAGACCGGCCTCGACATGCGAGTGGTCCAGGTCAGTCAAGGATTCTAGACATTATTTATCATTTTGCAAACATAAAATAAGATTAGATCAACCAAGTTCAACTCTTTAACTGATAAATCATAATAAATTCCATGTTGGATTAAATGCCAATTAATGACATTTCTACATAGAATTAATTTATGTAAAACTTTTTTTTTTTCATCAATTATAAAAGAAACATTATTCATTGTCTAAAAAGCAAAATATATATTCTGTATGTTAGTGTTTTGAGAGGATCAATACAAATTCCTTGAGAATGATATAGCAGGCTAGCTGGGTATATTGGTGGATGGTGGCTAACAAGCATTTCTATTCATTCTGGATGTCATAACACGGACTGTTTATTCCCACTAACATGTGTTAGGGTTTGTTAATATTTTGTGAACTTTCCCATGTCTCTATCTCTTACATCCCCTTTTGTCCTTATGGTAATGCTTCCAATGGCTAGTCTTTTATTTCCCTGGACAACTTTAGTTTCTATATCACATGATGCAGTAGGCATAAGTTATTTATTTAGTTATTTTATTATTTTTTAACTTAACATCCTGAGATCACGAGACAAATCGTATGCTAATGCTTACTAACTCTCAATTAATTAATATATCAGTGACATCAGCTAAAAATCCCAATACAGTAGACGAAGTGCAGTTCAAAAGTTTTTTTTATGTTGTACTTTTTTATGTTTTTTTACATTTTGTTGGGCTTTGCTAATGCTCGCTAATTGTCAAACAAATTATAAATCATATACAAAACAAAACATAACAGGAATATGAGGTAAACAAAATAATATATACATATTTTATTATATTGTAAGTATTATAATGCTGTTTTTAAAGCAGATAAATAATAAAACGCTGACTTAACTATATCTATTATTCCTTAAAGGGCACCCATTATGCATAATTTCATTGTTTCGGCTCCAGCGTGACATGGGTTCAACTTTTTTCCTTTCTTGTATTGGTCAGGGCTTCAATTAGCTAATTAGATTTTTCCCAATTGTGATCTCATATAATATGATACCCCTCCCCCCGTTGTGTTGCCTTGCTCTGCTATTGTTTGGAGGGGCGTGGCTCAGCTGTAGATCATTTACATAAACACTGAAACAGTGCATTCAGAGGAGGAGTGAAATAAAGGGAGTGAGACAGAAAATGGGAGTATTTCAGGATGATCATTAGCACTTTGTTAACTTAAAAAAATAATATGCAAAATTGAAACAAAGTGAAACAAAATGTAACAAAGTCGATTTTTAATGAATCATTTTGTAATAATACATTGACAAAATTATTATTTTTCATACTGGTTTAAGTAAATATATAGTCGTACAGTATGTGTAATTATTTATAACTTGAAGAAATTAATTAATAAAGGATTAATAAAGGATTAATAAAGGATTAATAAAGTTCTTTGTTCTTTGAAATGTATACATGTTTAATTTAGTTAATATGTATTAATATAATTAACGTAATTAATTTAATTTCATTAAGTTATCCATGTTACATTATTAGGGATTTGGTTTTAAATGCCCAGGAAAAAGACATGCGGAAAGACAGCTATAAACCGAAACTTGAATTTAAAGGGGTGTTACAGTCGGGCCGCTTTAATTTACGAGTAAATGGAGTCGAGTGAAGCTCGGAGAGTGAAGAATGGAGGAGCTCGTTAAACAATGCTAAAAGGGAGTCTTGCATATTGTCCAAGGGAAAGGCCTGCGGTGGCCATATATATTATTTTATGTTTCACAAGGACACTTAGACCTAAAGTGGAATTACTTCTAGTATCCATTATTCACACTAAAGTGAAATTAAGGTTGAGGTGAGAATCATGTTATTATTAAACAGCAGAAAAATCACTTGAAACGCACAGAATAATAGAGAGTATAGTGCCATCAAAACAATGTTTAACAGAATTGATATTACAATATCACACGTTTTGTGACTTTGCACAGCCTCTAAACTGGAATAATAAAAACACTTATCATGTGTGGCGAGAAGGAAGCTAAGGAGTCTAACCCTGGCTGCTCCTGAGGTTAAGGACAACTTGTAGCTGTCTGGAAGTTAATTATGTCCTCAATAAATCTTTCCAGGGCCACAGGCGTCACACTGTTATGGTCTTCTCATTGCTTCACCTTAAAACCACTAGGTTTAAAAATAAAATCCAGGCAGAAGACGACAGGTATTCATTTACCGTCTGAAAATAATGTCTTAAAAGCTGATCCTGCATAGTATAAAATGGGTGATTCTATGGGTGGATTGAAATATCTTTTTTTATATACAGTACATATCACATTTGAACTGTACATTTGTACTAATTCACTCCACAAATTAGAAATGTAGGTAACATAGACAGAGCCTCATGCAGGACAGCAGACTGTGAGATATGTATGTGTCTTGGGAATGCTTGGATTAAGGTTTTGGTTTGTGAAGTCCGTAAAATACATCTGTTATTTTCTTTTCCAGGTGTGGTTTCAAAACAGAAGAGCAAAAGAGAAGAGGCTAAAGAAGGATGCGGGAAGACAGCGGTGGGGCCAATACTTTCGCAGCATGAAGAGATCCAGAGGAAACTCGAAATCAGACAAGGACAGCATTCAGGAGGAAGGCATGGACAGTGACGCTGAGGTGTCCTTCACAGGTGTGATAGAAGAAGACTTACTCAAACTCCTTTATGGCAATTCACAACTTCTGATATGTTGCATGGCAAAATTAATAATCGCATTTCAAAGTGCAGGAATTTTATTCTTTCGATTAGGACAATGCCTTGCAAAAGTATTCATACCCCTTGAACTTTTCCACATTTTGTCACGTCACAATCACAAACACAAATGTATTGTATGGATGTACTACGGGTCAAGTCACAAATCTGGCCTTTATGGAAGAGTGACAAGAAGAACATGGCTTATGGCTTTCTTTCAACATTGGCTTTCTTCTTGCCACTCTTCCATATAGGACAGATTCATGGAGGTCACGACTAATCGGTGTCCTGTGGACAATTTTATCCCTGACATGTCTGGTGTGTTCGCTGGTATGTTCTCTAACAAACTTCTGAGGGCTTCACAGACCAGCTGTATTGGGGAAGTTACTGATACACACACAGGTGGACTCTATTTACTAATTAGGTGACTTCTGATGGCAATTGATTTCACTGGATTTTAGAAACCATTTTGAAAACCATTTATTATTGTGCTTCCACTTCACAGTTATGTGCCACGTTGTGTTGGTCTGTCACATAAAATCCCAATAAAATACATTTACGTTTGTGACAAAATAACGTGACAAAATGTAGAAAAGTTTAAGGGGTATGAATACTTTTGCAAGGTACGGTATCTGTAGCTGTTTAGAAAATCTTAACCACATCCTGAAAGCCTTTCACGCTTTGTTAACTGACACTAATATTTTCAAAGGGTACCAAGCTAAAAATTCTCCTTTTGTTCATTCTTTGTGTGCAGACGAGCCCCCCATGTCTGAGCTGAGTCACTCGAACAGCCTGTACAGCAGTCTGAGTGAGAGTTCTCCGGCTCTGAGCCGTCAGAGCGGAGCCCACGCTCCCTTCACACTGGATCACGGATCTGTCCTGCCCTCTCAGGATCAATATCACGACATCCATCCGAGCAGTCCGTACAGCCTAGCGCAGTCGCCTGCGTCCCTTCAGCCTCTGCCCCGGCAGCAGCCCATCATCTCCAGCCTGGTATACCCTGACTCCGGCTTGCCCTTGGTGGGGCAGGGCGGGCACGGCATGGTGCAAGCCGGGCCGAACGGCCCCAGCTCGGACCTGTCGACAGGAAGCAGCGGCGGTTACCCAGAATTCCCGGCCAGCCCCGCCTCCTGGCTGGACGAGGTGGATCACAGCCAGTTCTGAGGGACTGAAATAGGAATGACTTGGAGCAGCTTCGGGAGAGGGACGGAAGGAAAGTCAAACTCATTATTATTTAGACGTCTGCATGGACTGATGAGTAGCAGTTTAGGACTCATGGATGGAGACTAAAAAAAAACACACACACATGATCCAGAAACTTTTGCTCTCTCTATTATTTTACGGACAGTTTTTACTTCTAAGAGAATGGATCTGTTTTGGTGACATAAAGATCAACCATTCTGAGCCAGACAAAAAAACAAAAAAAAGAAGAAAAAAAATTATTTATTAAGATGTCTGAGATAACCATGTGAGCTCCAGCGTGTGGCATCCATGGTGCAGTAAAGTGAAAAGAGACATTTGTATGAAGACATTGCTCCATTAATGTGCTATAGATGTCAGATGGGACTTTGATTAAGTTCATAAAATCCTTCATTTCTCCCCTCAATGTCTATGTGTAAACATCACCAGTTTTTTTTGTGTCCAGTTGTTGCCAAATGTCTATCTGATATATCACCACTCAGCATTGTGGATCCTTTATTTTTATATACAGTCTACTTGGAAGTCACGAAAACATTTAGTGCATTTTCTGAAAAGGAGTAGACGAGCTGTAGTTGTTGACTCTCGTTATTCTATAGGATACTTCTATGCATTTGTGTGTTTTTGGATGTATCTTGTTCGTTTTTCCTCAGCCTCAGCTTGCAGCTCCAAGGCTCCTCTAAGTGTTTATGTGAAAGATGTTTTATGTCTTATTTATTCTCTCTGATAATGATGAAGCGATACAGATCTTTAATAAATTTGTCAATGAAATCCTGAGTTAGATCTTGATCTTATTCACACATCATGTGTACTAGTATAATAAAGCTCCTTTTATTTAATTAACAATTTTATCATTCAGCTGGCCTCATTTTTTGGAAACATCATATTGCTGAACCTAGACATAGCCAACTGAAGCAACCTCAGATCATAACCCTAACACTGTTGTTACTTTGAAAAGTAAATTGTAAAAGTTGACTACAGTGAGAAAGATAAAGCTTTTAAATAGGGATCATTTTTAAGTACAAAACAAGTTAAAATGAAGTATAGTCTAAGTGGGTTTTCACATTAAGGGCACGAAATTGTTCTGAGATCTTACACCTGACTTAAGTCTTAAGTCTGATTCATATTGATCAGCCAGAACAAAAGCATTCTGGGTTCGAGAACTGTGCCTGAGTCCACTTGAAAAAATGTTCTTGAGCACAATAATCGGGCACGGATCAAATCAGATATGAAAGGCAATTGTACATGAACACGGAAGTGGACCACTGTTTAGGATGCGACATCAGCAGTTCCATCTCATGTTCAACCATATGCCAATCTCATTCTTGACCTACACAGCCATTGCTGATAAAGGAGGAAGGCACATCTGAGTGCTGATTTTGATATTTTTTTGATTTATCAATAATATTAGGCGTAGCGCAAAGATTGACTTCCTCATTCTCTTCTTCTCTTTGTGTTTAATGGCGTCTGCAAACCAGCTAGATGCATACTGACACCTGCTGTATTGGAGAACACGCTCCGACACAGAGAATAATAATATGATAATGTGAACGTTGGCTTGCAGGTAGTGGGAAGGGAGAAGTAATCATTCCTGAGCATGGTGCAAATCTATTGTGCCTAGTTTTAAAGCACCCTTAGTAAACAAGGAGCTAGTTAAAAGCCATACACACTGCCCGGCCAAAAAAAAGTCACAACCTGGATTTATCTAAGCAAAAAGTTAAGCAGCTTCCATTAGATAATTACTGCAGTACTTAATATGGTTCAGGTGCAACAGGTTATTTAACCTTAACTGATGCAGTGAGGAGTTCTAATGTCTTACACAACCATGGCAGAAGACATCCTGTAGGCGTGGCAAAGATGTTTCTCTGTTTCAGAAGGGCCCAATTATTGAATCCTGAATCAAGCAAAGAAAACAACTAAGGAGATTGCTAAAAATGCTACAATTGGTTAAGAAACTGTAAAACACATTGTTAAAACCCGGAAGGATGGTGGTGAAGCATCATCTTCGTGGAAGAAATGTAATCAGAAAACCATCCTGAAGATCACCTAAACACTTACTGTAGTAAAGTCAAATCATAAAAAATCAACAGTAGAACTAATGGTTATGTTTAATAGTGAGAGTAAGAGCATTTTCACATGCATACTGCAAAGTAGTGATGGGAAGTTCGAATCATTTTAGTGACTCGGTTCTTTGAATCTCGTTCATCAAATTGAACGAATCTTTTTTTGAGTCATTTCGTTCATTTCGTTCTTTTGATCAGAAATAAATTAAAATGTTGCATTTTCAATAAAAATACCCCCAATACGTCTACATACA
>JAQMYL010000017.1:1318100-1328343 GCA_030014365.1 Clarias pachynema | reverse complement strand
GTGTGTGTGTGTGTGTGTGCGCGTGTGTGTGGGGGGGGTGGGGGGGGTGGGGGGGGCATGCTTTGGATAGCTTGGTGGGGAGCAAATTTCCCTAAATGTCCTTTGTGGGGACATTTGGTTGGTGTTTGTTTGTTTGTTTGTTTGTTTGTTTGTTCCCTTATATGGTTAAATTGAAGTGTAGCATAACAAGCTCTAGCAGTAATGTTCATAAATCCACTGGACCGGGATAGTTTAGGACAAACCTGTGTGTGTGTGTGTGTGTGTGTGTGTGTGACTGATTTTTTTCACTGCTTGTTCAGTTTTTGTTCTTGTTTTTTCTAAAAATGTAATAACTATGTAATAAATGTTTAACAACTTGTGAAATTCATGCTTGTCCATGTGTGCTTTATTTTATTTTATTTAATGTTTTCATTTTAAGTATATATTTTGTGATTGTTTTTTTCCCAGCATGCTGTGTGCCACAAGCGGGTCACGTCATAAATCACAGGGCGTTCGCTCTGAGCGCTTTCAGCCCACGCGCGTCCCGGGAAGCGCAGGAGACGGGTGGAGGAGGAGGTGGGGGGGAGGGGGGGGGGGTCGGTGTTTGTGGGGACACGAGCCGAGCCGAGCCGAGGAGGCAGCACGCCGCGCACTACTTAGCGTTTCATTTGCATACTGTGTTCTCTCAGCTAAAGGTGACCCGCAGGTCAAGTGGCACACACATACACACACACACACACACCTACACACACACACACACACACACAGACACTTTAAACCGTGCAATTTGTACACTGCATGGTTGGAATTATTGTTTTTGTTGTTGCTCTATTTCTTCTTCAATTTAAAAAATATAGTTTAAAGCAAAATATATATATAAACAGTTTTATAATAGGATAATTTATTTGTTTGTTTTAGTAAATAAAATATCATAAATAATGTATCAGTGCTGAGTATTTATTTAGTTGTTTGATTAGATGAAAAGAGATAGATAGATAGATAGATAGATAGATAGATGAATTTAGTAACTATTAATAACTACAAAATATACAGAATGTAAGGATAGATATTTTAAATGTGTTTGTTTGTTTGTTTGTTTGTTTGTTTGTTTGTTTGTTTGTTTATTATAATCAGTTCTACATTTAAGCACTGTATTAATTTAGTAATGAATTTTAAACACAGTTCCAGTCAATAAAAAAGAGGAGTGTGCAGGCTACAGGCTGTAAATTAATGTTTGTTATTAATCTTCTATAAATCCATCCTGAGTCTGGGATTAGTGACACAACCCCGACCTTTCACACATACATTAAACAGAAAAGTCTAAAACAATAATTTCCATGAACTAGTAAATTTTTTATAGTATTAACCTTACATGTTAGGGGAAAAATAAATAAAGGTTTCACATTTTCAGAGATTACTAATCATCTGCATTACCATTAACATTATTGGAAAAGTTTTTACCACAGTTTCAGGTTAATAACGGGGTATTAGTGAATTATTAAAGGATGAAATGCGAAGTTTGTTCATGAATTACGATGAACATGTCTCTCTTTATTGTAAGAAATAAACATGAACATTAGGTAATTGTTAGATAATTGTCTTGCTTTTCTTCTAAGCTACAAATAAAGAAGTGCATCATGTTTTTGTGCATCACTTCATCAGCTTGTTGCTTTGGCTGCACGTCTCACTGCACGCTGCATGCTAATCCTGTCTTTCTGATTTGCATTCTCTCTATTTTTTTCCTTTTAATTTTGTTGTGTCGTGTTTGTTCAGTAAGCGTTTGCTCTGTATTAATTGTGACTGTGTTGCTTTTCGGCTGACAACAAATCAATCAGGTGGCAGGTTGCACTCGAGGTCTCGCAGCGGTTTCATCAGACAGCAGGACGTCGTTAACATTCTGCACCGACGCCAGAATACCAGGTTTTTTAATTAAGTGGTGACCAAAAAAATCCTCTCATTTATTTCATGATTATTAACATTTATTAATATTATACTATAGGTGTCTGCATTAACTAATAATGCTCATTAAGGAACATGAATGCACGTAGTTAACCTACAGTATGAGAACATATTAATGCAGCTATCTACATCCCTCTAAAGGTTTAGGCTCAAAACAAAATGACTAAATCTGTAAACACTCCACTGCTTTAAAATCACAATTTAGAGTCTTACTTGTTCATTCTAGTTTGAAATGTATTACTAGATCTAATAGATCATTAGCTCATACACCACGCTGTGTAAATGTTAATGTTTTAATCGTAAACCATGAGGTGCATCTTTCTTCTGTTCCATGCACGGATTTTGAAATAATGTGTCAATAAAGAAAACAGTACAAAACTAAATATAATATAGAAAAGGCCTAATAATTTTGATGCTTCATTATCTGGGAATTACAGAAATGTCCTTTCATGATAGGGGCTGTTCTCTTTCTATTTATTTTTTTCCCCATTCTGTAATTCTTGTGTGAAAGCTCGAGGTCGTGTCACTAATCCCGGGTCAAGGTGTATTTATTGAAGATTAATAACAGCAGTGAAAGCAATCTCATCATGCAGCCTGGGATTTTATACATGTGTCCCCAGAGGATCCGGGGATATTTTGGTGCTTTTTAAATAAATAAATAAATAAATAAATAAACAGACAGACAGACAGACAGACAAATAGATTAACAAATAAACAAATGAAGACAGAAACATTAAAAATGTGAGGATCATTTTATTTTAAAAAAAACTTCACATTTATATTAATATTTTGGAAAAAATATATGTATGTTTAAAAATAATTATACAAACACTTTCCTTTCTATGACAATGTAATAATAATAATAATAATAATAATAATAATGTATTATTATAAAACCTTAATAAATGTTTGTGTACTGTAATTATTTAGTCCTGTGTAATTCTTTTAAGAAGAATTAATTAATCAAGCAAATAAATGAAATGAATCTAAATAATAAAAATCATCTTGCTGTAGTCTTATATTACAGTGGAGGTGGCACTGTGGTGTAGAGGTTAGCACTGTCGCCTCGCATCTCCAGGGTCCGGGTTCGATTCCCACCTCGGGGTCTCAAATAAATGCATATCCCAGTGCTTGGTGGGTTTTTTCCGGGTACTCTCGTTCCCTCTCACCATAGAATAGGTTAAGTGGCCTGTAGTATGTGTGTGTGCCCTGCAATGGATTGGCACCCCAGCATGTACCCCACCTGTGCCCAAAGTCTCCTGGGAGAGGCTCCAGGCCCCCTGTGACCCGATATACAGGATAAAGCAGTATATAAACTGAATGAATGATTATTAGTACTATAGTGCACAGAATATACGATATACAGGAAATAAACTATAATGATCAATTAATTAAGTTCTTTGCAAATATTTTTGTAGCATATACAATTTATTAAACTATATTCTCCAAACAAAGAGGAAATACTTTGAGGAAATGAATCCCACTACACTGTTTAAATATATACTGCACAAAATAAATAAATAAATAAATAAATAAATAAATAAATAAAATAAGGGAACACGTGGACTTGAACCACAAAAACATATACGAAGGGCATTCAGGTCAAACTGGGACTAAGTGTATTTCTTTTTCTTTTTTTTGAGCTGTATATATTTAAAACAGTTTCTCAAAGTTATTTTTTTGCTTTTTTGTTTAGAGTGTATAATTTAACAAACTGCCTATGCTACAAAAATATTTGTAAAGAACTGGTGATGAGCAACACACACACACACACACACACACACAGTTGTAAAACAGTAATATGTTAGTACATGTATGGATGTGTAAGAAGGTGAGGTTGATGGAGGAGGTGTGTGAGTGTGTGTATGTCTGTTAAATGGTATATTGCATATGCAGAGTGGTCTCGTCTATCTCATTGTCCTAATGGACACACTCACACACACACACACACACTCACAGAAAGAAGCATGGATTTAGATGAAGGGGAAAAAGATAAATTTCAGCAGAGGTAAGAGTTCGATGTTCAGGGTTCAGTTCTGATCTGAGTTATTTATTTCCCTAATAACGGAGTGGATTGGAGAGTTTGCTCGTCCCTGACCTCTGTGTTCATTGAAACCTCATCCCCTATATCAGGGCACGTAGGAATGTATGTGTGTGTGTGTGTATGTGTGTGTGTGAGGTGGTGATGGAGCAGGTTGTTTGGATCCCATATGCAAATGAAGTGTGAAGGTTATGTGAAGGATAGTGGTACAGGAGATCTCCAAAAATATTTATTTTGCAATAAATATATCATATATAAGAAATTTCGATACCTAAATGTTTTATATAATTACAGCAGTACCTCGGGATATGAATTTAATCCATTCTGGAGGCGAGTTTGCTGTTACAGTGAAATTTCATATTGTGAAACACATTTTCCCAGAGGAAATAATGTAAATTCAGATAATCCATTCCAGCCGCCCAAAAATAATGCCAATATTACCAATTTCCAACATTATAATCATATTTTTGCGTTTAAAACCACTCAAAACATTTAAATAAATTAAGTTAAATAAAAAATAAATAGACATTAAATATAACTTCATTTTGATTTCTACTTGATACTGCTCATGATAACATTCTTGTGACCCATGGTGCTACAGTATGTCTTAACTAAATCTTGCACAAAATGCAAAAAAAAAAAAACACAAAAAAAAATATTGCCAATCACTTTGCTTGGCTTTCACGCATGCGCAAATATGGCGCAAATATGACACAAACATGATGCGCTGACGCAAATAAGCTTTGTACGGCTCCCATATGCCAAGGCAAATTTATTGCAAAATTCAGTTCTTAAGGTGGAAATTCGTGATCGTTAGGTACCACTACATTATTTAATATTCTAATTTATTGAAACAGGATTCGCAAAATGAAGGATGTGCGTAAGAAAGAAAATACTCAACGCTAAGGTTTCCACCTCCTCTTACTATAAAATTTAACGTTAATCATGTTTTTATTCTTATCTGTTTGTACTGTAGTTACCTTAAATGGAGGTGTGGATGAGGATGGGTTCCCTGTTGAGTCTGGTTCCTCTCAAGGTTTCACCCTATTTCCATCTCAGCGAGTTTTTCTTTGCCACTGTTGCATTCGACTTGTTCATCAAGAACATCCTGATCATTTTGATTCATACGCATTTTTCATATTTCATACACTTTCCATAATTTTCATTTGTTCCTGTAAAGCTGCTTTGTGACAATAACCGCTGTTAAAAGCGATATACAAATAAAGCTGAATTTAATTAAATTAAATATAGTAGAATGTCGAGGAAATATTAGATCAGTAAAAAATGTGCAGTTGGTACTAAGACAACAAAAACCAAACATGCACTGTAAAATGCTCGATGTTGAAAAGTTACAGCTTTACCTCTGACACTGGAGACTCCTTCCATAAACATTGCACAAACATCTCTCATACAGAAAACACCATCTCAATAGTTATACGCCATATAGTCATGTAATAGTCATTAACGTTTTTATGACCCATGGTTTCATGACTTATTGGTGGTGCACATACTGCAGTTCCAAACCACATTTCTTTTAATGTCCTTGTTGTCTGTTTTTTTGTTCAGAAATATCAGAAGTATATTTGGTTTATTAAATGTTAGGATTTTGCACTGATGCAGCCGTTCTAGCAAGTAAGCAAGCAATGCCTTTAACTGAAGATCTCCAGCGTCTCATCACTCTCAGGTGATGCTCAGCTCTTGTTATCTGATGAGAGTAAGTGTGTGTGTGTGTGTGTGTGTGTGTGTGCTGAATTTATGGTGAATAAACACAGAGGGTATGAGTGCAGCAGTGATATTGATCACAGAGGCGTGTGTAGCTTCAGCGTCCCGATCTCTGACCCTTAAATAGCGAGGGAATCTCAATCCAATAGACTGAAGTGTCTGTGCCGTGTGGCCCTCACCATACCCCTCCTCGACACACACACACACACACACACACATACAAAAAGATACCCTGGTTGATCAATACTGGCTAGCATGATTTCCACATCATGGAATATGGCAGTCTGCTTATTAATAGAATGGGGGTTGTGTGTGTGTGTGTGTGTGTGTGTGTGTGTGTGTATATAGTACATAGTAGTATACTGTATACTGATGTGGTGTATTAAGCTGGATCAGTTAGCTGCTAATCTGCTACAGCAGCTAATACAAAGGCTAACATGTAACCAAGCGATTCTCTCTCTCTCTCTAACCCCTGATCAAGGGCACTACTTGGAGTGTGGACCAAGGGATAGACTGAAGCGCACTAGCTATTTGGGATTCGACCCGGAACCCGAAAGTTAATGAGCTGATATTCTAAAGCGGAATAAGTGGAAATATAAAGTAAATCTCATAATTTTCTCAGGACTGTCCTCCACCTCCACGGTTTATTCTCCTCACCTTTTTGCATATCATGCAGCTAAGCAAATGTATCTTCAATGTCATTTTACAATTTTAATTAAATTTCTAAACACATATTGCTAAATTTTTCAAGTCTAAATTTCTTGTGATTTTGTTAAGCATATAAACATTTATTTCAATAAATTCATTTATTGTCCAAATTTATCTGTCCAATAGAACAAACTTATGCTTAACAATTTTGTAAATGAAATAGGCTTAAATATCCTATATTTGTTTCATTGTTAATTTATTACTCATTATAATAAGAAGCATTAGATACATTTCACTACATTCAATATATTATCACTTGTTAAGGTGTATAAATGTATGTTATCTATGTTAGGTATCGATAAACATGGCAAAAGACAATGCAAAATCACGCTTTAACCTTCAAATCGATTCATTTTCTACCAGAACAAATTATTCAGAACTATAATACAGTGTGAAATACAGTACTACAATGTGAACTAATAATTTGTTTGTTTTGATAAATAATAAATGTTTTTGCTGCGTAATCTTATTCCTTGTGATCAGGTCAATGCACAATGCATGCTGTAGGTTGAAAAGCCCGCTTTATAAAATCTTCACTGATTTTATTTCAGACTTGAAGAAGCTTAAGTGCTACCTCTTAATCTCCATATAATACGCTTTCTTTCTCAAAGCCAACAGCAAAGCCCAGCTTTATTGTTCAGAATAAATATTTCCCTACACGCTTTTTACAAGCAGCTCCATTGCTACGTCAACATCTACTGTTTGTTGTTTGTATTTATTTATTTTTTTATTTATTTAGTCGCTGTTTTATATTATTTGCTCATCCCGGCTGAGAGCGTTTTGATGTCCCCGCAGCCGAGCAGTTCAAAGCCTGGTCTCGAGGGACGAGTCCAAGTTCAAAAGGCCACGCTGGAGAAAAGCTCTCGCTCAGTGAGCAGCCAGGAGGAAATCAGCCTTATGTTCATCCACAGGCTCCGAGCACAAAGCAGACTCATTTCTTAATAGAGGCAAAAAAAAAAAACATGATGCTGCTCTATCAGATACACCAAAAGGTAAAAAGGAGAAAACCCCGGGGAGAGAGGAGAGGCTTAGTGAAGACAAGAGCTTCTACATCAGAGGAAATGATGAGCATAAAACAATAAAACATTAATTTACTTTCATATCTGGTGATTTTTCTTTTAAGAATTAGGCTCTTCAAATGAAAGAGGTGAAAAACAATAGTTTAAATCTACTTATAAAATCATTTAGTTATTTATTTTTAAGAAACATATTTTCTGATTCAGAGTGACAAATAATAAAAAATGCAAAGTAAAAGTAAAAAAAACAAAGTCAGATATACAGAAATACTGTACATTTTTATGCTGTAATTATTATTCTTATTGTTCTAATTATTTATTAGCTTAGGGTTTTTTTTTATTATTATTATTGCTGACAACCTGGCATTTTCTTTTATTAATTACCATGTAAGTGATTCAAGTGCGGTTAAAAAAAATAGGATTAAGTTTTTTAAAAAGTCAGCTAAAAAATTTTTACTACTAAAGAATTGCAGTGTCTTTTTTTTTTTTTTTACTTTTTTGTTATTTTTGTTTCAAATGTTTATATAAATTCCCATTTTTTACAAAGCTGACATCTGAGCGTAGTGGTTCCAATAGTTTTGAAACTATCTAAGAAAACATTAATATAGCGTTCTAATCATTATACCTACATTATAATTCTGTAATTCTTTGTGTTTAATATTTCTGTTGTGTAACTCATTGCACACATAATGTTTTTTATATTGATTTAAGCATATGTTTCAATGTTTTTAGGTGTGTCATGTATTTGTGGGGTTCACACACATAGCAAAGAATTAAAAATAGCGATGAAAAAGATAAGTTACATTTAAACACTGTGTAGTGAAAATATGTATTTTTGTTGCCAATTTATTTATTTATTATTATAAGTGATTATTATAAAATGTACAGCATATGTATTTAGTGTGTGGGGGGGTGGGGTGGGGGGGGTGCGCATGTGTTTTTGCTCAGAGAGCAGAGGAGTGTCTCAAATCCCCTCGACTTCACCTTTTCTTTAAAATATTATAATTATTGAGATTGCTTGGTCTCCCTGTGCATAAGTGAAGCGCGTTAAAGCCGAGCTGCTGAACGCGTGGATTAGCATGAGAGCCTCTCCTGTTTATTTAATGCGCTACATGCTAAGTGTGTGTATGTGTGCCTTTGACAGAGGATGCCCCCTGCTTATGTCTCTGTCAAAGACACACATACTGTACACACACACGCATACACACACACACACACACACACACCTTCTTTTCCTCTGTGTCTCATCCCATCACTAAACACACAACCTTTTTACGTAATGAAATTACCGGAGTCATATAAACATATATATATATAAACTGTATACTGTATATGCATATACATTCTCCTTTGTGTGTCTCAGAGTTATGGCAGAAGTTTTAAATAAAAATTCATATAAAGGGTGGACATTGTCCTTGATGCACGTATGCATACGGATTTACATTTCCAGGCGTGTTAAAGAAATGAGGACAGCGTGAAACACGGAGGAAGACGCACGTCTGCAGGCCTTCATCACGGCACACAATGTGAGCTATAAATCCACATGAACTTTCGCCTTTGCTTCACTTGGATGCACACGGTTCATTTGCATGCACTGATCGCCGCGATGAAACTCAAAGGCATGTTTGCTAACGTTCACACTTTCTCACTCTGAATGTCTGGACATGTTTTTTTTCCCTTCGCATTTAAAAAGCTGAAATGATTTTAAGTTAATACTATACAAAAACAGATGGCATATTTTTATAAAGTTCTTAATATAAATGTGTTAGCATCACTCACAAACCTATAGTGTAACTAGCACCATTGCTAAGCAGCCAAACAGTGACGAGGCTACTACATATGAAAAAAAAGAATATAAGTTGGCGCAACGTTCTAAAAATGTACTCTAGTGATCGTACTTGAACCTTTTCAGTTAAAGCTAAAAGAGTTTGACTGTAAGGCTGATCTTAGCTAGTGCTAGCTGAAAACATAAATACGCAAAAAAAGATTAGCTAGGCAGTTTAGCCAGCGACACGGATACTGTAAGCAGCAGATGGAAGATTAGATCATTAGATCATCTCAAAGATAATGTTCCTGTAATGTCCTACAACAATCTCTTAAAGCTTATTCCAACATCATTTGCTAAATAAATATGTTTGGAAACTGGAAATATTCCAGATGTTGTAGAAATGAGGTTTATGATTCTAAACATAACTGTAAAATGCAACGTTGAGGGGCCTGTTTTCCAGAAGAAGAACACAATGGAGGCGGCGCGGTGGTTTTCTGAATAGCTTTAATTATATGAAGAACCTTTGGAGAACCTAAAAGTTTTATATTTCTAAGAGTGGAGATGTAGTGTCTCTTATGATACTCTTGGAAAAGATAAGTTGATCAGTTCTTTATCATACAGGGTCCAAAGTGGAGCCTTTAACTATCTAAAGAACCCTTAAAGAACCCATGTATGAGTATGAACTGAGTAAATGATGAATATGTGAAATTAGGATTTAGAAAATGACTGATTTATTTGCCTTAACTGTTGTCTTGTTCTCTAGTTCTTGGTGATGAATGTGATTTCCAGGACATCACCGGTGGAGAACATTGGAGAACTAAAAGCATTCTTAGAGAGAACAGAGAGAACAGAGAGAGAGAGAGAGAGAGAGAGAGAGAGAGATGATGTGACCTTGAACAAAACAACAACAGGCAACCTTAATGCACTGCATTACAAGATATGTTATAAAACACTTTTATGGGCGGGCAGTAAAAGGTCTGTGTGTGTGTGTGTGTGTGTGTGTGTGTGTGTGTGTGTGTGTGTGTGTGTGTGTGTGTGTGTGTGTGTGTG
>JAQMYL010000017.1:1291788-1310593 GCA_030014365.1 Clarias pachynema | reverse complement strand
CATCATTCATTATCAAACCCCATAATCCTCCAACAAAGACCATCATTCATTATCAAACCCCATAATCCTCCAATAAACACCATCATTCAACAATGAACCCCTCCAACAGATACCATCGTTTACCATCAAACCCAATAATCCTCCAACAAACACCATCATCCAACAATGAACCCCATCTTCCAAAAAGAAACATTATTCACCATCAAAGTCCATAATCCTCCAATGAACACCTCTGGTCATCATCAAACACCATAATCCTCCAATAAACACCTCCAGTCATCATCAAACACCATAATCCTCCAAAAAACAACATCATTTACCATTGAACACCATAATTCTCCAAAAACACCATTGTTCACCATCAAACCCCACAGTCCTCCAACAAACGCCACCATCATCTACCATCAAGCACCATAAACCACCAACAAACACCCTCATTTGCCATCAAAGACTTCATCCACCATCAAACCCAATAATCCTTCAACAAACTCCATCATTTACCATCAAACCCCCTAATCCTCTAAGAAACACCATTGTTCACCATCAAACTCCATAGTCTGAAAAAAAAAAACCATTATTATTCTCCATCACACACCAGCATTCACCAACAAACCCCACCACCTAACCATAACAACTCCAAACAATATCATTCTTCACCAATCACTTTACAAAACATCTGTTCTCAATCTAACACCAACACCATGTATAAAACACCAGCACTTAATATTAAATACTTAAACCCTAATGTTCTCATAGACAGCAGTTCATTCTCCATTAAACACAACCATTCTTCAGCAAACAGCAAATTTAAATTTTGAGACATTTCTCCATCAAACACCAAATACACATCATATTTCCTATGTTATTATGAAGGTTTAATTCTTTCCTTAAAATCTTGGAATGTAAAATGTACCAGTAGGAATAGTTAAAGATTAATCAGTACACATTGAATCAGTGTGTCCCCCTGCGATATTTTCTCCTGAATGTGAAAGTGACTCTCAGGCAGGGTTTGCTCGTAAACACAAAAACAAACATCAGGAAAGTGGGAGGAGCCTGACAGGGGAAAGTTCAGGCGGTGCTCAGGTCAGCGTCACCTGGCTCAGGTGTCGTGTTCACGTTTCTCTGGACTACCATCTGGTCACGCTGTGGATAATTCAGCAGCAGCAAAACACACTTTGTACCTCACTGACTGGAACAAATCTACACGAGTAGCTCGAACCTCTAACGGCAAAAAAAAAAGAGAAAACAAGCTGACACTCAGGAGAAGTCCCTGTACCTTGTTTTATACTGTTTTTCCATTTAGTGTTAGCATTTTCTTTTAATCCAGTCTCAGTTCGTTCTGTTTTTAATTAACAATTCAATTGAAATGAAATTCAGATAACATTAATAATTGTTGCATTACAATATTTTGTGGAATGTTTTGCTGTTTATAGTAAAATACTGCGTGATGATGCAAAGTTACAGTTCTGCCTCTCAAGTTGATTAGTTTCCAATACAAGCACATCCGAGATTGTAAACCACGTTGTGGTTGTAAAAGTTCTCTTGCACCATAACAATTTTTGAAAGCACACATTTTAATCGCTAACAAATTAGATTAGCTTAAAAAGTGACTGATTTATTTTCTCAAACAGCTGCTCTGACAGTAGTGCTTTTATGGAAGACGCTCCATTTTATGGAATAAACAATAAATTAAAATTGGTGTAATTGGTGATATGTTGAGGAGATGTTTATTTAACGTTGATGAAAGAAGAGTCAAAAGTAAATACGCTTGGATAAAACAAGGCATGTTGTTCTTTGAAATTGCTGTGATATTAAAGGAATAAAACACTTTGGGCTGTAAAACTATAGCGAAATGATCAGCTTAGGTGTTGTAACAGCGACTCCACTTTTACGAGGGGTGTAAAAGGCAAAACATTTTTATTGTGCAGAATAACAAAACACAGGTCTGAGGGTTAAAACTCTCCCTTTATTTCTCTATATAATCCCCTGCTACACTAATGCACTTATCCCAGTATTTCAAGGTGGAAAGTTTCCTCAGTACGCTGGAGTCATGATCGGTCTGCTTGTCTAATTCATGTCTAAAACGCTGGCCTCCCAGGAACTCCTTTAATGATTTTTCCAAACAACTCTCAGCTGAGTTTCTGTAATGTTCAAGTGGTGTTGGTGAACGATTATGTGTTGGTGAACGCTGAATGTTCACAGGAACGACTGGGATCTTCATTCACAGAACTACAGCCTTCTTTAAAAATCTTTTCACTGTTCAAATGTTTTACTGCCTCATCACTGTACTGTGCTGGAAGTCTTCTGTAAGTGTCAGCTTTTACAGCTTCATTCACGGGAAAAATTTTATCCCGGTTTAACTTGAACACCCAATTTGATTTAAGACTGTATGGAATACATTTAATAAATAACCCTGTCACTTTATAATAATATTTAACAGACTTGCTTCTTCCACTCCAACTTTAACGTAACACACCGTGTCTATATGGAGTTGGGTTTGTGAAGGAAAATTGCAATGCTACAGCATACCAAAGTAGTCTGTACAGTTTTGCGCTTCTAACTTTATGGTAACAGTTTGGAGAAGAATCACATGGCCAGGGGTGCACAAACTTTTGGCAATATTGTGAATATAGCGAAATACATATATTCTCATAAATACGTTACAAATCCGTCTATCCATGTCTATGTGTCTATTAGCCTCACCCTCCATATGAGGCGTTAGCACTGAGCCTCTCCTTTTTCCTGACATCCTTACACACAGGACTCACTCACCCCAACCTCAGGAGTGAATAATTTAACCCGAGGCCTGTCCACATCCCTGCTCTCTCACACACAAACACCTGTAACACTACAGAATGTGGGTGTGTGTGAGACGAGTGCGTCCTGTTAAAAACATCCCCCGCCGAAACGGGATCCCCTGAGGAGAATAATAGTGCGACTCTTATCAATAATGAAGGAGGGACTGAAACCCCACACCAGCTGAGCTGAGGTCGCTCGGTGCAAAGCAAGAAATGTGAGAGGAACTTGCTAAAAAAAAACTGAGACGCGGAACCAATATGGTATATTTGTTGCTGCACAACTTCTTCATTTCTTAATTTCTTAATTATTTTGTATTATTTTTTTCACTCTGTAAGCAAATTTTTAGCTCACTAGTTAACAAGCTAGTCTTTAGAGAGTGTTCAAGCTTACATGGTGACAGTTATTAGCAAGATAAGGACATGTTGTATCTACCCAGCATGGCCGATAACGCCGTCCGTTTAGCTAGGTAAATTAGCTAATTAACAAGTTGACATTTTGCTTCCCATGTCAATAGTAAACTAGGATTTATTAGCGAACAGGAAGTCAGCGCAAGGGCTAGATACTTACACAGCTAACTAAATCTGAAAAAGATGTCTGTTTTTAACTGAATTTATGTAAATTGACCTAGAGCTTTCTAGCTATCTTAATATACTGTATATGGCTAAACATAACCAGATACATATCTAGCTAGTAAGCTATACAGTACATACAGCGGTACCTCGGCATACAAACGTCTCGCAAATTTTAGCCTTAAGAACTAATATTTTGCTAGAAATTTGGCTCGCCATATCAAGCATTTTGGGCATATGAGCGATTGAACAGGTCACATGTACTTTGGTTGCATGTGCCACGTGCATGCGGTTGCGTGTACATCCGGGAGCTGTTTTTCCATTTTGGGCAAGATTTAGTGAATAAAGGAGTTCCTGGTAGCAAGTAGAAAAGGGAGACACTTTCAGTTTGTTTTTTAAAGCAGCCGGTGCCAAGAGGAATCATACATTAAGGTTAAGTGAGGTTTAATGTCTATTTATTTCATATTTTACTTCATTTACATGTCCTTTCTAAATGTTTTCATTGTTTTTATATGTAAAAAATCTGATAATAGTTTTGGAAATTGGTAATATTGGTAATATTTTGGGGTGCCTGGAACGAATTATATGCATTTACATCATTTCCTATGAGAACATGCGTTTCACAATACGAGATTTCGCCTTAAGAACTCCCCTCGAGAACGCATTACATTTGTATGCCAAGGTACCGCTGTACTAGGAGTCATACACTGCCTGATAATATAATTCTAACTTAAGTTAGCTACTTACTTATCTAGTTAACTGAAACGTGTCAAAACTTTAAAGATTAAAAGACTAATTAAATCAAGCAAACTTAATTGAGCTATCAGATCACAGTGCATTATGGGATCTCTAGTTAATTCCTTTCTTTATGGCCGCAGTCTTGTACAGTGTCCAATTTTTATTTTATACTTCAAAAATTGTTACAAACTAATCGATCATTGCTTTGTTTGATCCTTTTTTGTTTTTAGATTTTTTATGAAATCACTCAACAAGAGAGAAACTTCCAGAAACGATTTTACTATAAAAAGTGGGCGGTCACCGGTCGGTACTGTTTGCTATCGAACAGGAACCGGAACGAAATACGGATTGAAAGAACAAATAATAATAAAACACTGCACCACCTCCAGGCTTGACCTTTTAATAGGGGGGCGCTTGTTAAGTGAATTTCGGGAATCTCATAAACACAAATTGCCGTCCGTAATCTCCTGCCAGCGAGCGGAGAAATATTGCAGCAAGAGGTAATCAATCAGACACTTAGAGCCCTGTGTGTTCTCGAGGAGAAAGGTGGAGGGGGGGGAACGCTCAGAGTACCGATACTGATCGCTGACCAACGTCACTGCCTGTTTGTTCCGATTAAACCTTAAAGCAGGAAATCGGCTTTTCAGATCAACTCTAAAGATCCGACGTTGATAACGATGTTATCGGGTCAGCTTTTTCTATTCACATGGTTGTAGTCGTTATTCCCGACGAACCCAAACAGAGCCTTACCCGTCAGTGATGATGTAATGGGTGTAGGTCGGTAGCCTGTGCTCCTTAACCGCTGACTTTTGAGCTCATGAGCACTGGTGGTATTTATTTCCCGAGATATCCGAGCCGTGTTTTGGACGGGTTAAAGGAAGAGCGCCGAGCCACCGGCAGTATGTTTGTACTCCCTGTAACTTTAATGCGGCCTGATAAAGGCTGATCCCATGGCCCGGTGATGGACGGCGTGGCACGGAAAACCGACGCTGTTATTCTGGGGCCAAGCTGTGGTTCACCACACATTTAGGTTTCGGACATTAAGATTAAATGAATGTCCGATTGCACTTTCAGCGAGCTCTGGTGTCAGGAGACGAAAGAGTAGCCTCAGGGCTTCAATGCTTAAGGAATCGGATCAGGGTTGTCACGTCTGTGTGAAATACAAAAGCTCAAATTCTTCCCAAACTGCGTAAGTAAGAAATAAAAGACTTTTGTATCATGTTCTTATAGGAAAATAATCACCAACGGTGTGGTGTGTCCTATAACAGTGCTGTTTGATAAAAATAAAAAAAATACTGATGTTGTACTTTTTATCCATTATTAATAGTAACATTTGATGTTGAAGAAGTTCCAGGAAACAAGTTTGTCCATATATTCTCAAACTGTCACAAAATCATTGACACTGGGAACTCCTTTGACCCTGAGTCAAAACCAAGTTTTGCCCCCCCATAAACTTACAAGTTTTAAAATAGCTACAAATATTTTAAGGCTTCTTATGAATCTGAGCAGTGTTAGAGGTAAAAGGCAACACGCCACAGGAATGTCGCTGATCCGTCAGCTTTATTGACATTCACTCTTTCCGAAGAAGGTGAATTAATACCTACATAAATCTGCATGCATTGGAAATGTTCACACCGGCGTTTCACTCAAAAGCCGCGAGTGCTCGATGGCGGTATATCACCCGGACCGAAATGATGGATTTTCTGGCAGTAATATAGCAAGACCCTGCTATAGGTGTGTACATAACTCAGCATAAAGGAGCCTAGCTTGACCCCAGGCCACGCCCTATAGGGCGGATTGATGTAACCTTTGACCCTGTTCACCTCTTTGGCCAATCAGGCTAATGGTGGTCAGCGGTCAGCGTGATACAGTGGGGATCTAACTCTGAACTTAGAGTGCTGCTTGTTCACAAGATAGAGCTGACCCCATTTGCTAAACAAGCCAATTAAAGTTAACGAGCTTAACGAACAAGCAGTTTATTCACTACTGAACCTGTTCTGAAACTCTGCATGTTTGTGTGAGTGGGGGTTAATTAATGCACATGTTTGGGTATGCAGATATTATCAAGCGAAGTAAATCCATACTGAATACGAGATGCATGAGTGATCAATGATTTTAAATCTGCATAAATTGATTTTCATAATCTTTTATGGCTTGTGATTTTCATCTAAGAGCAGACTTCAGAAAAAGTGGACAAGGACAAACTTTAAAATAAAGTCACAATGCCGAGTTTACGGCGTAAAAGTGTCAAAAGTCAGCATCTTACTTTACTTTAGTTAACTACAAGGCTAATACCGGTCAAAAATTATCCACACTCCGATTATACTAAAACGTCTGTTGGCCTTGGCATTGTCTTATCAGCATTTTCCATTCAAGGCTCCCCAGTCAATGCTGTGCAGGTGTAAATGTGTTACATCAGTTTATTTGTAACTGCAGTGCGAGCAAAACTTGACATCCAAACTTGACGTGCAGCGATTCGTTTTTTGTAGTCCGTGGGTATGAACGGATAGAGAGGTTGTCCACATCAACAGCTGATGACAAACACTGCTCACACTGTCAACACGCTGCAACAACTTTGTTCTGTGGTGTTAAAGCATCCTCCCTATAGTCCTGATCTCGCTCCCTACGAGGACAAAGAGTCACTTCTGATGAAGAAGTGAAGACAGTGGTGCATTCGTGACTTTCAGCTCAGCATAAAACATTTTTTTAATGAAGAAATATGAAAGCTTGTTCACAGAAGTGTATTGAAACGCAAGGAGATTAAGGTGAAAAAGTATGCATTTGTCTTTTCTGAAAGATAATTAAAATAAATGGATCATTTTTTATTCGATCTTGTATTTTTTCCCAGTTTAGCACTGCATGCTGAGTCACAAATTTTCACGCATGAACTATAGTTTGTTAGATGGAAAAGAGTCTTTTTTCCTAATTTGCTATCATTCATTACAATCACTAATTAGTTACACCAATTAACTGTAAACAGAGACCGCCTGTAATGAATTAAAACAAAATAAAACAAAAGTTCATCTAAGTGCCAGCCAGTAATAACGACTTGTTAGGATGTGATCTCACAAATATATACTACATATTTATTTTACTGTTTATGCAGTTTGCTAGCAGTCAGTAGCTTTTATTTAATATTTAATCAAGGGGTCAGACACAGATAAGGGCGTGGCCTGAAAGTGCCAAGGATGAGGTCACCTCGAGGTCATTATTGTCATGGATTTACACTAAGATTGAAGCCACAGAAAAATGTTCTCCTGAGACCAAAAGAGTTTGAGACGCTACTATTGCATGTATGTATTACTGTGTGTATATATGACTGCAAAAGTTTTCACTCCCCTATACTGTATTTTGTCTGTACTGGATATAATTTAATGTTTGTTTAATAATATTTTAAGGCATACGCAGATTTCCATGGTACAGATAAAAGCCTAAACAAGCAGATCGAATGGTTCAACAGCTGCTTCATTGGTATTGTGTAGAGCATGTGCTTGTGTGTGTTGTCTCTCATAATTATTGGCACCGTTTATGAAACCATACAGTACAAAGATCACCATACAGGCTGGTGAGGGGCCTGGAGTCTATCCCAGGAGACTTAGGGCACAAGGCAGGGTACATCCTGGATGGAAGCACCTGGAGGAAACCCACCAAACACAGGGAGAACATGCAAACTCCATGCACACAGACCTGAGGCAGAAATCGAACCCGGATCCTGGAGGTGCAAGTCGACAGTGCTATCCACTACGCCACTGTGCCGCCCTCCAGTACAAAGATGAGTCTAAGATGAAATTAAAGTGAAATCACAGTGATTTAGACAATATGATGAGCTACAGTTAAGGTCCTGAACACCACAGAAAAACAGACAAGAGAGAAAAACAAGCATTACCCACGTAGCGAGGCTAACATTAGCTAATGTTGCTTTTTTTTTTGTCGTTGTTTCAAATTTAGAATATAATTAAAGCGATGCTTTTTTCATCAAAACCTCAAAGTACAAAATAATAGAAGAACAATTTTCCTTTGGAGATTTTAAAACACAATCACTCAAACACAACTTTCATTTTGATTTTAATTTCTTCTGCGTGTTCATTCAGGCAGATTGTGGATTTCTAGACTTTTACAAGTCTCAGATTGAGAGTGAAAGGGTTGTGTGTGTGTGTGTGTGTGAGTGTGTGTGTGTGAAAGAGAGAGACATACTGTATTTATGGCTTGTGTGTTATATTTTTGCAGCTTTGCATGGCGTGTGTGTTTCACGGGTCTTTAGGGAGGTCATTAAACGAGGCTTTAATTCCAGCTCCTCATCACCACCTTAATTAAACGGCCTTTCATTAAACCCCCCTCTCTTCTTATTAGCCGCTCATAATTGATTTAATTTGTCTCTCATCAGGTATTGGCTCTGACCTCTACTTAGTTAATGAATTAATTGATCTTCCCCCAGTGGATTTGGGGGTTTTGCTAAGAGGATCTGGACATCTTGCAGCTTAATCTTGTGTTCTCTGACCCCTGAAGGATTGCATCTGTCCGAGAGGAGCGACGTTTGTAAATGGCCATGAACCCCTTTGGCTGGGTTTCAAACCTCCAATCAGGCCTCGGCCCAAACACCAGGGCTGTTTTAGTGCCTCAGCACCACCACGGCATTGTGGATGGACATGAGATATATTTTATTTATACAGCTGAACTGAAGAGCGAGCTGAGTGCAAAAGTTTGTGCATTAGTTAGTGTAAAAGTGGCATTTAAAGCAACAAAATGGTCTCTCTTGGTTATATTTTTATGAGTTTATCATGCGAGTATGTGAGAAAGAGTGTCAGCACAATGTGTCCTGAAACACATGATTTGCAAAAAAAAAAAAAAAAAAAACATGGGGGAGAACAGTTTTTTTTTTTTTTTAAGGTAAAATAATTAATCAAGTGGGAAAAAACATGAATTGTGAATAATGTATACATTTTTTAAATTAACATATTGTGGAATAAAGTCGTGTAATAATGAATAAATCTTTTTTTTTTAAGCATATAAAGAAAATTTCTCAATTATGTAAAATAAATGAATTATATGGCGGACAAAAAGTACATGAAAATAAATAAATCTTGAAAAAGAATCAACTTAAAATAAAGAAATAATGAAGGGTGAATCATGTGACGACAAATGAATATAAAAATATGTTACTTATAAAACTTCTAATCTTCTAAACGTCTAATTCTTCTTTTAGAAGAAAAAAAAAAAGATCAATTCTAAAATTAACCTTTTGGATTCAACTCTATGTATCAAAGATCAGACGTGAAAAGCTAACTGAAGATTTGCATACAAGTTAAGCACTTAAACCATAAAATATCACCTTTGACTAAATGGCAGGACTTGGTACTTTTAATACATGAAGCCACTCGAACACTTTTTGCTGTTTCTTTTGCCATTTTGACACAATGTCATATACCGGCATTTTGATTGGACAATCATAACTTTAAGCTCTTCTTTTTCAAACATTATAGATGTGGGTATTTCTCATCCTATTTTTTATTTTTTTTTAATAAAGGCCAGTATACCTACACACACGACTCGAGTCCTTCTTCTGCCACATACTTGGTGTCCGTTGATGCTCTGGTCAGAGTGAAGTATAACTCTGCTGTGACTTAAACACTTCAATTCAATTCTGGTTTCATTAACATTCAGTTAATGACCAGAGATTTTTATCAGCAGTAACCTGTAACCAACTCTCCTTAAGGCAGAGTCATTCTGCCCTCTAGTGGTCATCTGAATGAAGTTCACCCACTCTAAAAGTCTGTCCTGTTCCAACAGCAATGTTTGTTGCCCCTTCATTACACACACACACACACACATGATGAACACACAGCCACCATTTTAAGAATAAGTAAAATTTCACTTTGTGGTTGGTGAAAATGGAGGAAGGAAGTTCTTCTAAACATTTTTAATAAGACATTTCTTCGATTTAGCTTACGAACTTAGAAACTTCTTTGCTACGGACTCAGTCACACAGTCAGAGTTTTTTTTCCAGGAAGTCAGAAACTTTAGAAACATCAAACAGAGGAACCTTTAACGGGACCTTATTAGGAACTTAGAATGTTTATAATGAACGTTGTATGATTCTGCAAATCAGTAACTCAGTAAATGTGAATTGTACGGCCTCGCACCTCTATGGTCGGGGTTCGATTCCCGCTTCGGGTCTGTGTGCATGGAGTTTGCATGTTCTCCCCGTGCTTGGTGGGTTTCCTCCAAGTACTCTGGTTTCCTCCCAAAGACATGCAGATTAGGCTATTTGGTGTGTGTACACCGTATGATGGATTGGCATCCTGTCCAGGGTGCACCCCGCCTTGTGCCAAAAGTCTTCTGGGATAGGGTCCAGGCTCCTGTACAGGATAAGCACTATAGGGAATGAATGAATAATTCTTGGTAAATAGGGAAGTCAGAGAAACCTTTCCAGAATGCCAAAAATTCCAAACCTTTAGTCCACTACTTTATGCCAATTTTGTGTTCTCTAAAGGAGGACCTAGAAACTGTAGGCAAATTTCTACAGAAACAAAGGAGGAGCCCAGAAACCTTTCTTGGAACTCCAGACTTTTGGGTGACATTTCCACTCCTACAAGCAGGACAAGTTTCCCCTGTACAGTATGTGCACCAGCGATGTAACGACTTCATGGAAAGAGTGTCTGCTTTCAGGTTCCTGAGTGTGCACATCACTACTGATCATCTCCTGGAGCATTAGTCAAACTGGAACAGCAGTTACTCTACTTCCGGAGGATTCTCAGGAGAAACATCTCGCAGGAGAAGCTGCTGGTGTCCTACTCCCACTGGCCATCTTGACATACTATATCTCTGCATGGTACATTAGCTGCTCAGCTGCACACACAAGAACCCTTTAGAGGGTCATCAACAACATTTGGTACATCATCAGATGCTCATGGTACTTCTTGGAGAACTTGTTCAGCTCTTGCTGCCTCAGAAGAGAAACCTGTATAGTGAAAGTATCCATCCCACCCCGGACACCATCTGTTTGACCTGCTGCACTCTGGTAGACACTTCAGGTCCATCATGTAGAATCGGTTCTACCCCACTGCCTAGCACTGACACTGATCATTTGGTTCCTTTTACCAAATGACTGCACTTTGGCAGAATGACATCACTGTGTTATTCTTCATATCAAACCTCAGGAACTCTTTAATTCCTCAGATGGTTCAGTGGAAACACCAACACTGAATTTCGCACTTGCCAGAAGATTAAAGCTCGTTTTGTCTTTGTTGTGTCATTGTTTTTTTAATCACCTTTGAGCCTTAAATATATTCAGAGACATAATGTTAAGTTAGATTAAACTTAATTCAATTAAATAATGTAAAAGTTGCTCAATAAAGTCTGACAATACCAGCAACCTGAAGATGAGCGGCCATTTTCCCCAGAAGTTTCCTGGCAATGAAAGTAAACAAGGAACGCAACACAATTAATAGTTGCGTTCGGTTTCTCTGTCAGCGCTGTCTCGAGCGCAAATTATTACACCGCTGATTAAATTAGCAGAAGCAATCTTAATCCTCAAGTGTGTTAGCTGGGAGAATTTATTTACCTCCATGACGGCTTGATGCATGCTTGATTAATTATAATGAGGTTTGTTTCTCTGATTTTGCATAATATATCTTTAAATCCTGAGCACAGTGATCATTACCGCTCATAATGAAGGCTTTAAAATAATAAAAAAAAACTCTCTGTTTATGATGGATAGAACTGAGGTTTGCCTTGTGTCGGATGCAATCATGAAGCCTTGCCATAAATCTGGAGCTTGACATGCAGGGAAAGTGAGATGGAGGTGAAAGGAAGTTTGCAAGGACACAAATGCAACTGTGGAGATGCATACTGGAGTCAGATTTATGAGTCTGGTGCTAGGTTTGTGAACATTTTATAGCAAGGTTTCCAGGTATAATTATTTTGCAAAGGCAAAATCCTCTCAGGTCTGCATGAATGTTTATCTGCTTTACACTTAATATTTAATCTGAAATTTAGCCTACACTGCTCAAGACACTGAGAAAACTGTCTACGCAGTAAAGCATGCTGGCGGTAGCATCATGTTGAGAGTTACAGTTACTGTGTCTTGGTTCTTCTCTAACTAATAACTTCCATGCTTCTGTAACTTTCAGTGAAATTCCTCGTCTAGGTGGAACCGCAGTTAGATCTTATTTTATTTTTTTATTTGGATCTGGTTATTTTCTTTCTGTGGAATAGTAAAACTTTGGGATTTTTTGTAAAAAATTTAGGGACTAATTTTGTAAAACACCAACAGATGGCAGCACAAGGCTGCACACACACAGTCACAAGGAGCACCGACCTTCATAAGTCAGTGTGCCAAAAGACATCTTTATGTGTACATCAGGAGCTGTGCAACTGTTGCTATTCTGATCATGTGCATTATCACGTCTGCTATTTCATCATCGTTCAAAGTTATTTTGAGTGGCACGCACACATCAAGAGAAGAAGAACATCACTGGAAGATGATGATCAGGAAGACCTTCAACGACCTCGAAACCTATTTCAAAACCACTCAGCAACTTGTTCATGGTGATCATCGGAGAACAATTAACAACATTGCTGCTGTTGTCAGTGTGACATCCTCACGTGTGATTTAAACGTGCGCCGTGTTGCTGCCAAGTTCATCCCCGGGATGCTGACCCAGGAGCAGAAGGAACATCTCCTCAAAGTCCGCCAAGAACTCTGTCAGTGTGCCGTGGATGACCCGTCCTTCATGTAGAGGATCCGGTGACAAAACTTGGGTATACGTGTACGACCCTGAGCCGAAGCAACAGTCTTTACAGTGGCCTGTCATCTGCACATCAAAAAAAGGCGTGGCTGGTCCGCAGCTTGACCGAGTGTATGGACGAAACCAGATCTGTGGTACGTGAATCTCAAAACTTTTTTATACCACCTCATATACTTTAATAGCAACTAATCATATAACTTCTAATGCAAACTAATTAAGCCTTTTCACAGTGATGAAGATAAATATTTATTTGAGGCCCTTTATATCTGTATAACAACACAATCGATATGTAATAATAGCAATTTAAAAATAAATTTTTAATCATTTTTAAATACAAAGCCCTTGTAGTTTGTTCATGATTCCTAATAAAGATGTTTTACTCGTCACGTATGCATTATTTTCCCTTTTATCGATTACATCATGGAGAACACACACACAGACACTGAGCCTGGAATCTCTGCGCCTTTAAACCGTTTTTCTCAGTTGCCATGACAACCTGCCATTCACACGTTTTACGACAAGACGTATTTCGCTCCACTTGTCAAACCGCTAGCAAGCTAACTAGCCTTCAGCTTTCCTGTTATCGTGTAAACGTCCGCTTTTTTTGTTTGATAATTAAATTCTTTTAAAATATATATAGTGACATAGTATTATCGGATATCTGCTGTAGTGTTGCATTTTTTGCTTGTTATCAGGTACGTGTATGTGTTTCTCATTAAAGCCTCAGCCTCCCTTAGCATTAGCTAGCTAGCTCGTATGCTTACAGATCCCGCCTCCTGCGCTGTGATTGGCCGATCTGCTGTCAAGTCTTAGCTTGTGATTGGCTAGTGGTGTGTTTCCTCGTGCCCTGATTAGCTGGAGATGTATCCCAGGCGCTGCTCCGTAGCGACACCGAGGCGGATCTGTTAGCATGATGACTAGCACAAAGAACTAGACGGGTTATTTCTCTAATTATTAGTAAAAATTCATGCATTTCCAAAGAATTAAATTAAAACGCGTTTAATTTTAGGCATATTTACCATGTAGTAAAATTACTGTGCGGTAAGTCATGTTTTTATTTTATAGCTCACTAACAATAATTGTGTAGTAATTACTGTTGGAATAAAATATAGTTGCCCTGAGGCAAAACAGTCCAAGTCCTGTTATTTCATTACACAATCCCAATAATTATATTAGTAAAGAATTAGTTATAATTGTAAAATCGTCATTATAATATTTAAAATGTTTTTATTTTAAGATTTTAGTGCCATTAAAAATCTTGGAGGGAGAAAAATTAGAGATATATTTTTTATATTTAGAGTAAAATTTCCACTCAGTCAACAATAAAATCCTGATTCGTTATTATTATAATACAACGGTACCTCGGCATACAAATTTAATCCGTTCCGGAGGCGAGTTCTCAAGCTGAAACACGTTTGCCCATGGGAAATAATGTAAATTCAGATAATTAGTTACAGCCACCCAAAAATATTACTAATTTCCAACACTATAATCATATTTTTGCATATAAAAACAATCAAAACATTTAGAAAAGACATGTAAAAACCAAACTGGAAGCAGCTCCCTTTTTCTTCTTGCTACCGTTCCTGATAACATTCTTGGGAGCCATGGTGCTACTGTATGTATTCATTAAATATTGCACAAAATGCAAAAAAAAAAAAAAAAAAATCCCACAAAATAAAAAATTTGTAACCTCACTTTGCTTTCCACACTTGCACCCACCAGGAGCGACATGTTTGTGTGAACTTTGAGGTTTATTAGTCTCTGAATTGTCTCACGTCTGTTTACTCAGAATTCTTCCGTAAAGTTGAATCGGAAATGGAAGCGACCGAGGACGTCATAGAGCGGACATGAGAGCGCCAACTGTTCGTCCTGTACCTGGAGACAACCCGTCACACCTCACACCATGTCCCATCTCACCGCCATGTCACGGACCCACAAGGCGTCGCCCGAGTCCTGAGGCCCACTCATGCCCGTGATCCCCATCCCGAGGCGGGCGCGCTCCTTCCACGGCCCCCACAGCACGTGCATGCACTCTGCCTGCGTCCCGGCGCGCACCTCCCAGCTGCTGCGCACAAACTACAGCAACTTCGACCTGTACCTGAAGTCACGCTTGACCTACGGCTTCGTGCGCTTCCTCCTCTACTTCGGCTGCAGCCTGTTCACGTCGCTGCTGTGGCTGGTGCTAGCGACGCTGCTGTGCGTCGAGTACGTGTGCGCCCGAATCCTCCTGCGTCTCCAGTACAAACTCTCAGTCATCCTGCTGCTGCTGGGACATCACCGGCTGGACTTCGGCGTCCTGAACGAGATCTTCATCCACAGCATGCACATCACCATGTTCCTGGTCGGAGGACTCGGGTGGTGCTTTATGGTCTTTGTAGATATGTAGAGAGAGAGAGGGAAAAATGCAGAAAGCAACATTTTGCGCCGAGTGTAGTCGATCAGCCGAGACATGTTTGGCGTGTGAGGTTCATGTCCAGTCTCTGAGGCTAATGCAGGAAACTCTTATTGAAAGTCTGAGACAGTTATTCATATATATGTCTCAAATCCTAATCCGTATTAACTATGGGTTCGAATTTCATACAAACACATCACACTGTACGACACACTTCAGTTTGATTCCCCACTAATTTAGTTCACATCTGATTCAGATTTAATCCAGTACATTGTTCTGTACAGTATTAAAACATATATTTCATCCACATTTCATCGTTTCAGAGTTTTAAAAAGTTTCCACCTTTAAAATAAATGGGCGGGGCTTAAGAAGCCACCACTGAAAATCCAATCAGACTTTCCATTGTGAGTTATCTACATTACCTTCGTGGCTCCAGTGCAACTCACAAAGACACACACACACAAAGACCAAACACGTCTTGGCTGATTGAATACATTTGGTGTAAAGGGGAAGATTGTGTCATATTTTTTATTTTATTTTATTTTTTTTACTGAACTATCCTTTTAAACACTTTAAACATGACACTAACTAATAATACCGTGCCAATGGTTTACTGCATGACAAACTCGAATGAAATTTTAATTGTAATTTGCTCTGTTTTCAGATTTTCATTGTTAACCTCAAAGCAGAAATTGTAGCTTTAAAGGAGAAGTCTGGCGGAAATATAGACTGAAAAAGAAATGATAGTTGTGCAGAATAATTTTTGCAAAAAGTGATGTAGCGTTTTAATGCAATTTGAAGAATGTATATAAAGTTTCGGGGGGGGGAGAAAACATTTACGGAAAAGATCGCTGGTGATTCGAGTACTGTTATTTGGACGGGATTAGTTTTATAATCGGCGACGGGATGACTTCTGGAGTAATTATGATTGTCTTATGTGTACTACATACAAACACACACATGATTTTAATTCAAGCTGATTGTACAAGCTGATCAGTAGTACTGTAGGTCACATGATTCAGGAAAGACTAAAATCCCAGAGATACTCCGGTGATAATTACCTCATGCACCTCTTGATGTAAAACTAATCCCATCCAAATAAGGCTTCCATGACTTTTTAGCTCTTTTATTGAAAATAATACCTGGAAGGACTAGATTAATTTCTGAGGTAAGTGGTTGAGGATTGCTGTGTGCATTTTTTTTTTCACCAGGCTCTTCCTTTAAGTGAAGAAAGTGTCATGTGCGTCCTTTTTTTTTCCTTTCATTTAATAACATCACATGGGAAGTTTAGTACGCCTTTTGATGCTAAGCAGACCGTGAGTCTGACGCCTCACGCCGGGCATGAAAGAAAAACCGCTTCACACAATCCGCTATTGTTAGAGGATCAGGGCGTCATATGCCTCATGCTTGGCTGGACGCTTTCTTTTGTTCCCTTAAACGAAGGAGGACGTTTGGGTCCAACAGGGTGAAACGTCCCATCATCCTCACACATCCTCTGATGAACACGTGATCCTCGTGCCATGTTTAATAATCGTTAATCTGTTCGTTTCATCCATTCAAGTTTACTGGAGCCTCAGGAACTGCATTTTTTTTTTTTATTATTCTTTTTATAAATTTACTTGAAGCTGAAAATAGTTTGCATTTTTATAATTGCAGTTTCAACCACACAGTTCTCTATAACACCAACTAGTTAAGTGCTGAGCGATATGATAAGTAATATTATATTGCAATACTTTTTCTGTGATAAACGATATGTTCTCTGAGACGTGTTCAATAACAAACTGCAATCAAAACTGTAACGCTGCATTAAAGTATCCTGGAAAAACTTTGTCTGGTGAAACATTTTGTTATATAAAATATATATATATAAAAATCTAATACAGAATTTAAACATCAAATCAGCTATGTTCTATTCAGATCTGTAACAATACAAAATCACTTGCAAATTTTGCTTTTGCTTAGTGATTTAGTTTTTATTCTTCAACAATACTGGGGATTTCAAACCTATGAAATAACATAATATCATATATATAACGTATAGAAATAAATTTAGTATTAAAATAGTTATACAAGTTTTTACTGCAGTGTGTATATTTTTTTGGCTGACTATGTATATAAAAGACTTGATAAAAGTTGTCTGCCACGTGACATTCCTTCGGGTAAGGTGTGACCGCATATACGTCTGTGGTTTTATAAGAGTATAATAAGGTTTAGAAATCTTTGATCAAAGAGCAGGATGTAGCAGATGCAGCAGCTTCCTGCTCACGACAAGTCTTATATCTTACATCTCTCCTATACAAAACACTGCTAGTCGTATAACAGTACAGTACTTACATATACATTCTACACCGCCTGGCCAAAAACAAGTCGCACGCTAATAGTTCATTTGACTTTCACCTTTGCTTTGATTACGGTGTGCAACGTGGTGTTCGAGACCAATTCTTCCGGAACCATTATGTCACAATCTGAGTCCCGGGTCAGAAAATGGTGCGTACCATCAGGGAAGAAGAGAAACTCCATAGATGTGATACTCTGGTGATTCAGTACATTCAGGTGGTCAGCTGACTTCATTTTATTGCCACATAACGTTGCTGAGTCTCGACCTGAGTAACTGATCAACCCCAGATCATAACACTGTCTCCAGAGGACTTGTACAGTGGACACTATACATGATGGGTGCATCGCTTCTCTACAGTATTCTGGATCTTGAAGGCTGTCTGTTCATTTTGACCATCAGGTTCAACGTTGAGCAGTATAGAACGCTTGACCATACAAAGAACCTTCTAGGAAGCACAAAGAGTGAGATCTTTTTTTTAAATTTTATTATTCATGCACCACAGCCATTTTCCAAATATTATGATTTTTCAGGTTAATTAAAGAACCAAGAGGAATGCTTTTTATGTTATGCACTAGGTCATTAGTTCCTGTTCTCACTTATGTTATAGCAGCTATAAACAATCGTTCCTTCAGACACTCTTTCTTAGAAGTTCATGAGACAAAAAAAAGCATAAGAGACAGAGACTCCTTCCTTTCCTCCATCAATGTTCAATAAATTACATAAAACTTCACCTTATCAACAGTTGCTCATGTACAGTGCATCCGGAAAGTATTCGCAGCGCATCACTTTCTCCTTAGAAGGGCCTTCGTCAGGGAGGCGACCAAGAACCCGATGGTCACTCTGTCAGAGGTCCTCAGGTCCAAAGGGCCAGAGAGTCTCATCAGACCTGAGAATTTAGTTTCTCATGGTCTGAGAGTCCTTCAGGTGCTTTACTTTTGGCAAACTCCAGACGGGCTGCCATGTGCCTTTTACCAAGGAGTGGCTTCCGTCTGGTCACTCTACCATATAGGCCTGATTGGTGGATTGCTGCAGAGATGGTTGTCCTTCGGGAAGGTTCTCCTCTCTCCACAGAGGACCTCTGGAGCTCTGACAGAGTGACCATCGTGTTCTTGGTCACCTCCCTGACTAAGGACCTTCTCCCCTGATCGCTCAGTTTAGATGGCCGGCCAGCTTTAGGAAGAGTCCTGGTGGTTTCGAACTTCTTCCACTTACGGATGATG
>JAQMYL010000017.1:1261834-1275361 GCA_030014365.1 Clarias pachynema | reverse complement strand
GTGTGTGTGTGTGTGTGTGTGTGTGTGTGTGTGTGTGTGTGTGTGTGTGTGTGTGTGTGTGTGTGTGTGTGCTGTAGCAATGCAGTGATTAAAATAGAGGTTTATTTATTGTAAATGTTCACCTCAGCAACATGAATATATATTGTAAGTATAAATAATGCAGTTTATATAGGATGATATTTAACGCATATTTCATCAAATTACTTCATAAATTACTGGATTTAAAAATATTTATCTGCTTATATTATAATGTGTTCTGTTTATGATGGAAGGAGTCTCCAGTGTCAGCGCTTCGTAACAAAGCTGTAACTTTAAAATTTTTTCGATGTTTCCAGGACGAAGGCGTTTACACTTCACGTGTCGCTGATTTAAAGCCAGTTTAAAGAGAGAGAGAGAGAGAGAGAGAGATGGAATGACTGTTTACAGCTGCTGTAGTGCAGGTGACAACCGGAATCATCACGATACATCGCTGCCGATTCAATTTGTATAGCGATTCTGTAACTATCAGCATTTTATAAATGCCCCCAATGTTCTAGGATTGTAGAAAAATTGCAAAATTTATACATAATACATAAATTACAAAACATGTATATATAAAAACATAAATTTTGAAGTCAGTGTAGACATGTACACAAGAATTCCAATACTTCACTAAAACTATTTTTTTCTTTTATGACAGAAGAGCTAACACACACACACACACACACACACACACACACACACACACACACTTGCATGAATTGTATCCTGTTCAGTTTTCCTGTTTTTTTTATTTATTTTAATTCACTTTACTTCACGTCCACGTTACTATTTAAGCCTCCTCTGACACGAGCTCGGTGTCGTACATCTGCAGGCTCACACGTGCACGGCTCGCACGCAGCACGTCTTCATAACGTGGGTTTTATGTGCTGCTTTTTCCTCCAGGAACAAACTGTAGCACAATCCAACACGACCCATTAAATCGAAACTTTTTATTGGACTCGGTGTGCTTAAAGATGATTTAAGATCCTCAGTGGAGACTTCTTCTTCTTCTTCTTCTTCTTCTTCTTCTTCTGTATGTTTAGAGGAACATTAATGTGAATAATCTTCTGAGCAGCGCAGCACTCTGACTGAACACTCTGTAAACGTTCAAGCTATCTTCTGTTAAAGAAAAAGGCTCCAAATGTGTGTGAGTAATTAACTTTATATAAACTGCTCAAAAAATAAAGGGAACACACTAGTCCTGGTTTGACTTGAACACCACTTACTGTATATATGCGAGGCGGGTTAGAGTCAAACCAGGACTACGTGTTCCTTTTAATTCTTTTATCAGGATTTTTATGTTTAATGTCAGATTTAAGTAATTTTTTGGAAAATGTAATGTCTGTAAATAAAAATAATTAAAAAAACAATAAAAATGGATGAGTTCCCTAAACTGATCTTTTTAATAAATAAAGGTACACTTTAAGGAAAAAAAACATTCAATAAAGAATACAGTTCACAATCTACAGCCTTTTCCTAGATTGAAAAAAACAATCAATGAATTAAAACTGTAAATTCTTATTTTCATTCCTAAGTTGTAACTTATATTATATTAAATTATAAAATATATATAATTTTATAAAAATTATTTTAAAAAAATTTAATTATATTAAAATATATTATATTAAATTACTAATGATTATAGTATGTTATTGCTAAATTATTAATATCTATTAATATAACATTATGTATACTTTTAATGCTGTCTAAAGTTTTTATAAATGTAAAAGTATGCCATATTTTACATACTGTACGATGTAAAAAAAAAATTTGGTAAAAATTGTGAAAGTTTTAAGTTGAAGTTCAAAATGTAAAAAATGTTTAATGATGATTATAATGAATGAGTAAATGTAAAAAAAAAAAACGTAATAACGCTGTATATTTTTACATATTTTTTTAATATACTGTATATCTATGCAGATTTCATAAAATACACATAAATGCTACATAAATGTTACACAGTTAAATGAATGAATAAATAAGTTTAAATTTGGCTCACCTTCATATTTTTTAATCGGAAGTTAAAAAAATTATTACAGTAAAAAAAAATTTGAAAAAATAACTTCAGATTTAAAATAAGTGAATTAATTTTAATATTGATAACATTAATAACATTGGATTGTTATACTTTAATATATTTTTCTTATCCTGAATGTATAAAATATACTGCTGGTCAACAGTTTTCAGTGGCCCCTTAAACTTATTTTTATGTGTGTAAAGTGTTAATTTTTATTTGAGGCACCTTTATACATTTCTTTTTTTAAAGTAGAAGTTAAAAAATAATACTTGGTTTTATTATTTTTTTTTTATATTTACAGTTTTCAGAGTAATTGAATAAGTGTATTTAAAAAAATCTATATGTAAATCTGTTAAATACTGTACACTTGATGAAGCTATACATTTTGACTTTTTGTATTTATAAATTCCTAAATAGAGAGGATATACAGTAACTTCATCAAGTTGCTTGTTGACGACGTCCACACGCTAATACACACGAATTTCACTTGAACTCGTGGCAGTAGTCTAATGACGCTGTAGCCAGAACTAAATGTTTGTAATAAATGCTGCAGTTTTTTATCTGGGTCCGTGTTTAGGAGTGGGAAGTGGGAAGGGGAAAATAAAGAAACTCCGTTACCTGAAGGGTCGTTATAGATTCTAATGAGTTTCCACTGCACTGACTCTCAGGTTGAGTAATCTGCAGGGGCGGCTGCTCTCTACCACGCCGAGCCTTTACAGGGGAATTCTGTCGAGGTGTTTGGAAAGAGTTTCAGTAATCTTATCATCACTTCACTATTCTATGGAAATGTACATAATGAGAGTTCCATGAAAGGGTCCGTCTCGTCACCTGTGAAGTCAGTGTGTGCCTGGGTCAGGGGGAGACACGGCCTAATAATAATAGATATAATAATTATACTCAATCAAACTCTGCACAGATGGCCTTCGGGCATTTTACCACATTGGCCTGTTTTCATATTAGTTTCATTAAAAAAATTTTTTTTTTAAGTATTCTAAAAAGATAGAATAAACTATCAAAAAAAATTTATTTTTTTTTAAAGCAAAAAATTATCATTGTCGTTGCATATTAATATCACTGGAAACACAAATCGCTACAATTGACTGAGCACTTATTTGTTTTAGGTAAAATTTTAATATAAAGTACAAAAGATAAACATTTATTAAAATATAACAATTTATTTTAAATCTCCATTTAACTTTTAATTAGCCGGTGTTCCTAGTTTCCTTCGTTAGCTTAGCACTGCAGCTACCATACTAACATTTGCTACCGGCGTCGCTCTGGATTATTGGATGAGTTGCAGATCGTCATGGGGCGTGGCCTATACCGTGGAGGCGGAGCTTTATGTTAGAAGTGATTGGGATGAGAACATAGATCCTGTTCGATTTGTGTGTAAATATTGTAGAAATGGCGGCACTGAGACAGTGTTTAAGGCGAGTGTGTGACACACTCTTTATATGATGCTAACCTGCTAATTTGTTAGCAGCACAGGATCGGGTGTTGTGTTGTTCCTGTTCCTTTAAACATACCTCTCTTTACTATGTGTGTGTGTGTGTGTGTGTGTGTGTGTGTGTGTGTGTGTGTGTGTGTGTGTGTGAATACCTACACGTGTTCTGCTGCAGTGTTATTTTTGGGAGATGAGACTGCGCTGTGGATAAAGGAGAAGTTCATATGTACACCACATGCTCGCTCACAGCTTCTGTGCTCCGGATAGAAAGAAAACACACCCCGAGACTTCTCTCTGCGTCCTTCAGTAACAAAAATGCTCAAGTAACATCTACGGCTACGAAGTGTCGTCTGGTTGTCTCGCTGTCTGTCTCACTGACTGTCTTACTGTCCATCTGTCTGTCTGTTCAGCCTAAATAATTAACCCAAACTCCTAAATATAAAGTTATGAAGTTTGACTCTTTCATCCTCCGTCACGCCTCATCTGCTGCATCGTCCTCTTAGTCTGTGTTAAAGCGTTGAAATCCTAAAAGAGGACAGTGGAGACGGACCTGCAGGACACACAGGAAGGCACTCACATATAGAACTCTCAAACATCGAAACATGAGACAACGGAGTCTCTAAAAGGTTTTGTCTAAATGAAAATGTCCCGTGTTTCTCTCTCTCCTTAAAGTCCTAACTCTCTCTCTCTTTCTCTCTCTGTTTAGATCAGTGGTCCCTGTCTAAACTGTCTGTATAAGCTGTCTCTCACTGTCCAAACTGTCTCTCTGTCTCTGTCCAAGCCTGGCTTTCTGTCTCTGTCCAAACTGTCTCTGTGCCACTGCCTACGTTGTCTCTGTCCTAGCTGTCTCTCTGTCCAAACTGTCTTTCAGTCTGGCCAAGCTGTCTTTTTCTTAAACTTACTGTTCAAGCTCTTGTTCACACTCTCTCTCTCTCTCTCTCTCTCTCTCTCTCTTTCTTTCTCTCCTTGCCCAAAATTCTCTCTATTTCTGCCCCGTTTCCAGCTTTAAAAAAAATAAAACATCCTGATCCTGTTTTTGATTTATTCTTTTCAAACATGACGCTTTGTCCATCCTGTGTCTCGTAGATCGTCTTTATATTTTTAGGCCTGTCTTCCTGATCTGTCTCTCTTTCTGTTCTATTTTTCTTTGTCTAGCTTGTCTCACTTTCCAGCATCCCATATTTGTCTCTGATCTTCAGTCTGTGTTCTCATAAGGAATGAGGGCAGCTTGTCCCGCCTGGACAACAGAAGAACACAGCCGTCTTATCTCTGGTGGATTGACTTTAGTCCAGATCCTTTTCATCTGATGAAGTATGTTCGTGAGGGAGCGATGGAGCGATGCGACGCTGTGATCCTCAGGTGCCTGATGTTCTTGCAGCAGCTCACAGTTTTTCAGCATCCGTGACAGCGAGACGTCATTGAGTTCAGCGTGTCCTTCTGTCTGGAGACGAACATGTCCGACATCCTGATTATAGAAACGATTTTCTATATTACAACTTGACTTTCTTTTACTTTTTCTTTTCTTTTTCTTACTTAGTCTGCTAAATTTCATTTCAGTTTATTCGGAGAAACTCAACCAGAACATTACGTAATTAAAGAAGTGATTAAATTTAATTACAGAAGATTTTGTGGAAATCGTTTAGTAGAGCTGCACTTGTACTCCTCAAGCTAGCTCGTGATATCCGCTGGGAGGAACTCGTGCCTGAGTGCAGACGGAAGACGTTTATTGAAGGATCTGAAACTGAACTGAAAGATAACCGGTAAAGGTAGCATCAGCATCTCCATGGCATGAGTCATCTGATTTATAATGCTGTTCTCTAAACCTTACGGTTAGTGGAACATAAGCAGCGGAGTTAAATAACTTTCTTGCTTATTAGGAGATTACAGTCTGAGCTTATTCTGTTCAATCTGTCTCACTCTTTGTCCAAATTCTCTCTCTTACTGTACAAACCTGTTTATCTTACTCTGTCCAAACGGTCCCTCTGTCCAAATTGTCTCTCTCTCCCTCTGTCCAAACTGTCTCTCTACCTCTCTCTCTCTCTGTCCAAACTGTTTCTCCCTATCTCTCTCTCATTGTCCAAACTGTCTTGCTTAGTCCAAACTTTTTTTCTTTGTTCAAGCTGTCTCTCTATTTGTCCAAACTTTCTCTGTCTGTCCAAATTGTCTCTCTGTCCAAGCTACTTCTGTCCAAACTCTCTCTCTCTCTCTCTCTCTCTCTCTCTCTCTCTCTAAACTTCCTCTCATTCTTCAGACTGGCTCTCTCTCTGGCCAAACCGCCTCTCCATTGTCCAGCTTTTTTTTCCTCTTTTAATATTTCTGTTATGTCCAACATGTCTTCCGACATATCTCTCGGTTCATTCCCTTGTCTTTCAGTTATCTTTATATTTAAACCTTTCTACTCAATCTGTCTCTCTGTCCCTTTGTCTAGCCTGTCTCACTTTCCAGCGTCTCTTATTTGTCTCTGGTCTTCTGTCTGTGTTCTTGCTCATAATAAATGAGGACAGATTGTCCTGCTTGGATGAGATTTTTAATTCTAATATGCAGCATAATCACTGGTACAAAGCTCATCTAAAATCCACCAATAGGACGAAGACGGCTAGTAGCATGAATGAGAAAAAAGTTTCTTCTTGACCAAGCCTGGATTAGTAACACATGACCGTAGCGTCTGCTATAGGATGTCGTAATCATAAACGTGTCAAATCTCAACTGACGAAACAAAACACTTCCGCTGCTAACAAAGTCTGTATCAGATATCAGAAACGCCCGAGGTGCATCATCTAAACTGTTCACGTGTCGTGTCATCCCGCGCACACACACACTCACGTTCTCGAGAGCTTTGATTGGTGGGACTGTTGCCAGGGGCCTCCTCGAGCTCAAAGAACCTAAAGCTGCGTCTCAGACTCCTTCCTGCAGCCTATAGGATGTTCATGAAGAATAAACCCCTTTACATGCGTAGTGCGCTACTGGTCCTGATGAGAGAGGTTTGGGACAGAGCCCGAGTGTGTGAGAGTCTGTGTGTGAGAGAGAGTGCGTGTGCTCAGGCATGACTGCAGTGTTTGAATATTTATAAAGCTGGATTGTTCTTATGGAGAAGATCCATAGAGGCGAGCAGAGGCTGGTTAATATGCTGTGCAGCGCTGCGAATGTTTAACACGTACACATCTTTAGGTTGTAGAGCAACGAGCACCTAAAGTTAGCGTTCTAATGCAACTTTAATTACACCTTTACGTAACACTTGCATTTTGTACTCTGGAATAATTATAGCCTGGAACTTTCATATATATAAAGCTATTTTTAAAGATTTAAATTATTTTTCATGAAATACTGTATTGTGTGTGTGTGTGTGTGTGTGCGCGCAGGATATATCTGCATATTTCATACTTCCAACTAAGTGCAGTCTCTGAACAACTAAAATTAGGCCATGTGATTTCAAGCAGATTCGTGCCGAGTGTTTTCTAACATCTTTGTGGTGACACAGAAAGATGAGACTATTGAATACGTTTGATGTTGTGAGGACATTTTGCTGGTCTCTATGTGAAGATAACTTAGCTTGAATATACATGTACATTTTTTAAAAAGCTGAAAAGGCTAAGGTTTAGGTGACATTTAGGATGTTTAGCACAGCACTGATTAACTCATTTATATTGTCATTATAGTAATGGACGATCCTTGTGTTTGCACATCCCTTAAACTTAGTGAGAAAACTAGTGATGAAATATTTACAACGTGATGGTTCTTCCCTAAAAAAAAACAATGATCACAGTGTTTATTAAAGGCATCATAGCGAGGGGGGAAAAAACATGTAGAGTTTAATTTCTGAGTCTGCGTAATATTCTCCAGATCCGATCTTTGACTTAATATTCGCCTCCAAACTCCTTCATTTCCTCAGAAAAGCTTTAGGATCCTATAGTTGTCTTATTTTCTCAGTTTTTAATTGTGTAAATCTTTTTACAACTATTTATCTCATTATTTTTGCTCCGATTTGTTTGGTTGTTGCATTGCTTCAGGATATATCAGAATAAACAGCTTGGCACTGTGAGGTTTATAAATTATTTGTAAAAAGTTAAGTTATTGCATTTGCCCCAACCAGACCATTGGAGGTACAAACTTTTGCTCTAAACAGAGAGGCAGGGATTCACATAGATGGATAGATAGATAGATAGATAGATAGATAGATAGATGGACAAACAGGCATACAGATAGACAGATGTTAATAATGGTTGCTGTACAGCAGCTCGCACTGTGGGCTGTTAGTGTAAATGAGCGCGTGTCAGGCTCGCGCTGTCCGCCATTTTCTCTCTATACTGTGATCAGACGCGCGCGAAGGCTATATTTAGTACGCTGTATGTGTGCGCGCGTGTTTGCGTCGTGCTCGTGTGTCTGTATGTGTCCGCGCGTGTATGTTTTGCTCGCATGGTCTGTTTGAAGTTTTTGGAGCTCGTGCAGTTTCCCTCCTGAGTCTCGGCAGCTCCACGTTATGTGAGAGAGGACGCGCGCGAGCCCGGTACGTCCGCGCATGTCTGCACACCGCACTGCAGCGAGGCGGGAAGGCGCGCGTAGTGGCGTGACTTGTGGGGGGATTTGGGGGGGGGGGGGTGTTCTCGCGCACGCGGTCCACACGGGCATTGTTAGCAGGAAAAGGGGGCGGAGCTTGACATCTCTAACGCGTCTAAAGTCACAAGAGCTGTGCTTTATATACATTAATATTTATATAATATGTAAAAACTTTAGCGAGAACACTCCTAAACCTTCAAATTTTTGAATCTGTTTGCTTCGCGCGCTTTGAAAAATGCCCTCAGAGGTTGCCATGGGAACAGAGCATTCCATTGAGGGCCTGAAAGGGGGGGCGGGGGGGTCGTTAGTGACGCGTTTTAACGACAGTGTTAGTGATTCAAAATGTTTTATAATTGTAAAGAATTTATTTGATCAGTGATAATAAACAGTATATATTATGTGGAATAAAACACTTTATGTGGTATTTGATAAGAAAAAAATGAAGCCCTGAAGTTTAATATTCCTTTCCCAACATAACAATTTAACTATTACAGTGGTTTTATTCATTAAATAGTTTATAATGACGTTTAAATGTTATGCAACTTTCACAAACCTGATTAATCAGCGTTATTATTGGCGTTATAGCAGCTGTAAACGGTGGTTCTTTCACAAGCCTTTCTTTTTCCTTTCTTTTAAAGTTAACCACAGCTTGTTGTGTTGCTGAGAAACCGTAAAATATTCCATTTCAATTCAATTTATTTGTTTTATTTGTATAACGCTTTTAACAATGGTCATTGTTGCAAAGAAGCTTTACAGAATCAAAAGAAAATTATGGAAATATGTATGAATCAAAATTATTATATTGTCCGTGATGACTTTAATGAAGCGCTGAATCCTTCTGTAAATGTTACATAAACATATCTTTCACATAACAGCAGTTTTAAATCCATTTATGTCGACCTTATGTTGTTCAAGTTCTGTGAGAGCACTAATATTCGTAGAAATAATTTGACAGTATTGCGTTGTAAATAACAAACAATTTAGGTAATGTTGGTTTAGGTGTAGCATAGCACTGATTAGCTCCATGCATACTATCTTTATAGAAATGGATGATCCTTACAAGGATAAAAAGATATATGTGCGTGTGCGTGCACGCATGTGCATGTATACTCGATGTCTCTGTATATTTGATTTAGAATGCAAAAGTTTGCACATCTCTCAAACTTAGAGAGAAATTTAGTGAGGAAATGTCATTTACAGCTTGATGGTGAAAATTATAAATCATAGTGAACAACCATCTGCTGTTCAATTGTGAGAGCGATAAGATTTGTAGAAAGTATTGTCAAATTCAGGCAAGCTTTATTACAGAATCAGATCGGATTTGTTTGTCTTTCCCCTTCAACATCCAATCAAAATTTTATATGCTTATATTTTATCTGTTCCCACCTTAACGCTCTTTTTAGATCCTGGTTTGGATATCAGACATCGTTTGATTCTTGTTGGTCGAACAATTAGGGTTTTTTCATGTTTTTTAGAGCTCAAAAGTGTAAAAATCAAAGGAGTCACAAATTTCTCTCTCTCTCTCTCTCTCTCTCTCTGTCACTCTGTTTTGTTTTTTTTCTGAGTAATGTAGTGCTTTTATCTCGTCTTTCTACATTTGCATCCTATTTGGCAGAAAACGCCAGGACCGTCCCATCTGCCACTGCCACATGATATGCGAAGCGTGGTGTCTTTCTTTTGTTCCGAGTCCTTTTTTCCCAGCCGTCGTGTCCTGATATCATACGTCTGTACAAAGTGACACCCTTGTCTCCTTTTCAAACGCGAGATCTGGAGGAACGTTTCACCCAAGGAAGCGTCTGCAAGTGCAGACAGATCGCTCAGAAATACACAGAGACGACAACAAAGCAGCTCAGATTTGGCCTTGTTCTTATACAGCTGCTTTGTGTTTACATGGCCAGTCGAGCTGAAGCTGCGGAGAGCTTTTAGGTTCTTTATTGCTGGCGCAGAAAGTGTGAGTGGTGCGTGTTTGTGTGTGGATGTGTGTTGTTGGGTTGTGAAAAAAAAACAAACGCACCGTACAAGTCCTTCGTCTAGTTTCTGATTAACTGCTGCACATTTCTCACAAATCTGTTCGACCTGTGTGTGAAATGGACATCCATGTTTCATTGTCGAATGAAAAATTTAGCTTGCAAATGTCTCTTGTTGAATGCGTGAAAATGTTTGCTTATAGGCGCGGCCTGTCCAACTTTTTCGTAACTGCACTAGCTACACGGATGATCACTGCTACTTCCTTCCAAACGGTATTTTCCTTGCTAACGTCTCCACACGTGTTTAATAAGTTTTGGATGTGTGTAGCAGGATGAGATGAGATGATGTAAGCTTGAATGAATATTTGATACCTAGATTAAATGGTCAAATACAGATATCCTCATTTTAATCAAATATATGATGTGCCCTAACTAAGTTTGAATAACTAATAAGTCAAAAGTACAACCTGCAACTTTTCTGCAAAGTCACATGTCACTGTGTCGAACAGCTACTTAAAAGAAGTCTCTACATAAAATGATTAAACAATATGTAAAACATGATGTTTCCTGTCACGGGACGGCTCGATGAGTCAGAAAGCAGAGCTGAATTCAGTATTGTGCAATTATAAAAAATGTACTTAAAACATGTGAAAATCAGACGCACCAAAAGATCAGCCGTGCAGGTCATTTAAAGCTTTTAAACGTCCTGTATTTGACTGTTTCTTAAACAAGTTAACACAAGTCTCCGCCAAACGGTGTGCGTTAATGCTCCAGCTGAAATACCCCTCAGATAACTCTTTCTCTTTCACTTGTCCTCCAGTGCATAGCTGAGCAACAACCCGGGAGAGGGGCTCTTCTTATACTGTATGAGGTCAATAAGGGGAAAATCTACCTGCCTTGTTGAAACACGGGCTGTCTAGAAACAAAATTGAGGTGTATATAAGTACATTAGCATAGATTTTGATTGTTATGAGTTTTCCTGCTCTGCACATCAACCGTGAAGCTTGTCACCCTAAGAGCAAATGTGTAATGTACTGTAGGTATGGCGGAACCTCGGCATACTGTACGAATGTCCTCCCTTATGAATTTTCACCTTAAGAATTAAAATTTTGCAAGAAACACGAAGCATTTTCGGCATAGCGCAAACACGCACCGAACCGAACACCGGCTAAGTTGCGCCCAAACTATCCCTTCAAGATAGCACATCATAGAGCCATTCAAAACTTGTTTGCGTCAGTGGAAAGTCAAGCAAAACAAGTTTATGAATTTTAATTACATACTGTAAGTTGACCCACAATAGCAACGTTACTTTTAGCATCATTTCAAAAGCTACGTGATTCACAAAAAACGAACTGGCCCTATGGCTAGCTGGAGCTAATCGCTAGGTCTGCTGAAAGAAAAAAAGTTTTAACGGAATAAGGGTTGTGGAATTTGGCCCAATTTCTTGCGGATCGGATGGTCCACTGTGCCGACCATAATACCATAAACTCATAATAACTCACCTAAAGAATGGATTGAATTCATATGTCGAGGTACCACTGATCATCGTACTCGCCGCTCTGGGTGTTAAACTTCACCGTCGGTGTATAGAGCATGACTACTTGGATCTGTTGTAATATTACTCTTTCCACCTCTGATTACATCACGAGTACAACATTTTGTACTCAAGTACAAGTACTGTAACTTCAGTGAAATTTTACTGAAGTACAAGTAAAGTTATCGGTCTAAAACTCTACTCCAGTAAAAAGTAGCTGTTTTTAATTGAAGGAACACCTTTACATAATAAAGCTGTTGCATTTCTTGTGCTTGAAGTCAAAGTGGTCACTTAAATATGACCAGGGGTTTACTTCATAAGAATTTGTTGGCATTTCGCTTTCAGCTGGGTCTGGATCACTGGCATCTGTTTTGTCCGTCTCTATCGTTTTTGTGAATTAATCGCGTTTGTTCTCCGCGTCCATCAATCAATCAATTAGTGCAGTGATTCCTGGGGTGCAATTTTTTTCCTTCCACGTTGCATTATTTTTATTATTTTATAATCATTATAAATTATTTAATTCGTTTATTTTTTTTACTCAGTAACAAATATGATTTGAAATGTAGCGAAGTACAATACTTCAAACAAAACATACTTAAGTAAAAGTAAAATGACAGATTTTAAAAACTTCTTTAAAAAGTAATACGCAAAAAACCTCCTCAATTACAGTAACGTGAGTAAATGTAATTCATTACGTTCCACCTCTGGATGTAATGTATTTGTGATGTGATGTACTGTATACAAGTGAATACTTGAAAAAAAAAAAAAACTATCCCTTTACGTTTTTGAGTCACAGACACACATTTAAGACTCGTCTCAACGTAACTAATTTCGCATAATGGATTCTCTTTAATACAGATGTGCACGTTTTGGTGCTGGAAATGTTCACCTGTTTTTAACGAATCACATCATTTGACTCAAAAAAAACAAAACAAAACCTTGACTCTTTCAGCTCCTGAATAAAAGTCGAGGCAGGCCTGGTGGTGGTTGTTCTTTGCCTGGGGCTAAAAGCGTTCCAGGAAATCACCGTCCTACGTTCTGAACTGATATAATAAGCTTACTTTGCGTTGTATAAAAACCCTAAATTATTTAAAAATAGTTTATATGTGTAGTTTTCCTGAGTTGAGTCGGTGATCCGTTTCTGTTTATGCTGACGCTCTTGTGTTCGTTCGCCTTCAGGAGCCGATTCAAAGAGTCGACTCATTTTAAACCTGATTTCTTTGTGCATTAGTTTAAGTTTGACTATCAATCATTGCTGAAGTTGATCTAGTTATCGTAGTTGAGTGACGCGAACGGAAATAAATCAAGTGGCTTAAGTCTGACAGATTGAAATAAGTAAATCGGAGTGGTCTCGGTTTCATGTCATTGTTTGAAATTTTAATAAATATCCCCCTCTCTCTCTCTCTCTCTATGTTCTGCACTCCGGGAGTTTTGAGTAGCGCTCAAAAAAAAAAAAAAAAAAGGCTCGAGTCTCTGGGGCTTCATCATGAAACGCAAAGCCTTGTCGAATTGCTTTTCTTCACTCGTACTGTCCTTAAATAACTTTCCCTCTGTCTCGAAGCCCCTCCCTCTCCGTCCTCTGTCTCCCTTTTCTGTAACTGTAGCCTGCTTTCTGCTTTCTCTCTCTCTCTCTCTCTCACTTTGCGACGTATAGATGCTGCATTGATTACACACGAACCCTTTCCCTTTTCATCGCTGATGCACTGAAACCGAGCTGCAGAGAGAAAAGGAGAGAGACAGAGACAGAAAGAGAGACAGAGAGAGAGAGAGAGAGAGAGTGTTGCGTGGAGTTAGAGAGCGTCCAAGGTTTTTCGGCTGCGTCTGAAGAGCGAACTTGGCAGGTCAGACTTGAATGATAGAGGGATTGTTAGAAGTGCAGAAAGGGGGGAAAGTGTGCGTACGTGTGTGTACATTTGGGTGTGTGTGTGTGTGTGTGTGTGTGTGTGTGTGTGTGTGTGTGTGTGTGTGTGTGTGTGTGTGTGTGTGTGTG
>JAQMYL010000017.1:1225938-1241460 GCA_030014365.1 Clarias pachynema | reverse complement strand
ACCTAAAACTGCATTTCGTTGCCTTGTACTTGTACATGTGTAATGACAATAAAGTTGAATCTAATCTAATCTAATCTTATAATTATTAATGATATATAATTACACAGGATGTGCAAACATTTTCAACTCATTACACATATGCAATAAATACACATTCTCAAAAATAAGCACTCGTCTCAAGGCATGTTAAAGAAGAAAATAATTATATTTTTGCTGTTTGTTTTTTCTTCAACAGACTGATTTTCATAAAAGGATGTGTATTCTAAAAATATATATTTTAGTGTTTATTATAAAGATAATATATTATCAATGTATATATATATATTGTACATAATTTGTGTATATATAATGTAGTTATATTGTATATTTTATGTATTTAATATTGTATATATATTTTTTAAAAATCTATATTTTGTGTTTATTTTACATTAGTTTAATGCATGTGTGATGTAAAACTTTAGTGTTTTGTCATGGAAGCAAAAATCTCAGCAAAATGTAATTAATCATAAAATTCTGATAATTATTATGAGTATTATTTGATATCATTATTATTATTATTATTATTATTATTATTACAATTGTGGCTGTTGTTAATATAAATAAATATATTGAGGATTGTAAATAGTTTTTACCGAAATTACGTCTCTTTAAAATATTTTAACTCACATTTTAAGATTAATAACTTACTTCATTCGATTCGGTTTTATTCCGTCAAACCTTGACCCTCTTGGTGTTCCATACAAACTGTGCGCGCGATTCGGTTTCTGTTCAAGTGAAATGTGATAAACAAACTGCGCGTGCACTTCGGCTAGCTTCTATCGCTAAATTAATGCTAATATTTGTGCGGATTAAAACATTTTAAAATAAAAACAATTTGCCTGGACGGATAACAAGAATCTGACAAAATGGGGGACGACACTCCCGAGAGGGAAATGAAGGTAAAAAAGAGAAAACAACAGCGACCTAGCTAATCCGCTAAGCTAGCAATGCTAATGTGGCTAATCTACGGGTTGTTAGCTCACTCAGCTAGCCGGCTTATCTTAATAATAATCATATTTTAGCTTTAGATTTTAATAGTAAACAAAGCATCGGGTTAAAAGTGATACATTTAAAAAATATTCTGTTGTGTGTTAGCAAGCTAGCATTGATGGTAACTAGAATTAATTTTGCTTTGCCAGTGTGGTTATGAAAGCTAATTTAAATTACTCTGTAAACAAAGGTTTACCTGTAATAAACACAACAAAAAATAAAATAAAAAATGTACATTTATAGTGTTCGTATGAGTCTTTAATATAATGTTATCGAAAAGAGTCGTTTCAGAGCAAGCGAGTCGACTCTTTGAAGCGCCTACTTTAGCTAAGATCTTCAAACGATAACTATTCGTTTAAACATTATTATAATATTATACACAGTCGTTTATATAACACTAAAGGAATAGTTTGTGCTTCTAATAAATCAAACCGAAACGAAAAGTTATCTTTTTAATATCTCCTATAAAAGAGTCATCTTCAGATCAAATGTGTCGACTCATTGAATCGACCTTTTTAGCCAAGCTATTTAAGAATATAACTTAGTTGAAGTGTTAATATAAATGAGAACGTTTGAACGACTATCTTTTATTTTTAATAAGTGAGGACATGTATATGAAATGTTCCATTAAATAGTTATTTTTTAAAAATATTTTATCTAGAAGAGTCGGTTCAGAGAGTCGACTCGTTTGCTGTGAATATGACTCTTTTTCAAATGATTAAATTGAAGAATCATATGAACTTAATTGACGTCACAGATATGGATGTTATCACGTCATTAATCTAATTATCATATTTAAAGCCAGTGAAGTGTATGTTTTGATTAGATTTAATTAATTAGATTGGGGTTTTCTTGTAGATCGTTAATTTTGTTATAGGTTAAAATGATTGGATTTTTTTTCCCACAGGATTTTCAGTTCCGTCAGATGAAGAAAATCCGTGTTTTCGACTCCCCTGACGTTTTGCCCACGGAACGCTCGAGTCTTCTCGCCATCTCCAACAAGTTCGGGCTGACGTTCGCCGGGCGGGACAGAACGCTCAAGGTGTTTGTGACGGATGACATCATCGCCGCGGGGAGTGTCAGCGGGAACACCAACGAGATCGGTACGATATTTAATGAACCTAAAGATGACTGTGAAGATGATCATTACTCCTGTGAGATTTTTCTACCTGGGAAGTGATCGATCATTTACTTCTCCTAGCTGTCTGTGTGTTGACCTTGTGAAAATAGAAATGCACTGAAATCACGTACAAGTATGAAGAACCCAGGTGTTCTGATGTCTCCTTCTTTAGTGGAGAGCGTGACGTGCCAGACGGTGACCCTTGACCTCCCCATGCACCACCTGGCCCTCAGCAGCGACGAGCTCACCCTGTCAGTGTGCGGCGCTAACGAGAAAACTCCTCTCACGCTAGACTTCTACGACGTCCGCACCTTTTTCAACAAGGTAACGTCCAAATAAACAAACACCAGTACTACCCACTCCTTCGGCGTAAACATCGTATGCATTTATTTTGTCATGTTTTTTTTTTTTTTTTACACCAGACGAGACAGGACAAGCGTCCGTTCGCGTCCTTTAGGGCGGGCTCTGAACCAGACTTGTTGGTCCAGGATCTGAAGTGGAGTCCGACGGAGGCGTTCCGACTCGCGGTGTGTCTCTCGGACGGGACCATGATGGTGGTGGACGTGACGGAGAAAGTGGTACCGGTGGGACAGCTTCCCGCATCTGTCGGCATCACCTGCAGTGAGTGTGTGCGCGAGTGTGCTCTCGCACAGCTTCAGTCACGCCCCCGAGATGTCTGGAGCGTTTCTCTCCAAATAGGATTTTATGGTCATGATATAAAGCGTGGTTTGTTTGTGTGTTTGTTTATTTATTCTCACTCATACATTGAACAATTATTTTTATTTTTTTTTACATTTTTTAAATTTTATATATATATATATATTAGTAAGTGTAATTTAATAAAATTTAATTAGACCTGTACTCTATTTAAAATTAACAAAAATCAAACATTATATTGTTTATAAAAATAAGTGCAAAATTTATTAGAAATTTTAGGGGTTTTTTTTAATATAAAATTATGTTTAATAATTTTTGTGATCTCGTTTCATTAAAGCTTATATATTTCATTAAAGCAATATATATTATATATATATATATATATATATATATATATATATATTGTGATCTTATTACATCATCTTTTTTAAGGATTAAGAGTATTATTTATTATTTTTTATATAATGAATAGTTTATCAATTGCCACATCATAAAATACACTCTCTAAGTTTTTTACTTAATTTTTATAAATAGTAAATTTTTTATAGCACATTTTATAGCACTTTACAAAACAAAAGGCACTGGAGTCAAAATCTAAGTCTATTAGTGTTTTACGAGTGTGTGTGTGTGTGTGTGTTTTTGCTCTATGCCAGTCTGCTGGAGTCCTAAAGGGAAACAGATTGCTGCAGGGAAACAGAACGCCACAGTGGTTCAGTACACTCCCGTAAGTGTCTCGTTATACCTCAAATTTACACGCTGAAGGTTTCTGTGTCTTTACCGCGTTTTGACGTCTCGTCCGTCTCCAGATCCTGCAGGAGAAGAAGGTGATCCCTTGTCCGAATTTCTACACGGCCGACAATCCAGTTAAAGGTAGTGTTTTAAACACCGGACACCCGTTTCCTGTAAAGCCGTGTTCGGGTTGCGTAGGAAACACACCTGATATATGTAGCGGCTTTAGGTTTTGTTTAACATTAGCTAGTGTTAGTGTGATGGTGAGGTATTTTAATGCTTTACAGATCAGTTCAGATCAGAATGTGAAAGTTTCTATTTAAATATGACAGGCTTTATTACACACACACACACACACACACACACACACACACACACACCAGGACTGGCTATAAAACGTGTCCCGTAGAGACACTTGACGCCGTCCACAAAACTTGAAATGAGATGGTGGACGGTTAGCGCTGATGAGATGATATGAGGTGTTGTTGTTGGGATCAGTAGTAACGGTGTGTGTTATGGAGAGCGGTTCACTGAGAGCTGCTCTGATTGTACAGTCACACAGCAGAGCTTCGAGACAAAACTGTTCCATACAGATGATGTCATCCCTCTTGTGTGTGTGTGTGTGTGTGTGGGAATGCTCTTACCATCACTATTCAACATGGCTCTGCCGATTTAAAAAAAAATATATTTATTATTATTATTTTTTAAATCATGCAGCTTCACCAGAAGTTTAAGTGATCACTGTTCATGATTTTTTTTTTCTTCCCCACAACCACGTTTCTTCCACATAGTTGATAGTTTTTTTTTAGTTCTTATCCCAGTTCCAGTCATTTCAGATATCCTTAGTTGTTTTCTTTGCTTGACCGTTCTGAAATGGCAAGGTTGCATATAACAATATAATAATATTATAAGTATAATATAGTCTCTTTACAAAAAAAAAAAAAAAAAACATCCTTTTTATATGTAACATTTCCAGTCCAAAAAGTAAATCATCTTCCAGTCTACACAATATAAATATCTGTCCACGTGTCTTTTTCTTCTTCTTTTTTTTTCCTGGTGTTGGACAGATGTACAAAAATGAGCAGCTTTTGTAGTAAGGTAAAAATATAAATCAATAAGTGGGACTGAAGGAACTAATGTTTCAAGAACTTTCTGAACTTTCCATATGTAATATAATACACGACGTGTCGATATGTAATCAATAAACTCCTGTAATCGTTGTTTAATTGCTGCACTATAAATGGAATTAAACACGCTTTAGTAAAATCATCAACCTCAGACCTTCAGTAGCGCTCAACAATCATAATTTTAAAAAACAAAATAAATATGTCAAATAAATGTTTAAAATTTTTTGTGTCTAAAACTGTGACATGTGTTTTTCCCAGTGCTGGACGTGTTGTGGTTAAGCACCTTCAACTTCGCCGTGGCGTACGCAGCGGCCGACGGCTCTCCCGAGACCCCGCCCGAGCTTGTCATGGTGTCCCTTCCTGTGAGTCTGTTTAAGAAACCGGAGACCGAACGCGGCGGTAAGCGCGGACTCTGTGTAAAACCCATATCTTGTTGTTTTTGTGCAGAAGAAAGACGAGAAGAAAGAGGACAAGTTCGTGAACTTCAGCGACATCGTGTTCGGATCGTGCACCGAGAGACAGCATCACTATTTCCTTAACCACATAGAGGACTGGTGAGACGGAAATGAAATGAGAACGCACGTGTAGGTCATGGTGGATAGATTTATTCCCGATGTTTATTTTATTTATTTATTTATTTATTTTAATATAGGGATTTGATCCTCGCCGCTTCAGCCGCCTCCATCGAAGTCAGCATTATCGCCAAACAAGAGGACAAGGTACTGTAAGATCCGGATTACGGTTCACTGACGAGATACAGAGACACAGAATGGACTTTTTTTTTGTAGAGTAATGTTTGTGCAGTGACTTTGTAAATAACTTGGCAGCAACAATCCGTGTACAAAGATCACGCCTTGTGCTTGTTTTTATACTGTTTATTTCAACAATAAATACGGGAAAACATTGGACAGTGTGAATTTAAACCATGCTGACGCTGAGAGGCTAAAGAAAAAAAATAATAAAAAGGTGTAAACTCCAGTAAGCCAGAAACGTATTTGGCTGTTTTGTACAGAACAGCCAAAATGTAATCTCTAAGAGAACATAATGTACACAGGTTTGCAGGTAGTCCCCGAGTTCTGTTCCGGGAACACGTTCGTAAGTCGGATTTGTTCTTAAGTCTGACAAAGTGAGTCCTGTACGCCTTTGGCACGAATATAGAGTGTAAAGCATTACCAATCCACTTGACTAAACCTGTCCCCTTTCCCCACACTGCCACCATGTGGCCAAAAACCGTAACCACAGCAAAATAAATTTGTATATTTGTAAGTCGGGGACTACCTGTATTGATCGATTGTTTAGTTTAAAATGTAGTTTATGATGGAGCAGTCCTAGTTCATGTCTTCACATCGCTGTTGAGTTTGTTTTGTTTGTTGATTTCCAATCAGCTTGTCCCTTACATGCTCACGATTGCGTTTCCTAGACAAACTGGGAGCTGTGGATGCTGGAGGACGCGAGCCGAGCCGAACTTCCTGTCACTTTGAACAACGATGACACGTTTCCTGTCGGAGTGGGCATCGACTACACCAACCAGGCCGAGATACATATATGTAAGCCCTTCCTCTTGAGTCCAGGCCGTGTAGGAACATCTTGACCAGCTTAAAGATCGATCCAAAGATCTTAGAAAGATGGATTTCACTATTCTGAGTAAATGCATGGCCGTTTCAGTGTTTAAAAAGGTTCACAGGCTTCTGTACTTATTAAATAATTTAAATAACATTTAAATGCAATGCAAATCCTAGAACTAGCCTCCTCTCCACACAGGAGAGAGTCTAACTGCTGTAGACGTGGTTGTATGTTAAGTCCCATTTATTTTATTTTTTTTATATTTGTGTATCCATGAACATTTGCTGTCTTAACACCGACCCCTGACCTGTAATGACCTCCACAGCCGATGAGAAGAAGCTCCCACCCGCTCCCACGCTGCTGATCCTCTCTACTGACGGAGTGCTGTGTCCTTTCTCTCTGATTAACCTGAACCCGGGCGTCAAGCAGCTCGTCACGGCCGCCGAATGTCTGCCTCAGAGCGGAGAGAGAGCTCCGTTACAGAGTAAGGAAACGGGAACGGGATTAAAAACACATTTACTCGATTTAGATTGGGTTTATACTGAGCTTGAGACTGTTTTATATTTTTTGATATAAGCTGATGTTCATATTGAACTCGTATCCATGTCCAAACATCTGGATTTATGATGATGTAACTCCTGGAAGTGTTTCTCAGAATGAAACCAGTCTTGTTTGCAAACACTTGACTTTGCTAATTTTCCCAATTTTCAGAGTCCGTGCCTCCAACTTCAGTCCCCGCTGCACCCAAACCTCCTCCTTCCGTCTTCGCACCGTTTCAGACATCCTCCATCACACCCGCCTCCACTTCTGCAGCTCCAGCAGCTCCGTCCTCCACAGGTCTCTCCTTCAGTCTTCCCTCCAGCTCTTCCTCTCTTTTCTCCTTCACTCCCTCATCTTCCAGCGCTTCCATCGTTCCCTCCGCGGCAGGGTTCTCCTTCACCGCACCGAAACCTTTGGGCAAGGACCCCTCTTTTCCCGCGTTCTCCTTCGGCCCGCCCAGCGGGAAACCTCTGACGGAGGGCACGAGCGCGCCAGGGCAGGTTGCCACGGCTACGGAATCTCCCATCATTCTGCCGAAGGCTTCGGCCGAGCCGGCCACGCCCAACGTCCGAGTCAATCTCAGCGACAGGTGAGATGTTCTTGGGTTGGTAGTTGTTTTTGTTTACTCATTAAAATCAATTAATTGAAAGTGGTCAGATTTGAATATACTAGTACGTCATCCTGAAAAGGGAACAGCGGAAAGAAGGAGAAGTCGTCGTTGTCATCCAAACGGCGTTATTGATCTTTGTAATATGGTAAAAGTAGAGTCTTCACAGAGACGCCACTTCTGATTTTCACCTGTAGGGGGCGACATAATGCCAAAAGAAAGAAAAAAAGTGATTTCAACCTGGAGGTTCCTGAAATGTTTCAGCATTCAGCTCCATGCTTAACATTTAGTTAGATGTTTATAGGGCTGTGTGTGTGTGTGTGTGTGTGTGTGTGTGTGTGTATATGAGATGGGCATAAACACCATCATCATGATAGTTGTGTTACTCCTTCCAGTCCAACATGGCCGACAGACGCAGCACGTTTTGGGCAAGTTACTACACAAAAACAAAAAATTTGGCCACGCCCACTACAGATACAGATGTGGGTATACTCCTAATGTACTTTAATTTGTTTTATAACCTGTGTGTGTTTGTGTGTGTGTAGGTTTTCAGCAGCGGACACTCCCGCTCCTCCCGCTCCACCCGCTCCATCGACCCAGCCGTTCTCCTTCACCTCCACTCCCAAACCTGCAGCCGCTCCAGACATGAGCGCTCAGCCCAAACCCCCCGTGTTCCCCATCAGCAAACCTCCTGCAGCCCCCGCAGGTACACACACCCTGGTTCAGTCCATCACACACACACACACACACACACACAATCTCCAGGAAATAAAACTAATTAATAATTATGTATGTATATGTTTGTGTGTGTGTGTGTGTGTGTGTGTGTGTGTGTGTGTGTGTGGTGAGCAGTGACCCGCCCTCCTCCTGCTCAGACCAGCGCTCCATCTGCTGCAGTGCAGAAACCTGCTCCAGCTGCACCCGCTCCACCCCCCACCCCTTCAACACAGGTTTACTCACACTACTTACACACACACACACACACACCACACTGTAGAACTGGGTATATTATACAGTTATATAAATATATAATACACAGTCCTCCTGACGCTTTGCGTTTATGCCTTAAAGCTCTCTTCTGTGAAATCTGTGGAGAAACAGCTTCAGCAGGCCAAAGACTCGGATCCTGTGATGGTGGGAATCCAGGAAGAGGCGAGTCTCTCACATGTGCTTTATTCAATAATCTCATTCTTTTCCCTGAACACTTTAGATTCAGTATTTAGATGAGACTGATATTCTCTCTCTCTCTCTCTCTCTCTCTCTCTGTCTCCCTCCTCCACAGATCGCTCATTTCAAGAAGGAGATGGACGAGCTGAAGGCCCGCGTCAGGGGTTCGGATTTCCGCGTAGGGAGCTCGGACGAGATGAAGGAGCTACGCAAGGAGAGCGAAGACCTGCACGGATTCACGCTGGAGATTAAAGAGACCACGGAGGTGTGTGTGTCAATAGTGCAGGCACGGAACAGCGCAGGGTTTAGTGCGCAAATGTAGAACACTTAGTGTAGGGTTTAGTGCGCAAATGTAGAACACTTAGTGTAGGGTTTAGTGCGCAAATGTAGAGCGCTTAGTGTAGGTTTTAGTACGCAAACGGAGAACGCTTGGTTGTAGGGTTTAGTGCGGAAATCTAGAACACTTAGTGTAGGGTTTAGTGTGCAGATGTAGAACGCTTGGTGTAGGGTTTAGTGCGCAAATGTAGAACGCTTGGTGTAGGGTTTAGTGCGCAAATGTAGAGCGCTTAGTGTAGGGTTTAGTGCGCAAACGGAGAACGCTTTGGTGTAGGGTTTAGTGCACAATTCTAGAACACTTAGGGTTTAGTGCGCAAATGTAGAGCGCTTAGTGTAGGGTTTAGTGCGCAAATGTAGAACGCTCTGTGTAGGGTTTAGTGCACAAACGGAGAACACTCGGTTGTAGGGTTTAGTCCTCAATTGTAGAATGCTCGGTGTAGAGTCTAGTGTGCACTTCATTTGACTATAATTTATAAATCTATCGTTATGTATTAATTAAACGAAATGCGCAGTTTTATAAATCTAAAGAGTGGTGTATATAAACTGGCTCCGTGGCGTGAGTGTATATAAACTGCCGTGAGTGTATTTGAGCTCTTGAGTGTGACGGGGGTGTTTTGTTTCCAGTCCATGCACGGTGACATCAGCACTCTGAAGACCACACTGCTGGAGGGCTTCGCCGGAGCTGAAGAAGCTCGAGCTCAGAAAGAACTCAGTCGAGACAAAGGCTACCTCCAGCTGCTCTACAAGAAACCTCTGGACCCGCGCAGCGAGAACCAGCTCAAGGTGGAGGCCCACACACACACACACACACACACACACACACACACACACACGCACAGTAGAGGCAGAGACCTCGTTATTGAATATGAATATTCTATCACCTTGTTTCTGGTTGTAAGACTCAGGAGCAGGTATTATTACCCAGGAGACATTGCAGTTTGGTTTATTAATGAGTTTCTGGTAATTACGGTGTTGTAAAGACGGTCTCGGGTTTATTTAAACAGGAGATCCGCAGGCTGTACCAGTATGTGAAGTTTGCAGTGGAGGACGTTAACGACGTGTTGGACGTGGAGTGGGAAAAACATCTGGAGAAGAAGAGAAAACAGAGGTTTGTCTACTGAGTTTTCTTCATCTAACACCAATATGGAAAAAACTAAAAATCTGATACATTTATATCAATCAACTATTAACTACTTTACATGTAAGTCTTAAGTACAGTAGAACCTCGGATTACGAGCATAATTTGTTCCGGAAGCGGCTCGTATTCCAAAACACTCGTAAACCAAATTTAATTTTCCCATAAGAAATAATGGAAACTCAAATAATTCGTTCCACAGCCCAAAAAATAAATAAATAAAAATAATTGACACAAAATATAAAGTAAACATAAAACAAATTAACCTGCACTTTACCTTTAAAAAAAAACTTAAAAATAAATCCTGACATAGAAGTGTTTCCGTTTGTGCACACAGGCGCTGTGTGTGTGTGTGTGTTAACGGAGAGACCGTTTTTAAAACCGTTTAAAAAATTAACCGTTTAAAAATTAGCAAGGAACATGGGTAGTCACACCTGAGAGGAGGGGGGCTGTAAAGCCGAGAGAGAGTGTGTGTGTGTGCTCGCCTTTACAGCCCCCCTCGTCTCAGGTTCCCAAACAAACACACACACTCTCTGCCTTACACAGACACACGCACACAAACACACACACACACACTCAAAAACTCTGCAAGCACTAAGACCCAGCAGGGGAGACGTCTAACATTTATAAAAAATCTTTGCTCGTCTTGCGGAACACTCGTAAACCACGTTACTCGTAATCCGAGGTTTCACTGTAATATATATTTATACCTAGTACAAAGTTTTAAATAGGAGAGATTACGATTTGTTTTAATAATTCAATTAAATAATTACGTTTTGATGTGTGCAGAACTAAAGAGGGGGAAAGTAAACAATAAAATGAATACACTCAAGAACAACTAATTATTAAGGGTAAAATATCCCAAGTGTATTATCATAATCTGCAGTGTTATAATCTACAGAGGAGCAAAAAAGTATTTAGTCAGCCACCAATTGTGAAAGTTCTCCAACTTAAAAAGATGAGAGAGGCCTGTAATTGTCATCATAGGTTTACCTCAACTATGAGACAGAAAATAAGAAAACAATACAGAAAATCACATTGTAGGATTTTTAATGAATTAGGTGGTAAATTCCTCAGTAAAATAAGTATTTGGTCTCCTACAAACAAACACTTTTGTCGGTCTCTTATGCAGACCGACTTACAAAAGTGCTTTGAAGTTTCCATGATTAGATAGATCCTTGCACTGGGTTATGTCACACACACATCATAATACACTTTTCACTGATATCATTTCATAGTGCAACAACTTTGACAGAGAATGTGTGGCTGTTACTTTTCTAAGGAATTCAACTGACAGCTTTCCTAAAATTCCTGTTCTTTCTGATTTGGGACCAGACGACCGTGTTGCCCTGAATTTTTGCAGGCACCTGCACAGAACCTTTTATAGAAACGTTCAATCAGGTCTTCCGAGTGCAACAGAATAGAAATTACCCCTCACACACACACACACACATATACACACCTCCATATTAGGAGGATTTCTCTTGATTCCTAGCTAGTTTTTCAGATATGGCACGTTAAGGGGGTCTAAATTCTCCACTACTCTGATTTAAAATTATGTCGATCAAAAATAACTCACCCATGCAAAAATCACTCCGTAGACTTTGGGTTTGTAGAACGCTTTTGGACCCCTTTGGAGAAACTGCCGTCCTGCACGTCCAACAAGTTTAAAGCCTCCTCTCTCAAACTATCCAAGAATCAAAACTCTCGCACCTACAGTACTCTTCCTCTGATATACGTCGCAGGAGTGCTGTTGGCTTTGAAGTTGAAGCAGGTTACATTCTCTGTGTCTGTGAGTTTCGTGTGGAGAGGGGGGGGGGGTCGGCTGCAGCGAGTTGCCCAAGCCACACCCACACGTCCACTCGCACGCACTCACACACACACACACACACACACACACACACACACCTCCAGGAATCACAGGCAGTATACACAAACTTACATCTTTGCAAAGATGCATCTTTCAGCATTTTTCTCAAGAAAACTTTTGTACTTCACAGTTTCTCATGTAATTGTAGCTAGTTTTTGTCTGTCATATTTAAACTTTCCAAATTTTACATGAATTCGCAGAATATATTTATCTTCTCTATTGTTTACCTTGATGAGTAAAAAGGTTTATTTTAGTATACAAAATCCAATATTTTTTGTATATGTTGATGTAAATTATGTTAAAAAAATTGCCAGATTGTGTGACAGAAATGTCCACAATGATATAATATTTTTTTCCATCTTTCCAACCCTGTTCACTTACTTCCTGAAATATGTAACGTGCGTGTGTGTGTGTGTATAGATATTTAACTCTATATGATTTTGTGCTGCTTTCAGACTCATGATCGTCCCTGAGCGAGAGGCTCTTTACACGGCCCTGGCCAACAACATGCACATCATCAACCAGCAGAAACAGAAGCTGGAGCACCTGGTGAGGAACCTGCAGACCCTGAGACTCTACAACAGAACGTCCAGCCAGCTCGCGTCCTCCTCACCATCGCCGTCACCTTCATCGTCCTCACAGGGGTAAAGACCTCCACGTCACACCCGATTCAGCCGTGCATCCGTTTGTTCGACTCTACTTCCTGTGTAGACGCTTTTTCCTCTCTGTGTGTGTGTGTGTGTGTGTGTGTGTGTGTGTGTGTGTGTGTGTGTGTGTGTGTGTGTGTTGTAGGCTGGATAGCGAGCTGGAGAGTCTGAAAAATGCCTTGTTGAAGGCGAGTCTGGATACAACACACAAAGGTCCTTCAAAATCTCCATGTAAGCTCTTTTATATTGTCTTACAGATGAAATGTTACACACTCGGTTGTTCTCAGCCTTTTAAATCTGATGCTCAGGAACATTTAAAACAGTTGAAGAAACACAAGGAAAGGACCAAACCTGACAGAGACCGGTGTATTTCCGGTTATTTATGCACAGAAGGTCACAGAGTTCAGGTCACTGATGTTCTCTCTCTGATGTTTTCTCTCTCCAGTTAAGATGACTCCGGTGAAACAGTCTCAGCTGAGGAACTTCCTTTCCAAACGTCAGACTCCACCTGTACGATCCACAGCTCCAGGTATCACCTTCATCACACAATCACGGAAAATCCCACGGCTCCGCTTATGGTTCTGTTTAATACACTAGTAGTGATGCCTTCTATAGCATAGAATGTCAGGTGTGTGTGTGTGTGTGGTTGCCAAAAACTTTAAATTTTATATGGCACAGTGTTAACTAATAACCATAAATAAATCTGTAAATAAAGGCATTTCTTAAACCCTATAGGTATAATGTATTGCTTATTTTAACTTAGGAAGAAAAGCATTATTTATTTTATTTTTATTTATTTAAGTAACCAAAGGTAAACAAAAGTAACACTTCTCATTTTGAATCTGGTTTAATTTCCGGATTTATCAGGCGCTTGTTCACGTTCTTGAAGAATGTCGCCCCTCAAAATGTTATAAAGGTGTTGATTCATTTTCCACAACGTTACAGCGGTTCTTCAGCATACGAACTCCCGCTCTGCGAATTTTCGTCTCAAAAACAAAAATTTTGTAAGAAATTTACCTCAGCGTTTTTGGCGTACAAGTGACCGAGCCAGCCACGTGTACTTCGGGGCCGTTCGAAATCTGCTTGCGTCTTTTTTGCAAGAAGAAATAGGAGAGGCTTTTGGTTTAGTTTTTAAAGGTTGAAGTGTGGTTTTATGTCTATTTATTCCACATTTCACGTCATGTAAATGTTTCTAAATGCTTTGGGTGGTTTCTATATGCAAAAAATATGATTATAGTGTTGGAAATTGGTAATATTGGTAATATTTTTGGATGGCTGGAACGGATTATCTGCATTTACATTAATTCCTTTGGGACAATGCGTTTCACAATACGAAATTTCGCCCTAAGAGCTCGCCTCTGGAATGGATTCAGTTCGCCTGCCGAGGTTCCGCTGTATCTCTGTTTATGTTTTTTCCTACTTTTATGTCATGCGAGCTTTTCCTCTAGGGGGCGCCGTAACGTAGAGCGAACCAGATTTTCTTGAAGTTAAAGAAAAACCATCCGAGTTTATTTGAGTGTCAGCGTAGGAGTCATTAACAGAAGGCGACACAGTTGCCATAATATAGTACACCGTGTACACAGTTACACCGTTCAGTGTTTGAGGGCTTCTTTAGTTTTTATTGTTGTGTTTTGCATCACCTCGGCCGTGTGTCTGCTAAAAGGCAAAGAAAGTAAACTCATCGGTCCTGCAGGATAAAACTGCACATTACAGTCAGATATATTTGTTATTAACCCTTTCATATTTTTATTTATTTATTTATTTTTTTTAGCCAACCTGTCGAAATCAGCTTTCCTGTCTCCTAAATACTTTGAGGATCTGGACGACGACGTGAGCTCCACCTCGTCCCTGTATCAGTCTCAGGAGTATGACGAACCGCCGTCTGTGCGTGAGGAACCCGAGCTGCCTCAGCCCACCCTGGCCCCTGCACGCCACCCCGCCGTAGTGCGCACTACTTCCATCCAGCCTCAATCCGTCATGGCCTCCACGCCGATGTTTAGCGAAGTGCCGTCGTGGACAGCGATGCCCGTCGCCGCTCGCGGTAAGACCCCCTGACCGGGACCGCGGGGAAATGTTCTGTTACAATCCAACTTCACTTGTGTTTGTTTTTCTCTTTCGTGCAGAAGCTCCCAAGATGAACATGGACGGCGCTGACAGCACGGCGCTTGCCACCAAGACGGTGACGCACGGACCTCCCCCCGCAGGAAGGACCACGCCTCTTGAGAAGGCCACGCCCACAGCCCTAAACCCGGCCCAGGCTGCAGCAAGAGCCGCTTTAAACCGACAACTGAACAGCCAGAAACCAAGTAAGAGAAATCTCTCTCTCTCTCTCTCTCTCTCTGCAGGTGCAGTAAAGTCGTCTGAGGAACTGTGTGTCTCTCTACAGGACTCTGAATAAAACTTCTAGCAGATAATTTATTTATAAAACTGCACAAATTGTACCCGAGTCTAAAGAGTCCTCAAAGCATCGTCACATCAAATACTGACTTTGTTTCATTAATTACTGTTTACTTACTGACTTTTCCTTTTCCTGTTTCTGAAGGCATCCTCACTCTACAGTTTGAGTTTATAAATTTATTTGCATGTACATAAGATTTTTGCTCAGTAGTTCATATGCTTTTGGTTAACTATTTGATAAAATTAACTTTTTTTTCTTTTCTTTTTTTCTTTACACAATAGAATGAGTTAAAGTAATCTTTGTTTAACTACAAAGCAGACTTTCTTTTTTTTTTAATAACTGGAAAAAAAGATTTTTTTAAGAGTTCATTTTTAAGCAAAAAACACCTCAGAAAATCTAATTATAAGAAATGTTTTTAACCCTAAATTAAACTTAAGTAATCTTTCAATTTTAAATTAAAAGAAATGCATTTAAACTTAAAAGTTTTATTTTCAAATGTTTTAACCATAAAAAATATACAGTGGCCCTGAAGTGCAAAACAAATGAACAAAACTGAAAACAAAATAACAAAACCCAAAACAAAATAACAAATTCAAA
>JAQMYL010000017.1:1188242-1225838 GCA_030014365.1 Clarias pachynema | reverse complement strand
GAAGTCAGTTTTGTTAATTTGTTTTGTACTTCACGGCCATCATAGTTTAAAGTGAAGCAGAACACACAAGAAACAAATACAGGAAGTAGGAACTTGTTTCTCTATCTATCTTGAGTGACAGATGTCTCGTCCAATCAGCTACTTTTATCATCCAATTTAAAATCTACTTTTATTTTACAGGAACATTGATGAGAACGGACTTTTATATAGACGTATTGTAAACTAAAGAGTTCTTTAAAACTGAAGTAAATTCTAATGTTTTTCTGTATCCTCACACCGGTTATAAGTGGACGTGTGTGGGTGTGTACAAAACACCCAGAATGCACTGGTGTGGAGAGTGATGAGTGTGTGTTGTGTTACAGTGACGAGTCTGACCGAGCTGATGCTGAAGAACGTGCCTCAGGTGGTGAACGTTCAGGAGCTGAAGGATAACAGAACTATCGGACCCGTTCTCACTGACTCCGGGTCAGTACCGCTACACTCACGTGTGTGTGTGTGTGTGTGTGTGTGTGTGTGTGTGTGTGTGTGCACAAGTTTATAGTTTTGTGTGTGTTTGTGATGCCAGGTGAGTGAACAAAAACATGCACAGGTTGCAGGGGATACGCGCGCGTCTGTGTGTATGTATGTGTGTGTGTGTGTGTGTGTGTGTGTGTGTGTACTGTCCTCTAGTGTCCGCTCTCCGCCCCGTGTGCATGGATCAGTGGAATGATGTTAGCCATAATAATTCATCTTCAGTAGTAAGCAGCACAGAGACACACTGACAAGGAAGGTTAAAACACACACACACACACACACACACACACTATTAAATCTTTTATCATATTTCAGAACAACGCTCTACAGATATTACCTCAATGTGTTTGAAAGTTTTGAGCGAATAATCCTCACTACTTACCCTCATCACGTCTTTCACACGTCACACGGTGACACGGCTGTTTATCACGTGACAGAACATTTCATTCAGATAAACATTCTGTTTGTATTTTCTCCCACAGTTAATAAACAGAGAGTGTAATGTTCAGTGTAATGTTCACTTCACTATTTAACTTTAGGTTTAAACTCGTTCCTCTGCTGCGTGAACATCATTTCATTTCTCTCTGTCTTTCTCTCTCTCTCTGTCTCTCTGTCTGTCTCTCTCTGTCTGTCTCACTGTCTCTCTCTCTCTCTCTGTCTGTCTCTCTCTCTCTCTGTCTCAGTGTGTGTGTGTATGTTTCTCTTTCTGTCTCTGTCTTTCTGTCTCTGCCTGTCTGTCTGTCTCTCTTTGTATGTCTGTCTGTCTCTCTTTTTCTGTCTTTCTCTCTCTCTCTCTGTGTTTCTCTCTGTTTCTCTCTCTGTGTCTCTGTCTGTCTTTCTGTTTGTGTCCATCTCTCTCTCTTTCTGTCTCTTTCTCTGTTTCTCTCTGTTTCTGTCTCTCTTTGTCTGTCTGTCTGTCTTTCTCTCTCTCTGTCTGTGTCTCTCTCTGTCTCTCTTTCTTTCTTTCTGTCTCTCTCTCTCTCTGTCTGTGTGTATCAGCAGAACTTGAGATCTGTGCCACAGCACTGAGGGGTGAAAGGGCGCCCCCCTGTGGCGGGAGCAGGACATTGCAGTAAGCTGCACTGGATTCTTTTTGGCAGTCTGCGTATTTTACCGTAACGTGTTCAATAAATCTGTGTGTTCTACTGGAGCAGATACACACGACACTAAACTCCGACTTCAACTAGTTTAAAATTCACTTTGTGTCGGTTTGAGCAGTTTATATTATTCAGACTGAACAGAATCTCCCGGTGTAAGGCTGCAGGGGTTTGATTAGAGACGACACGACGCTCGATACGAATACTGAACGCTCATCTATAAAATATTAATATATAATATAAATAATATATAAAAATCAAGCAGAACAGAATAATGTGTAAACTTTTACAGTTCCTGATCACTTCACAGTCATTTATTACAGAACATTCTTTTTTTTTTTTCCTATTTCTTTCATTCTCAAAAGTTTGTGCACCCCTGATAATCACGCCCGTATGTGGTTCTTTCTCACACAAAGTTGAAATTCACGCTGAAAGCCCTTTTTAGAAGAGAGAAGAGGAAACACATCTGGACTGAGACGTTCAACAAGGGAGTTGGATGGGTTTGGATGCTCAGGGGAGATGATACATCTAATCTTCTTCTGGTTATTCCTGTCAGAGTAAAACACGCTTATGAGAATAAACTGAATGAGTTGCTGATTGTTTTCCGTCTTTCTCGCACCTTCTGTCCTGCAGCTCCTCCATGACGTCGTCTCCTGCAGATCAAAGCTTTCAGCAGATTCCAGCGACCGCAGAGGCCAAAAAAGTGAGTCAACCTGTTTGTATCGATCCATATCACTGGCCATCGTGTGTGTGTGTGATGATTCTGTGTGTAGATGTACAGCGCTGTGCAGAACTCCTCGTTCCTTCACACGTTACTTCCAGAGTCAAACTTTTTTGTCTTTTTCCCTCTCGTCTATCTTCAGTCCGGTCCCTGAGCAGTTTCAGAGGAACGTTTTTCTTTTGTTAAACCACACAGTGACTTATGATGTCACTGTGTAAATCCCTCTCCAGCATATCGCAAAGATTCTCTTACGGTCTGGAGTCCGTGGTGGAACATCCATGTGGAAGAAGCTCAATCTGGACTCGTCAGGTCACATGATCTTTTTCCAGTCCTCCACAGTCCAGTCTTTATCCTCATGACCTTTTTTTTTTTTTTTTACTTTAAAGAACCATTTCAGAAACTATCCGTAACCATGGCAACCATAGCACTGAACCTCAGTCTCAGAGCACGTGCACATCACTCTCCGACCCGGTACGAGATAAAACTCAACTCGGCTTTCCTTTAGAATTTGCGTTATTTGGTGTAAGGAGATAATCGTTGTGAGGTAAATACTTTTTTTTTTTATGCCGTACAAGTCACCATGAACGAGCTGTTGCTATGGAGACACCAGTGCAGTAATGTGAAATACCCCAGACACGTCCGAAATTCTAGCAGGAGAGTGAAACATGTGACGGCGCTTAATGACATGAAACACACACGGTCATACACAGGTTGTTTCGTTTTGTTTTTTGTTTTGTGATGAGGATACAGTTATAATACAGTCAACCCATAACATGTAATTTGATGACTAATTTATGAATATTGGACTGTTGATGCCAGAAATCGTGATATGAAACTAAGATCAGATCAGGCTGAATTGTTTTTGTATTATTATTATTTAATGTTCATTTAAATATTACACACACACACACACATAGCCTTTAGACATTGTGCTTGTACACATGATTAACTTGAGCACTTTGTTCTACAGCTTCAGTTGTCGAACTTCAGGAATTTATTTGTGCTTTGATTTCTCTCTTTACAAATTGTCTCTGTGAACTTTTCTTTCTGTGGCCTGTACCGCCCCTGTACTGTTTACAGGAAAGCAGTCTTGATGCTCCCACCACCGTGCTTCTCTGTGTAATCATTCAAGCATGATGCGATACAACCTCAAATCAATAACTGAGCGTTTTCCTTTGATCTTGATTTAACTAATGATTTTTTTCTCTGCATGTTAGAAAGCACTGAAATGGATTTAATGATCTATCATGATTCTTTTATATGGCAATATAAATATAATTTATATATAATATTTATATATATTTTTTTAGCTTTATTTCTTTAATTTGTCCTTTGTGGTAGTAGTGGTTTATTTACTGTTTGTTTAAATCACGTGAGAAAAGAGCTGATATTAAATCAGTATTTTTATAAAATACATGTTTATAGAATCCCAATACAAATCGACTCGTCACTCAGTACGAGTATTTATTTCCTCTTATTGTGTCCAGGTTTTACTGTGTAAAAGACACTACAGTCATTACACTCTGCGTAATTTAGTTAGTTATAATTATTGTCTGCGTCACTACGAGCACACGTTTTACTCCCAGTGTTAAAAACCTTTCTTTACATCATTTTCAGAATTCCACACAGACTGCAGTGAAGGTTCAACTCCCGGTCACAGAGAGCGCTCCGGCCCAACCCAGCTTCGTGTTCGGTATGAGTTTTTCCGCCGTCTTGCGTTTTGTCATCGTTTCCGTTGCTGATTTTATCACATGATGACGCGTGTAAGATTTGTTTGTACTTATTTATTAGTTTCGTGGCGCTGCACGCTACACCGAGAGTGCAGTACAGTCACGTTTTACGTGAACAAGAAGCTGATTGTTTTTTGACTGTTTGGAGATTTAAATATTGGCACCCCTTGACCTTTTAATTGCAGTAGTGTGCTTTGATGCTTCACTCAGGTTAACTGTGTAAAAACACCCCTAATGAAATCGTTATTAAATGGTTGTTTAGTTCTTTATTAATAGACGCAGCGTGAACTGAAGTGCTTGTGTGCCTGTTTAGGTCAGCTACCCAAACACGACGCTGCTCCTCCTTTCAGTTTGACTTCGTCTCTGGAGCTACAGAGCAACAAAGGAGCGTAAGTGTTCAAGTATTCAAGTGTTTGTTAACTACAAAAATTTTGAAGTCCCGTTTTTCCCTCATAATAAACATTATTCGTTAAATTTTTAGATCTCCAGGATTCCAGTTCAACCTGAGCACTTTGTCATCTCAAGCTCAAGGAGCGAGCGCTTCTCCAAGTAAATACACGACCTCATTCATACATGAAGACTAAATAATGTATGTTTGTAAAATTCCGCTTTTACATCCGTTTCTAATTTCCTCCTCCCTCCGCCGTGACCAAGGTGGACCGCAGTCTGAGAAAATCCCTCAGAAACCGGCCGCTCCAGCAACGAGCTCGAAGGCCGAACCCAGCAAAAGCTCCGCGGTTCCCCCGTTCCAGGTTCCCAGAGCTCAGGAAGAGACTCTCGGGCCGTTCTCCGAGCTCAGAGTCGGCCCAGCGGGTGACGGTAAAGAGACCATTAAGCCCAGTACGACCTTCACCTTCAAGCCAGCTGGAAGCACGGGTGCTGCAGCGTCGTTCACATTCGGAAACGCCACGAAACCCGCCGTCGCCGAGCGGGACGCGGACTCGGCCAGCGCTGCAGCAGACACGCCCAAAAACGGAATAGTTTTTAAACCTCCCGAGAGCACAGCGTCCTCGCTGAGCAGCAAAACCTTCTCGTTTACGGCCGCCTCGCCCGCCTCGTCCTTCGGCTCCCTGCTGACAGTTGCTCTCCCTCAAGAAACGCCCTCCGCACCCGAGGAAGCTCCCGAACCTGAACTTTCTCCTCCCCCGCCTGAGTCGACTTCCACCACAACGCCCATTGAAGAACCTCCTTCAGAACCGAGTCCCGAACCCCCCTCCGCTCTGTCTATGTCCTCGCCGTCCGTCGCAGAAGAACCTTCAGCTTCCCAGCCTAAGCTGGAAGAGCCCGAAAACCCATCGACCCAAACCGCGCCTGTTCCCGAGGCCACGCCCACACCTACAGCCACATCTACACCTGCTGAGACGGTGCCTGTAACGGCGTCGACACCGGTCCAGGAGACGACCCCCATCACGACGGCCGGCTCTGCTCCTGTAGAGCAACAACAACAACCACCACCACCACCGGTACCAGCGGTACCAGCAGCAGAACCCGCAGCTCCAGCGGTGCCAGCTCCGCCCTCCACCACTACGCCCGGCTCCATCTTCACCCAGCCGGCCGTCAGCTCGAACAGTACGACGCTATCGGTCACCAGCTTCACTCCGGTCATCAGTACGGCAGGTAGCGCAGCCCCGCCCGTCTCAATCACACCTCTCTCACCAACACTCAATATTAAATATTGTAATAAAAAATAAATATGTTCATTTTCTTCCACTTTTGTACAGGCATCAGCACGTCTGCTCCGGCTCAGACCCCAGTGTTCGCTCAGCCCGTCAGTACCTCCACCTCCACCTCCGTGTTCGAATCTTCAGGGTTCGGCGTGCCTTCTACCACCTCCAGTTTTGGAAAACCAGTTTTCGGACAGTCGACGTCGTTCGGTTTCGGCTCGGCCAGCGGGTTCACGTTCGGTCAGGCGGCGCTTGGCGGCAGCCCCGGGTTCGGACAGACGGCTCCAGCGAGCTCGGCTCCTGCTGCGGCGTCCAGCAGCACAGCGGTAAGTGGAGGAGGAGGAGGAGGAGGGCTGTTCGGGTCGGCCAGCTCTACCAGCGCCAGCTCCTTCTCGTTCGCGCCGAGCGGTACCAACTCTGGGGCGAACACCGGGCCGCGCATCTTCGGACAGGGCGGCGGCGCTCCTGCGTTCGGACAGAGCGGGGGCACCTCGGGATTCGGACAGCCATCGTTATTCGGCAGTAACACGGCAACGACGACGTCGGCCTCAGGGTTCAACTTCGGACAGCCGTCTGGTAAGAGCTCCATGTTGTACTGCGGCACTGCTTTATTCATTTACTCTACGTACATTTAGAATTTAATAATTTATATTTAAATCCATCAAGCATCACATGCGTTATAGCTCCTGTCGCAAAATTTCCACTTTTTAAAAAAAAAATTTTTTAACTGATCATTGACAATCTGTAATCAATATTAATAACTAATGACAAGATTTTCTTTCAGGTTTTCTTTTATTTAAACAATTCTAGAGGCACAATCCCAACAAATTAGTTTTGAGAGACAAATTTAATTTAAACAAACAAAAAATAAGGCTGTCAAAAACACTGCTCTTGTCTCTCTCATTCTTTATTTAGAAACGAGTCTGACAAAAAAAAAGTTTAATTCTGCACTCTTGTGGGATACACAAGCTCATGGACGTGTCAGCTATAGAGAAACATTATGCAAAACAAACATTATCGGTGAAAACATTTGTAACTAGTTAAATTATTAATGGCAGTTCATTGATTAATTATAATCATTAATAGTCCTTTTCTAATTATAAACTAATTTATGTAACTAATGCTTAATTAATCTTATAACTTTATTTCAGAAGCAGCTCTGCTGAATGTCCTGTAGTTAATTTGTCGTTTGTGGAAGTGTGAGAACAAATACTGTTGAAATACGTGAAACGAATGAAGAATTATCCGGAGAGATCTTGTGGTTGATTTATTGCTTGGCACAGCAGTGTGAGATTTGATCAATCATGCAGTTTAGTCGAACTTTTGAGGTTCGAGCCAATTAATTTAATCGTTGGTGGGTTTTCGAATTCACATCAAAATTCGTCAGATAAACGTTAAATGCTCTAACAACATAAATTACATGATGTCAGTGTTAATTAAATATGCAAGTCATTTTATTTTGCCTGTAAGTAACGTAACTGTTTGGAAATAAATCAGCCAGTAAAGTTCAGTAGAATAAAGAATTAAATCACCGGAACTAAAAATCGATTTGAATCAACGGTTTGTCTTTGATTCAGAGCTTCGTCACAAAGTGTCCACAAATTAGCACCTGGTGTTTGTAGATCAGTGCCTTGTTTATTCACGTTTCCCGTCTCCTCCCCCGCTGTAGCGCCGTTCGGCAGCACCTCGTCTACGCCAGTGTTTGGTCAGCAGCCGAGCAACAACAGCGTCTTCGGCCAGGTAAAGTGTTAAATACAGTCGTTGGTATATAAATATGTGTAAAGCGCCAGACTCGATCCTGTGGACCGCCGCAGAGCCGCGATGTGATTTTATTCTAGTTCTTATTCTACGTCTCTTCTCTCCTGACAGCCGTCGTCCGGCGGGAGTTTGTTCGGCTCCGCCGCCCCCAGTTCCTCCAACCCCTCAGGCGGAGGATTTTTCAGCGGTTTGGGAGGCAAGCCGAGCGAAGACGCCGCCAACAAAAACCCGTTCGGAACCACCAGCACCGGCGGGTTCGGACAAGCCAATCAGACAGGTGAGGGTTCGGCGTGTTCGAGCGTAGGCGGGCCTGGAGATGTTTAAATTACTTCTGTAAGTAAATCGTTAATTTAACATAACATAAATTGCATAAGAATCCAAAAATGCAGCTTTATTTTATAGTTCAATAATATTAGTTTTAATAATGTAATATTAGCATTAAGTTTTCTAGAATTGCAGCCAAAAATCTTTGTATGTTTTATTTAAGTTCTTTAATTTTCTTTGTTTTATTTCCAACTTTTAGTTTTCTACAGAATAATGAAAATAACATAGAATAGTAAGATCACGTTTTTACGTGAAAAGTTCTTGTAATAACAGGACGTTTAAAACAATGATTTAATTTAAAGAAATATGTTTCAAGATTATTTCAAGATAAGGAATTTTCGTATAAACGTAAAAACGTGAAAATATTTTCACAAATCTATCATTTTCACATTATAAGCATCAAACCTTTGCGCTAAATCGTGAAACAATCTTTTCATGTTTTTTCAAGGTGTTTTCACTTTTAAGCTCTGAAGCGTTTCACATTCTATGATAAAAATATTTTGTTCAAACTTAAAACACTTATCTTGTTATAACAGTATAATTTTCATGTAACAACATGAAACAGATTTTATTATTATTATTATTATTATTATTATTCCATAGTAGTGCTTCCATCAAATCCACATCGCGCCGCTTTAAGTAATCAGCATCTAATGAAGCGGGATCTGTCTTTAAATAATTCATGCCTGAGTGTAATGTAATTACATCACAGCGCGTCTCGGGCCGTCACTCAGACTGTTTTACTGTTTGAGATGTTTATTTAATGTTGATGGAAGGAGTCTCCAGTGTCAGCAGTTTCCCAGCTCAGGACTGTGTTCGGGACAGAGCAGGTGATGCTCTGATGATCTGTAGAGTTTTGGGTTCTTTGGTTGATTTATTGTATAATGTGGATGAGAACAGGAACTCCGGGATCTCCTCTCTCTAAAGTTCTACTCAGTGCACTTTTTTTTTTTTTTTACTTTTTTTTTTGCCGCAAATAAACACCTCAGAGACACGTGAACACAAAAACGATGTTTTATGAACCTAATAGATTATTTTAATTAATGTCATATTTTACAATATGGTGTCATTATCCGAATTACTAGCACTAGTACAGTCGACTCCTGCGACGTAATGGTTCAGAGTTCACGGCCTCAGGCCTTCGCGGATTTTTAATTAGAACCTAACTAATAATTGTTCGCCAAAACCACAAATATCCTCCGCAATTGTTTCCGTTCCAATCTCTAATTTTCCATGTTTTTTGACACAAAACTATTAAGAACAATACAACTGACTTATTTTAATAAAAAACTGCGTAAATTCAGTTAAATTTCCATGTAAAATCTAATACTGTATAAATGTTTTAGTTCTGTAGAGAGAACACAAGGCGACCGTAGAGGAAAATGCGGTGAATTATTACCGTATTTACCCTACAGTACGCATACCAAAGAAAACAGGCTTGCATGAGTTACAGTACATATAGAGGAGTAACTTGGGGATTTAACATTCTAGCACTGCAGGAGACACAGCAGTACAGTAGTGTACAGTACACGGGGTCACCTTTACATTCTGTTTGGTTTTTTTAAGGGTAATGTATTAAGCTGAATTTGACATCAAATTAAAGTGTTTTGGAGCATATTTAGTGTTTAAACTACAAAAATGGGCATTTTTAGACTTTTAAAAAATTTTTTTTTAACACATTCAAAATTAACGTGTTTTTTTCCCCCACAATTTGTATGTATTTTAAGAACGTAACCCCTGCACTGTACTTTGTTAGTTAAAGAAGAAAAAGAAAACCCCAGTTCTTTGTTGCTTTTCGTCCTGAATCAAATTGGTTCCAACTTTCTTAAATAGATCCGCTTTGCAGGATGGACCTGCTCTCCATAGGCTTGTTTTTTTTTTTTTTTTTTCACAGCTAAACATTTTGATCAGATTGAGATTCGGACCCTTTGCCGGCCGTGTCACTGATCCAATCTGCTTTTCAATGGGGGGAATCGACGCTTTTTGTTCTGTGTCATCATCCTGAAAAATGACCCCATCAATAACAAACCCATCAACGGAATGAGAAAAGTGTCCGAAATTTCAATGAGGTAATGATCCCCGTCTCCTCGGGTCATAAAGGAGTCGGGAAATTAGATTTCTTCAGGCAGTTATCTTTTTTTTTTTTTTCCCTCCACTTTTTCAGGTGTTGGTGCTGGTTTTCTGTATGTAAATCCTCTTACTCTCAGCAGATTCCTCACGAACACTAAAACAGACTCCTAGTTTCTTCCTAGTTGGTGTTCGTTTGCTTCGTAATGCGTTTCCTTTCCCCAAACCACATCGAGACTCTCGAGCCTGGAGTTTTCCAGGTATGATTCCAGCTGTATGATTTCATTTTGGGATTTAAGAACCACCACCTCTCTCCACAATGGATTTCCTTCTTGAGGGAGTGTTTACATTTACAGGTCGTCTCCGACGTACGAATGACTTACGTTCCCGGGAGCACGTTCGTAAGTTGGATTTGTTCTCAAGTCGGACAAAGTGAGTCTTTTACACCTACAATGTAAAGCATACCAATCCACTAGACTAAATCTCTGTCCCCTTTCCCCACACTGCCATCATGTGACAAAAACCGTAACCACGCCTGAGGAAGTGAATCTCACAAGTCACAGTGTAACAGTGGTGTAACAGTAATGTGACAGTACTGGACTGAAAATATTGTGTATAATTGTAAATATTGGTATCTGGTGCACTGCAGTGTTTGTTTTTTATACAATACACGTGAGCCGTTTCCGTGATTTGTTCGCATCTACGAATGTTCAAAGAACCGCGGCCCATCCGAATCTGCAGAAATTCCTAACTCGAATGTTCATAAGTCGGGGACTACCTGTGTAATCATTTCCATCGCTTCACCAGACATCTGTCCTTCATGAAGCCACAATATTCATCTATTAACCCTTAAAACCCAGGGTCAGGATTGCGCAATATAGAGTAGCACATCCTTTTTTTTTCTTCTTTTTTTTTTAAAGAAAAAGCCTAGGCAGTATGATGAAATAAATTTTGTTTTCTTGTAACCAACTTTATTCAGTTCAGTTTATTTCTATAGCGTTTCTAACAGCTTTGCAGAATTGAAAGAAAATTAGGGAAATGAGTATAAAGTGTGTGAGAAAATGTGTCACACTGTTTGTTAGTTCAGTATAACAGGAGATGTGTTTAAGTTAATATGGAGTCCAGTTCATTATCGGTGGCTCATAGCTATATAAGGCTCGACTATATAAGCATGACTGAGTAAAAAATGTTTTCCAAAAAAATAATAAAAATATGAGATTTGGTGATTTTAATATATTTGCCACATCATTGGTAACTTTGATTTTACCAGACATATCCAAAACAATAATAATAATAATAATAATAATAATAATAATTCCTCTCCCCTTGACACCCACCAGCAGGACTTCCATATAAGCAGTAGTTTTTTTCCAAATCTGTCATGTTATCACTAATGTTGTGCCGCTTGAGTTTTACGTGTTAAACAAAATAGTTTTTGTTGTGGTTCTCAAAGTCACCGTTTCTTCCACTTTATTGTCTCGGTCTGTATGTTGACTCTGGCGTACAGACGGACAGGATGGAGGCGCCGTCGTTCACACTCCCAGTTAATGACTGCAGGAATAAATAGCTGTGTTGGTATGCGCCGGATAAAGTCTGGATGTTTTCATCGCTCTGCTGCGGAGGTTTAGACAGGCGGTGACGCGAGGGGAGGCACCGTTACTCAGAATAGCGTTCGCTCTGTCGCTCCGTCGCTCTTCAGTTTATGCCTGCTGTAATCTGCAGGGACAAGTTCAGGTTTCCGCCTGATCTGATACCACAGTGGAACTTTTAAAGCTTTACGTTAACGTGATGCGCTTGTTATCGTTTCTGTAGTAACGACTTGTTTATGTTGATTTAACATTGATATGGAAGGAGTCTCCAGTGTCAGTGATTCGTAACGGTCACTTTCTGACAAAAAAAGGGAAAGCGTTAGTTTGCATGTGCTCTGATCCGATAAAGTAAATGTTTTTTGAATGATAAAGTCATTTAAAGTTGTACTATTTGCTGCTAATGTGCTGTTATAGAAAACTAATTCAGTCACATCGCCCACTGTTGATTATTTTTCTACAGCAACATGACCACAAGTCGTTTGGGCGTTAGAACGTAAAAAAATTAATTTTATACAGAAAAACAAAAATCAGTTTTATCAGAATTGATAATTTTCCTGTTGTTCCTTACACATGGGAGCAGTTGAGTGTGTGTGTGTGCTGAGATTTAATACGTTGTGTGATTTAGTGATTTAGAGCATGCTGAAAGCTAAAAGCATGTTTTATTTGGTTGGTTTGTCTGCTTTGTTCTGCAGGCGGTAACCTGTTTGGGAACAGCGGGGCGAAGGCGTTCGGGTTTGGGGGAGCGGCGTTTGGAGACCAGAAGGCCAGCGGGACGTTCAGTGCCGGAGGAGGTTCTGTGGCGACTCAGGGGTTCGGATCGTTCTCCACTCCTGCTAAGTCAGGTACAGATCGGCGCTTCAGAGCTGGAGTGCAGCGGCACGGTTTCAGTCCAAATATTCAGGAAATAAATATGTATTTGCTCTCATTTGCAGAAATAAACTTTTTAATTAAGCCAAGTTAATGATCCGTATGAAATATTCCAAACAAGAGGAAAAGAAATAAATCTTTAAGATAAATCATAAAACAAAGAGACTCGGGTACATCGTGCGATGTGAATGACATGTTTTTAGCTCCGCCCCCTGTCACTGTGGACTGCCTGTAAAAAAAAATTAAAAAAAACAAACATAAAAAGCAGTAAACAGGAATTAATTAAATAGTTTTCCCTGAACCTCCTGCAGAACCGGTCTCAGTCCTTGTGATCAATTTCACACCTGCAACATTTATTTATTTGTTGGTCTAAAAACTCTTCTTTTACGTAATACGCCACTTTCTTTTCTGGCCTACAGATATTTTCCTGTAAGACTGCAAAATTTTCTTCCTGGAATACTAATGTTTTGTACTAAACTACTGTAATGATTAAGTCACAATATAAACATGTATTAAAAATAATAATAATAAGTTCTCGGGCACACTCGTGGTGCCCAAGACCTCGTGCGCGGTGCTGTACGTGTATACGATGATTTATTTAGGGGAGACCGGGAGCGTTATCTGTCCTGCGCCGCCGCGTCTAATAAATTCTCGTTGTCTGTCAGACGTAATTATAAGGGAGTCTCGTATTTTTTTTTTTTTTAGCTGTTAATGGCGGCAATCCAGAAAGAGTGTAATTCGATTCCACAAGCTCGATCAATTATTCAGCGTGGCGTGAGCGGAGTGAGGCTGGCTGTAATTTCAGAGCGCGGCCGGCTTTCTGTCAGGAACGAGTGGAGTTACAGATCAATACGCAGAAACCAGAACGCCTTCTGTACAACACCGCCTCGAGCACTCGTCCCCCTCCCTCCTTCTCTCTCTCTCTCTCTCTCTCTCTCTCTCTCCCCACAGACAGACAGAAGTGTTCTCCTGAGGCAACAGGGTGCAAACGTCTAAATCTCTGAATATATAACACTAATACGGTCCTGAAAGATTGTGACTTAAAAAAATATCTTCAAAATACAGTATATTGAAAATAATTCCTTAAATGATGCCGGAATTAAAATACAAACAATGCAGATCAAGTGTTAATTCTGATTAATTGACTCAAATTATTATCTTAATTTAGTAAGATAAAGTAAAAAGTGACATTCAGAAAGATTTCAGTTTCTAAAAATATTTTTTCCCTTATAAATGCCTTACTAGTGTATTTAGATTTTTTGTTTGTTTGTTTATTTATAAAATAAATGAATGATGAGAGTGTTATAATTAGCTAGAATGATAAAAATCATATACTTTTCTGGTGATTCAAGATTTTTCTCGAAGCTTGATTTTTTTTATTTTACTTTGTACTTTTGTAAAAAAAAAATAATAATAATAAATAAATAAATAAGCTAACGAAAAAGTAATAATCATAAAATAAAAATCTTTATTCTAAAAGATTAAACTTAATTTCCGTGTCTGTCTTCTATGTATTGGAAGTTTTTTTTTTTTTTTTTTTTTCATTTGAATCAACTGCATGAGAATTGACATTACTAATCGATATTAACAACTATGAGTTTAAATATTAAATACATTTAAATACAATAATTTTTCAGTAATAATTGTAACAAATATATTTGCATAGGTATTTTGATAAATAATTAAATGTATGTATAAAATATATAATAATAAATAAACAATCTGTTATATTTCTGATTTCTTTACACTGAAGGAGTTTAATTCTTGTCTGTGGTGTTTTTTCCTGGTGTTTCCTGTAGGCGGGTTCGGAAGCCCCCCGGTGTTCGGGAGCCCCCCTGCGTTCGGAGGATCCCCGGCGTTCGGAGGTCAGGCCACGTTCGGCTCGACTCCGGCCTTCAACAGTCCTCTGGGCGGCGGCGCAGCCAAAGTGTTCGGAGAGGGAACGTCTGCGGCCAGCGTCGGGGGGTTCGGGTACGGGCTTCACCTCACGCTGCGCTGTTACTCACAAAAACACCTTCAATCACAATCACATATTTATTTTAATACATTTAAAAAATGTTGGTGTTGAATCCAGATGAGGTCGTGGTGAGGGGTGAGCGCAGGGTGTCGCGCTGCAGGAACGTTTCTGTAATCTGTGTTTTTGTCCATCCATCCGTTCTTCCATACTTCATTCATTAATTCTCTCCGCCTTTCCATCCATCACTTCTTTAAATCCATTCATTCATTCATTTATTCTTCCATTCTTTATCTATCCATTTTTCCTCCCATCCACCTATCCGGTCCTTTTTATTCTATCCATCCGATCTTGCTTTCAATTAATCTATCCATCCTTTCCTCCATTCTTTCAATTTCCTTTTTCTTTCATTTTTTTTTATCCGAACATCTCCATCACTCGTCCATCCCTTCCTTCCTTTCTTTCTTCCATCCCTCCCGTCCATCATGTCCATGTCCATTACTCTGTTCTTTTCGTACATCATCCGTATTTCTTCTAGATCTTCATCCCGTCCATCCATTTGTTGTATACACCCCCCCCCCCCTGCCCCCCTCACCCATTCGTTTTATCATTCCACTCCATCCCTCCATCCTTCCTATTCAGTGGATTGACCCTGCGGGTTAGTGTGTAAGTGTCCTGTTACTGACTGCAGCCCATCTGTCGCTTTGCATAATGTATTTGCCCCCCCCCCCACCCCCCCCAACCTAAAACCACACCATGTTTTTTTTTTCCCCACCTTTACTTCACCACATACGTCACGTTAATTCCTGAGGACTTGCTCGAGCAGCAGGATGCTCACGGAGGCCTGACTTGGTTAATATTCACGCTCATGGGCGCCAGTACTTCATTTACACTCGAGTGCAAATACAGAGGAGATTTTACTGTAAATGCAACAATAAAAACACACACACACACACACACACACACACACACACACACACACGGACATGGACATAGGAAAAGAACTTGTGTATTCACAATATTCGCACTTTGACCAGTCGGATTAATTTCTTTAAAAGGATTTAGTCGTAGATAAAACGCTTTTCTACATCGTAAAAATGATTTCAAATACACCAGGCTGTTTGATTTCCAGAACTGCTAAGCTTTTAAGCTTTATATTCGCCTCAGGTTATGTTTTATTTATTTATTTTGTGCTTTAAGCGTATTAATTGTGTTTTTGTAGCTCGCCAGACGCCGAGGTAAATCACGTGTCCTGTGTAAAGAGGGAAGTTTATCCTCTTACGCACCATCCACGTGATTCACCTTCTCTGGGTCGACATTCATGATGTCACTCGACATCTCGACTGGGTGGATTCTGGGGGAAAATAAAAAAAATAAATCAGGTTTATAGTTGTTCATCATGGGAAACTCTCATGTGGTGAGATTATCTGGGAATAAGAGCGGATTACGGTGAGAGATTATTGTCCTGATCGCGTTCCCGCGCTCCGCGGACTTTAACTCGGAGCGGTGAACTGGTGCGGGGGTGAGATTATGCAAAGATAATCCCAAATTTATGCACCTGCTTCAGATTATACACACACACACACACACACACACACACACACCTCCGCATTTCTGATGTGGTTAAGATGAACAGCTTTAATTCTCAAACACGCTAATAATTTAACATCATTTCAGACATTTATTATAAATAAAGGCCTTTGCCTGTTTTTTAGTTTTTTGTTTTACATGTAAATGTTTATTTCAGTGCTTAATTCGTAGAGTCAGTAAAGAAACAAATAAAGCACTGAAATAAACATTTACATGTAAAACAAAAAACAAAAAAACAGGCAAAGGCCTTCACAGATCAATTTACCTTCACATGGCTGTTTAAGAGTATAACTGTGAACGTCTTCACTTTCTCTCGCTCTCGCGCGCGCTCCTCGACTGACTTTAGCTAATCAAACATTTCCACTTGTTAAACGTTCACATTTATACTCTTAAACAGCCATGTGAAGGTAAATTGATCTGCTTCTGAACACCATCTAAGGAACCTAAGTGACCTCAGTTGCCTGATATATCAGGGTCAAAGGTCACAGGGGTTTCAGTTAAACATGTGTCACGTGTCGTATTTTATATACAGTACTGTAGAAAAGTATTAGGCACCATATTATCTTTATTAGCTTAATGTATGTTTATCATGTCAAGATTTATATATTCAAATTAATAAATAAATAACATTCCAGAGGAATGAGAAGAAGAAAAAAAATCTAATGTATGCATGAAAATAGACAGCGATCGAGTGTGAGAGAGTCCAGCACACTCAGTAAAACCTCCACGCCTTTTTTGCTCAAGTTCTCACACCAAATACTTCCTGTGAAAAACTTTTATTACTCTTTAGTGCTCTTTATAGAAGTTTCTTTGTGTAGAAATGTTTTCAAAGGCGTCTTTTTTTTGTTTTTTTCTGCAATGTGTTTCCGAGACGTTTGCGCAGTACTGTGAGGAAAAAAAAAAAGCTGTTAGGTTTTTTATTTTATCATCTGAATGTCTGAATTTATCATCTCTGTCCTGTAATACGTTGCTTCATTTACAGACATGCAGATCTGTAAATCTTCTGTAATGCTGTTTGTTTTATTAAGTTTTATGTTGTTTAGAAATAATTTTTAATATTATAACGCAGACTTGATGCAGACATTTTTGCACATTACTATATAAACTGTATACGTAGAATTAGATTGCATTAAAAAAAAAATATGAAAATGATTGTTTAAACATATACAGTATATAAACAAATATCTTAAAGTTCTTAAAATTCATATCATTGCCGGTAAATTATACTTTTCTTCAGTTTATGATTCCAGTGAAATTAATGCTAAATGTTGTTATAAAGGTGTAATCTTGTAAAAAAAATTCTTAACAATAATAAGGAAAAAGATAAAAGGGTATATTTCACATAACCCAGGTGGTATTTTATCATTTTTGTTTGTAACAGTGGGAGCGGTCAGTGCTTTATCTTCGTCCCATTTGAGTTTTTGGCCTTGTTTTTAAATAATGAATAAAAAGTAAACTATTGCCTGATAGTTTCAAAAATTAAAAAAGAACATATCAAACTTTTTTGTTTGTTTGTTTTTTAACTAATAATAATTATTCTTTTTGTTCCCCTACCCCCCCTTGCAGCTTTGCGTCCCCCCCCAGCGGCCCCTCCTTCGGCAGTATGGCTAATCAGAACAGCGCGCCGACTTTCGGCGGTCTGGCTCAGCAGGGCCCCGGATTCGGCAGCCAGAGCGCCGGGTTCTCAGGCTTCGGTTCTTCCGGAGGTCAGTTCACACCCACACGCCAGCGCTTTCACACTCGGGAGTCATGCTAACGTTTATAGATTTAACCCTGACGTGACGCGCAAATTTATTGTTTAACATTCGCCCGAGAGATCTTCTCCTGTCGAGCGTCTCCTTCCGCAGAGCCACAGAACTGCCGTCTTCCTCCGTCCTCCGTCTTTGTACTCATGATCTATGGACATTTACAGATTCCGCGCTTCCTTTCAAGCAGCGATACAGACATTAAGGCTAATGGGAAAGATTTTATAGATGGATGAACGTGTCCGCGCCTCAACGTTTCGCGCACTCCGGTTGCTCATTATTATAATGAAGGGAACGAATTGCAGGGCCGTGCCCGAGGAACGGCCCGATCACTCAAATAAAAGCTCATCAACCCTCGCTGCTTTACTCCATCAGCCTGAAATAAACACCACCAGAGAGGAAGCTCTGTGTCTCTCGTGTCTCGGTGTTTGTGGTGAAAGTTCTAAGCGCCGTTATTAACCCACATCCAACCAAACCGTTAAAGCTTCCAGACTCAAGTCTTCAGGCTGAAGTGGCTCATTTATAAAGAAATAACGTGTGGAGAATAATTTCCTGGATATGCAAATCTCTAACCCCTTCTCACATTAGTGTTGTAGAGACTCTGATGATGAACCCGGTGTTTTATCGACGTTTTTTGCGCCGGTGTCCCAAACATAAACACTCTCCATCATGTGAGCAATCAGTGTCCATCAAGACACCATCAGACTCCTACACTGATCATCAACAACAAGCAGAAAACTTTCTTTTAAATCGAAACACCAGCATGAAACATCATCCAACGTTATCAACAAACACCGACATTCACCATTCAGAAGTCCATCAGATACAACGCAAACCATCAGACCAGTGTTCAACGTTCTCATCATCAAAAGTGACGAGTTCCTACCAAAAACACTTTAAACACGGAAAAACATCACATGGTGACAAAACTGATTGTTGAAATGAGACCAAAGACAATCACTGACCGTCTGCAACCAACAGAGACCAACGTTTTCATTTTTTTAAAATTTAAACACCAGTATTCGCTATCGACAGCCTGTAAACACCAGCATCTTTTTTTTTTTTTTTTTTTTTTTTTTTTACACATATATAAAAAATAAAAACCATGAAGTGTTTCAGTGACGCATCTTGGTGTTTGACAGATGAAATTCCCATCCAAACACTCCACCCGTCTCTGTCAGAGACACAATCGGCTCCCAACAATCTCAATACCACCAACCAACTGAAACGCTGATCAGTAATGGCATCAACAAACACCATGAGGTTCCATCCAAACACCATGAAACCGTTATCACCATGACCGTTATCTCCCACACCACCATTAGACCGTCTCCTGAAGATCAAGAAATGCCACATTTTCCCATCAAAACACCTTTAAACACCACAGATATATATATATTTTTTTCATTAATACACTAGGATTGACTATAAAATACCAGCATTATTTATGAAAACACCATCACACACAAGTGTTCACTATTCACCACCATTCTCTGTTACAACACCAACATCCTCTGTGGAAAGACCAGCGATTTTCATCAAAACACCAAATTAAAACACCTTCAGATAATTTGTCCCAACACCATGTGAACACCAGCGTGTAGCGTCTGGTATTCAGGTGTTCACTGATAAACGCCAACCAGCACCAAACCGACATCGAACACTCAGGCGTTCTGTCTTTACAAAGAAACACCAGATCCAAGGTATTTATTTAGGTTCAGGCTTCTGGCACAGCAGATGCAGAGAACATTGGAGGAACTTTACAGTAATTATACGCTGCTCGAACCTCAGAGTTCCACCAACAAACACTGCGGCGTTCTTGAGTCAGAGGCTGGTGTTGTGTCACGGTGAACGCGGGACACGGCCGTAATTTAACCGCGCACACTGTAATTAATTCTTACTGGTGGGACAGAACTTTTGTTTTGTTGAATACACACATATGTGTGTGTGTGTGTGTGTGTGTGTGTGTGTGTGTGCTTGCTCGCTTGCAAGTGTGATGTCAGGTTAAAATTTGTTGTAATTTTATTTTTTTCTGTCTTTGAAGGTTTCGGGGGCTTCGGGAACACGAATAACAATCAGTAAGTCCTTATTCTAACTAAAAGCTTGAAGATCTTTTATTTATTATTTATATCAGACGCACAGCTTTGCTCAGAACGATGAAATTTATTTAATTGCAAAAACTGAATCATATATAGACACACAAATTGATCAACCACAGCATTAACACCGTCCCCAGGTGAATTAAATAACACTGATGATCAGTTATTCTTCAGGGATACTAACGTGTTTGCTCTCGATGTCTCTCGCCACACTCTTCTTTGGACCTGGGAACATTTCATATCTACAGTACGTGCAGTATGTTTATGCATTATTTTGTCTTCTAGGTCATCTTCTCAGACGTTTGGCGGCTGGAGAAGCTAGCTGCTGGAACCCTCCGCTGTACTGACGTTCTGCAACTAGATTCGATTTTTTTTTTTTTTGCAACAGGGATCTCAAAGTTTACAGAAATGCTCTAAAGTCAAATCGACTTTGACAAGTTTCACAGTCTGACGTTCTCACCGTCGCCGTACCAGACGCTCCACCACAGCTCACTGCTCAAAGCACAACACCGTCACATGACTTTCTCCAACCGATGCGTAACATCAGCTGAAAACACCTTCAACCAACAACAGCCTGCATTAGAACTATGAGTGTTTAATGTTACAGTTAAACAGGTCAACAAACACCATTGTTTAACATCAGGTCACCTTCATTCTTCATTCGGAAACTTTAATGAGTAATCTACACGCACCGAGATTCTGCAATAAAGCACAGTGAAACACCAACAATGGCTAAAAACTCTCATTCCTTATAGAAAAAAAAGACTTATTATTATTTATTTAAACACCAAACGCCATAAATACAGTCTAAAGCCAACGTTTACTAACACCAACTTTTTTTCTTGTTTTTTCCATTAAACCAACATCAAGCCCCAACAATGGCTATGAAAATACTACAGAGAAGAACAATATTGTCTTGGGATTTTAAAAAAAGGCCTAATTTCAAACATCAACCTTCACCACAAGAGTAAAGCAGTATTCTTTATTAACGGGCGATTAACACCTGATATTTTCAGTTTAAAGACCTTTGATTGCCAACAAGTAGTTCATTATTATTTGTTAAAATACCACCAACATTTTCACATGTTCAATGTTCTTCTTTAAACCGATATGATGCAGCAGTAATATTTACCATTTAAAGTCCATCAGACGTCATAATTCTACATTAACACACTGTGTGTAACTTCTACATCTCTATAATCCTTTCCACATTTTTAATTAATAGCTTTACGGTCAGTTGTTTAACTCTGCTGTGTGTGTGTGTGTGTGTGTGTGTGTATATGAGGTTTCCGGAGAATTTAATTACACTTAAGAGACATTTCTCGCTTCCTCATGACGCTAAAACCATGTTAAGATTTGCGAGACTCGTTTTTTTTTATTTTTTATACATGAGTTCTGAATAAACAATGGATTTAATTTAAAGTGGAACGTCCATCCTGCGACATGTTGATAAGACACGCTTCAAATAAAATAAGATGAAAGAAATGTGCTGTTTCTTATTTTCCATTTTTACTCTGTATGAATAAGGTTTAAAAAGAGGGAAAAAAATAGCTAGAAATTCTCATTATCCGTTGCGAATGATTTTTATTCTGAAGAAACGTGTGATTAACTGGATTGTTTTATAATTTGTGTATTTAGGCGAAGTTTAAACAAGGAGAAGGTTGGGTCCTTCAGAGTTATAAAATATGAACTGATTGGCATGTAACTGATTGCGAATAATGCTGATTTTGTGTCATTTCAGTTTATAAAAAGCATTTTATAAACTTCCACCGAGTAAACTAAAAGGCTGCCTTTTCTTTTTCTTTTTTTTCTTTTTTGAATAAAATGCAGTGACTGAAATGTAAAGCTCACCAAATGAGATACAGTGTAGAACAGCATAGAGCATTTAAATAAATAATATACTATAATATATAATATTTATATAAATAATAAATAATTTTATATATATTTCTGTTCAGTTTAAAGCCTTAAACAAAATATAAGTGGCAAAAACTAATTTATTTAGGGAAAAAGTTAAATAACAAATTTGGTGACTTATTAACTTCTGAGATTCATCATACAAATGTTTAGTGTGTTTATTCATTAAAAAAAAAACTTATCCTGTCTTATCTAATTAGGGGTCTTTTCCATGTTCCCAAACTTGATCTTGAACTGGTGCAATTTTAAGATTCTAAGAAATCATAAGGAGATGATGAAGTTTGTCGCAGTTTTGTACGGCTTGTCAAAGTTCAAAAGAAATCAAGTCCATTAATAAAAAAAAAATAATTCAAACACACTCAAATTATACAAAATAGTTGCCGACTTTGTAATGGCCTTTTCCTAATGGAGCGGGAGAGTCAAAGAATTTGCCAAATTCCTTTTTCAGTCTTAACTTTTCTTTTTTTTTAGTGTTTGAGCTGACTACTGAAGCGGTCGTACAAACCTCTCATGCAGAGGGCGGAGCAAATGAGGTTTAAAAAAAAAAAAAAAAAAAAAAACACCGAAATCCACATCTGTGCTCATCATCCAGATGTCAGAGTTGAGAATGTGTAATGGATCCTGTCACTCTCACTCTCTCTCTCACTTCTTATCTTTCTCTTATCAGGAATGTCGAGCTGCGGTGATCAGACCTCATTACCCCCTGGGCTCTGCTTCATAAGTCTATTTATTTACTTCATTATTTATTTATTCTCCAATATCAGAACCGTCTTTCAATCCTGATTCGTTTTACCGAGTGTGAAAATGGTAGCGAGGGCTTTTTAATTATCTTGTTTTTCAATCAGAAGCTCCTAATTAGTGCGCGAGTGTGGAGTTAATGGGTTGTGAAGGGAAAAAGAGAAGGGCAGATCTTATTTTCAGAGCTGCGGCGCGATCGGCAGCGTTTGGTAATTATGATCTCGGAGTTGTCCTCGGCAGGGCGGTTAAAAACCCAGCAGCCTGAGAACGATAAACACGCTAACGACGAAAAACTTTTTCTACAAATTACAAAGTCATTCTGTTCTTCTCGCGTCTTGGAGATTATTCATCTTAGAAGCTGATATTTTTCCAGCTCAGACACCAAGAAACATCTTTTAGAGATTTGTTTGCCTTGTAAAACTCATCCAACGCACCGGAACTGATTTACCGTAATGTTATTTAGTGTCGGCTTCCGACTGGCGCGGCGGTAAAGTGTTCGTTCTCCCAATCATCCGGAAACCATGAGTTACAGCCATCTGCAGCCGGGAGTCCAGAGAGCGGGTTGGCCGTGCTCTCTCAGGGGAAGGGGGTAGGGGTGGCATAGTGGTAAAGGTGGTCATGCTTTCACAACCTTAGTGACAGGTGGGTGGTAGGTGGCTGCATGATCAAATTTGGGGGAAAAATATTGTCATTTTAGCCGTACACATTTATAACCTTATATTCCATAGAAATAAATGCACTTACTTTAGATCTAGTTAATCTTTTTTTGAACATCCAGGAGAATCCAAACACCAAAGTGAAAACAGCACTCCAACAAATGTCGAGCATGTAAACACAGTCTCCATTAAAACTGCCAATCACCAGTAATGACCTTTACATGGCCAGAAAACACCAGCGTTCTCCAATACAGCCAATAAAAATACAACCAGAAATCAACATTCTTCAAAAACAGCCTACTTCCTCTAGCTGTCGTTAATACAACCCCTTCAAATACCAACATTCTCTATTAAAACACAATGAAAAAAAACACAGAAAAACCAACATTCTTAACGAAAAGCATTCTCTATGAAAATACCACCAAAAAACATCATTGTTTATAAATAGGCTCAAAACTTTTTCTTCATTAAACCAACATCAAACACCAACAGTGGGCATAAAATACTAATTAAAGCAACAACATTCCCAGTGAAACCAGCCTCAAATGCTAACGTGTCCTATGACCATGCTCTAAGACTAGAATGAGGTTCAGGGATTCCTGGGACTGAAATTAATACTCAGTACTAAAAACAGTCAAGTATTTACAGTAGTCTACAGTATATCTATTCATATACAGGTTATGGAGTTCTCCAAAGCTGCTAAGTGGTGATATCTGTTGATAAAAGTCCTTCGTATGTTAAGTTGATTTGAATTAAAAAAACAAAAATAACATTTTACACTTTTAAAGATTGAGGACAATGAAAAACTTTAACGTCTAACATTTAACACTGGTATTAATATTATTCATCTGATTTCAATCCAACTTTGAAACTGTTATAATAATATTTGTTAGTGATATTTGAAATCCCTCTGGTACGTATCGTGCCGTCTCATATCATGATATCGATATTAGCTTCATATCGCACAGCCCTGTCCGGACATTTACGTTCATCCTGAAACCAAGTGTATCTGGTGCCTCATGTTGACGTCACTCCTTGATCCGCAATGCACCTCTCCATGGTGTCAAGTACCCTCGATTATGGGATGTAGCCGAGGCTAAATGAGCGACGACAGGCCAAAGAGGCTAACGCTGATAAACTAGGAAAGGTGTCCTTAGATGACTAATCCTTTTGTCTTGATGGAAGGGTTGCCAGATCTGAGTAAAACCCACACTCAAACACAGCTGAAACTCACTCAGAAACACTGTTCATGGAGAGACTTGATTCTTGGCTCAAGCGGTTAAGTGTGTGTTTTACCGATCGGAAGGTCGGGGTTTATAAACGATCATTTATATCATATTTAATATGAATTGTGCTTTAAAGGAAGGTCTTGGTGGACACTGAGTATTTTTTTACACAGGTCCAAGCAAATTAATAAATAACACCCACTGAGTTTCTTCCCCACCTACAACCTTGTTTCAAAGCTAGATAACCAAAAAATAAATAAATAAAAAGCATGAATAAAAACCGACAACATTCATCCAGACAACACAAATCATAGTTTTTATCAACAGCTTTATTTCCTGTTTGGATTTTATGTTAAATTAAATTTGCATTTGGTGTTTAATGGGTTGTACTGTAGAATTTGTATGGTGTTCCTCTAGGCTTAATTTTACGACCTTTTTTATTGTTTACTTTGCTCATTGAAAACGTTTTGGCTTAAAAAAAAACAGAAATAAAAAAATAATAATAATGTTTTTTAAATAATAATGTTATAGCTTTGTCTCCACCCCTATTTCATATATATACACAAGAGAAAAATGGCCAAAATATGCTAATTACTTAATTAAACGTCTGGTGTGTTGAATATTCTGAAATGAGGTAATCCAAAGGTAAACAGTAACGTCCCAAACCAGATGTCGCTGCACCTAAGCACACTGTAGGCCAGTGTAATTAGCGTACTAGAATAACATGAGCTTTTTTTTGACTGCAGCTGTAGATGCCCTGGATTGAAAAGCCCTGCTGTAACATTAGCACGCGCCAATATTAGCGGCAAGAGATCTGTTGTGTTTGCTAAACGTTACAGATTGAAACAGGTGTGCGCTAGCGACTAACGGCTTCCTGTAAATTTAGCTCAGCACTTGGGAATGCTAGTCATGTGTGATTATGCGAGCGGGTTATTAAGGCTAACTTTAGCTGAAATAGCAGTGGCATGTGAATATAGTAAAATATATTTACTTTTTATCTTCTTCACCAAGTCGCTTTCAGGAGCTTTGAGAAAGTGACCTTGGGACTGGAGTGTGTTTAATGAGGAATATTACAGGATGAACAGCGAGCTGAGTGACGATCAGAGCTGTCGAGTAAATCGGCTAATCTTTCCCGTTCCTCAGGGACGAGCTCTTATCACTCCTATTGCCTGTCCTTTGAGATTTTCTTTCTTTTGTCCTCTATGTAGCGGAGTTATGATCGGAATATAAAACACAGAAATATGCACTACCTGTCAAAAGTTTGTACACCCCTTCTAACTCCATGGTCGTTCCTGATCTTTATTTCTTTCTACACTGTAAAACAATACTGAAGGCGTTTATCTGAAATACACAGTAATCTCATTTGAACAGGTGACACTGAGATGTATCTGCTACTTCTGCTCTGTAAAGCTTCATAACTTCTTCCTCGGATCACTTTCGGTATGTCTTGACCACTGCAGCCTGCGAACATCCCACAAGAGCTGCAGTTTTGGAGACACCAAGACTAACCTAGTCGTCTAGACTTAACAGACACGACATTTCGTCAAAGTCGCTCAAATCCTTGCGCTTGCCCATTACTTTACTTTAAGACAGAAATGTTCACTTGCTGCCTAAAATATCCCACCCACTTTCAGCCACCACTGTAACAAGATATTGTAACTGTAGCTACTGTGAAAAGGTGCAAATTGTGACGTCTAGACGTCTAGGCCGACTCCAAACCTGCTGCTCTTGTGGGATGTTCCCAGTCTGCGGTGGTCAGGACTGACCAAAAGTGAACCAGGGAAGGAAACCCGGTGAACTGGAGACAGGGTCATGTGAGGCCAAGACATGGGGAGTGAAGGCTGGCCCGTGTAGTCCGATCTTATACACTGTGGTCCAAATGGCTGAAAAAAAGGTTAATGCTGGTTCTGATGGAAATGAGTCAGAACGCACATCAGCGTATCCTTGTTTTGATAGCAAAGTGGGGACTTAATATAAGGCAGGTGGTCATAATGTTATAGATGATCAGTGTGTGTGTAAAGCATCAGAAAGAATTTAAAGCTAGCTGTCGGTTTCGAATGAAATTGTTCATTTTCAGTTAGTATGACTCAGTTATTACAACATGGGACAGAAACCACTAAAATAAGCTCTTCTCCTTCTCTTGGATTTCATTAAAATGTATCTTTTTTTGGGGGGCGAGTAATGTAAATTCTTCCTTTTTTAAAAAAAATTAAATTTCTTCACCCGCTGCACTTGCGTGGTCTAAATCGGCAACACAAACTCACTTCCTTTTCATTTGATTTCATTTCCTCTTTTCTGCTCATGCATCAGCTTATTTAAGGTTTCCTTCTTTTTTTTCATTTCTCTTTTTACTTCCTTCTTCATGCCATCCCTTTCACCTCCAACGCTGATTGTGAAAAAGTGCGCTTGAGTTCACACAACTGAACTTTTCGCTTCCGTGTGAATCTTATTTGTACGTGATTAATTTATTCCCACCTTTGATTCCTGCATGTGATTTATTTATTTATTTACACTTTGTGAATCTTGAAAATCATTAATTTATTTGAATTTGATTCTCACACGATTCGTTAACACCGATCAGCCGTAACATTATCACTTTTAAGCGATTATCGTTGATCCCCCAGTACACTGGTGACGGGCACCCGAGGTTGACCCACGCCCGCGGAAGAGGAAACCAAACCCAAGGTGGTTTTATTCAATGTTAGCGAGATGCTCTTTTTTTTTCTTCTAATAAATGAGAGACCCAGAGTTGTACACTAAATCTAGAATCATAATTTTTTTTATTTCAGTACAAATATTTCACATTGTGCATCGTCAGTTTGACTAATTCGTCAGTAACGCCGTCTGGTTTCAAGTAACATGGTTCGATGGCAGAGCTGCTAAAAAAATAAAATAAAAAAAAACCATAAAACATGGGATGTAATATAGACCTTTTCTCTTTTTTAAAAAAAAATAAACAAATCAAATTTATCAGAATATAATCTGTGTGTAAACTGCTGAGCAGATCATTATTTCTATTCCAGCTTCATCGAATACATCTCTCTCACACACACACACACACACACACACACACACAATTCCGAGAGAAAGCACTGAAGAAGCTTCAGACAGGAAGTCTGTACTGTTTAACTGTCAGACAGGAAGTCCGTGAGATCTGATGGTAAAAACATAGTAACTGGATCGGACCGGTTTCACTTTTCAGATTCAAATAAAAACTTAATTAAATACATCCTGCAATTTAATAAAATATTAACATTTATACTACATCCTGCTGAGAAAATAAAACGGGCTGGTCGGTGTCAGTCCGAGGTTTCTTTCTTTTTTCGTGTGTGTGTGTGTGTGTGTGTGTGTGTGTGTGTGTGTGTGCATTAGTCAGTTTTTTTCTTTTATATTTAGAAACACTGAATCAGGACGAAGAAGAAGAATCTCTGAAAGTCATTATTTTGTCACACCTGTAAACTGTATATTTTTTAAAAAATGAATATTTTTCTTTCTAAATAACTTTGTTGAATATTTTCCAGCACTTCACTGATCAACAGAAAAAGAGCTGAAAATATAAAATATTATATACTGTTTTATATATTATTATTATTATTATTATTATCTCTATATTTGATCACACGGCAAAAAAATAATTAATTACAAAAGTCAAAATCCTGTTAATATGGGTGAAGTTATTAAATATTTTGATATGATCATATTGTTCAAAATGAAATGTGTAATTTCTCGCCAGCGTCGAGACGCTTTCGAGTCTAAAAAGAAACGGAAGCTTTTTCAAATCATTTTGCTGTTTTTTTTTTTTTGCTTGTTTTTAGGAATAGATGCTTAAAAAAAAAAAAAAAAAATTTATTATCTGCCAAAAGCATTTCAAGCTCGATATTAGTTTTGGGAAGAAAAAACATCTCGAAATAGGATTAATCTACTGTTTTTTGGTTTATTGTAATCATATAATAAATATAAATATACTGTAGTACAGATATTTTCAATTGTCATTTTTGTTTGTTTTTGTTTGTTTGTTTGTTTGTTTGTTTGTTTATTTCAGAGGCTGAATTTCACACACATTTCAGTGTGTGTTAGTTTGGGTCATGATCTTGGGAAGCGGTGGGATTTTCATCTTACTGAGAAGGGAAGCTTTCACACGTCACACAGTGACACGGCTGTTTATCACGTGACATTTAATACAGATAAACATTCTGTTTGTATTTTATCCCAAATAGTTAATAGTTCTAGACGGAGAGGATCAGTGTGGAGTCTCTGTCTGTCTGTCTCTCTGTCTCTCTCTCTGTCTGTCTCCTTCTCTGTGTCTCTCTTTCTCTAGTGTCATCAGACTAACAGTGTTACCTGCATACGGCCGACACTCCACACGCTTCCTTACTTTCCTTCAGCCACACACACACACACACACACTGTAGGGACTAAATCACACCGGTGACGCACTGTTACAGGAAACTTATCCATTAGGATCAATTTTAAAAGCGTAAACTCCTCTGTCCTGTCTGTGAAAAAGCCCTGACACTGGAGACTCCTTCCTACAAGACTCCTCCCCCCCGCCCACCCCCCACTTTTTTATTTTTTTTATTCCGCTAACATGCATGTCTCTGTGAGCGAGCTGTTACTATGGAAACGATGCTGTATATAAACCTGTGTGGAGTTTCATTTGGAAAAAAAAAAGCAGTGTCCTGTCCGACTCGTCAGGGTCCTGAGGGACGTTTAAACTCTTCTGCTGTTGCTCGGGTTCGTGACGTCCCACCTTCAGTTTCAGATCAGATTGCAAATTTGAATAATGTAAAAAAAACTATGGAGTTGGAGTAAATTTTGTAATTTTTAAATTATTTTTAAAAAAAAATTTACCTCCAGTTGGCGCTATAGAGAAAAAGGTTCAGGATAAATTCTGTATTTTAAAGTGTTTCTTTTCAGTCTTGATTCGGTTTAAAAACTAGTTTTATATCCTTTTTGTTTTATATTATAGTAATAGTGCTGCACAATTTATCCCATAAAAATAATAATCACACTACGGACCTGACCGATTATTTAATCTGAAAAAAAGCCTTTAGAATTTATGAGTTTAATATTAAAAAATTAAAGTTTTTTTTTTTTTTTTTTTTTTTAAATATCGCATTTCACGACGTGTGTCTAAATAATCGCCGTGTGATGTTTTTGATCAAATCATGCGTCTCTACAGAGGAGATTTAACTAGCACTCTGCTATGGTTTCCTTTTTTCCAGCACGATGTAATATTCTAAGATTTTACGTTTTTTCACTGATGTAGAGGCGATAAAATGTATTAACGTGATTATTTAGGGGGGAAAAACTGCCCTTTAAAGACTGACTACATGGTTGATCTTTTCATCAGCAGACTCACAGATTCAATCCTGAGTTGTTTCACAGATTTCCCGCCACACGCTCTAATGTAACGCGTTAAACGGTTCGACACGCTGCCGTTTAATCAGTAAAAAACTGGCATCGTTCAAAAAAAACTGCTGCGGCAGAAGAGGAATAAAGTGCTGCAGCTCTGTAGCTGCTCCGTCACTGATGGTTTTCCTGTAACAACGTAACACTGAGGGTTTTATTCCCTCCTCAGAGTGTGTGTGTGTGTGTGTGTGTGTGTGTGTAAGTCGTGGCGTCCTTCATCTTGTTCAGTGCAGAGCAGTTTTCCTTCTGTCAGCCTGCGTGATCAATTTTTAACGAGCGTATCGATCAGACGTCCGTGTCGGAGACGCCGCGCGTCAAAGAGGATCTCGTTTACGAACAGCGGCGGCGAAGTGCAATGATTGTGTGTAATTTAAAAAACCGGCATGAATTTTGTGTCATTTCTTGATATTTGTATTTTATGGGGGAAAAAAAAAACAGCTCTGTTATTAATAATGGTTTGTTTTCTGTGTGTGTGTGTGTGTGTGTGTGTGTGTGTGTGTGTGTGTGTGTGATGTCTGGCTCAGTCCTGACGAACACAGCGTTGTGCGTTTGATCAGAGGCTAAGCGAGGCCGAGCGCGCGCTCCGGTGTCGAGGCCGCCGCACGTGAAGGACGTCCCGGACGTTTCGGATCGGCTCTCCGTCACTAATTCTCTCTGCTGCGCTCTGATAAAGTTTCCTTTCCGTCTACAGAGAATAAATCAAACCATGAGCACCGAGCCAGACTCTCCGTCTCCTGGAGTTATTCCCAGCCATGAAACACGAAACATGAAACATATCTGTAGGAACCTGTTGTGCTTTACACACTGTAATTAAAAAAAACATCTTAATAATTATTATCATAATAAAAGCAGCGCAGCTCTTTAGGGAATATCGCTGATCGTGAGACGTGGATCGCCGAGGCTTTTCTGCGTCGCATGTTGTCTGTTTAAGGCGGAAGTTTTTTTTGTTGTTTTTGCAGTAAAAGCGTAATGTAAACTTAAGGCAGCATGGATTCAATGTCTCGTGTCGTATATAAAACTCCAAAAGCACAAAAAAACTGCGCCTGTGGTGAACGCCAACCCCAATAAATAAATACAAATGGTATATTCCAATGCAAAACACACTGAAAAGTCACTCTATTAAGCGCGTCACTGTATTGTGACACGTTTTTTTTTTCTCATTTAGCACAGTGATCCCGACCCATTTCGTAAAAAAGAAGCATCGCTCTGATCCTCGTTCACGTTTCCACCAGAGTGAGATTGACCTTCTGTAAAAAATATAAATAATAACTGTAATCAGTATTTAGGAGGGATGACCACCACCGGATCTCCAGTCCTGGGCCTCCACATGAGGACCTGTGCGTCGTTGGCGTTGGGTTTGACCATGGCGTTGGGCGGGATCGCTTCGTTCTTGCCCAGCAGTTGCGGCTGTTCCTGAGCGACGGGCTCCAGCAGCTTGGCTCGTTTCCCCAGCGGTTTATCCGGATCCACCTCGATGTGCAGCCGCATGCGCCAGCGCACCGTCTGCAGCACCACCGTCTCCCCCGACGCCTGGTTGATGGCCACCAGCCACGTGGTGAAGCTCTGATCCCTCCAGATGTTGCTCAGCATCGGCACGTTGCTCTCGCTCACCGGGACGCCCCACGTCACGCTCGGGTAGAAGTTGTCGTTCATGCTCACCGTGAACTTGGTGTCTTTCTTGGTAGGACCCACGACGGTGCTGGTCTCCGTGGTGTTCCCGTACCAGGGGTAGTTCACGCCGTCCGAGTCGCTGATGGCCTGGATTTTACCGTCGCGGAGATCCGGAAGCTCCCAGCTCGACCTACGGGACAGAGGAACGCTCGTCAAAAGGGGAAGAAAGAACCAAAAAAACGCTTTTGTTTTTGTCTTGAAAGACGATTTCGGGTTTTCCAAAAGATCAAAAAAACCTGCTCTCTTTAAGAACCATCGCACCAGAAATGATCTGAAAATCACAGCAGCCACTTTAAAGCCCCTGAAGTTCACTGAGTCACGCTAATCACCGGAGGAAGCCGCGGAGCAGATTCCCCAAAGGCAACAGACGCGGCTTTATTTTTAGCTACATGAGGTCGAGTTAAAGACATAAAGCATAATGGCCGCGCTGTCTATTTTTGTCTCTGGTGGGTTAGACGGGGTCTGTCGGTCACTGGAAGAACGCTGGCGCTAATTTAGACGCGGCTTTTATCTCTGCTAAGCTCCCGTGATCGTCTGGCTTTCTGGTTTGTGAATCGCAGTAACAATAGTGTGTATTATCACGCTGCGGAAAAATACTCAAGTCCTGATCTCCCGGCTGTTTTGCGCCGTCGTCTCGGGTAAAACCTGGGGTTGACAGGCAGAGGGTGAATGAAAATAAAAAAAACAAAAACTGAACTAAATGTGATTTTGGATTCACCTTGACATCACAGAAAATACTTTTTCACATGTGACTTTTTTTTGGACTTCCTTGGAGAGTGAAATCATTTTGTTTTTACTCAGGGAATGAGCCAGAGTTCTGCTCCCTCGTCCTCTTGTTAAACAGCGGTCTGATTTTTAACTTTTATATATTTGCATTTGAGGTTGCGAAACGTCGCAGTTCCTCGATAATCCTACAGGTGGTGCTCTAAGCTACTCACCCATCGGCATGCATCGTTGTGGTACGAGCAAATCTTTAGCTAAATTTGTTAAACGAAATCTGAATACTTGCTGAATCGCGATACAAATCGGATCGACTCGTCCCTGGTGAATATCGTGACTGCTTTGACTTTACCTCCTGTCTCATGCTGAGGTTTGGTAGCCCCTTCCGACAAGCCCCGCCCCCCCATCCCGGGTGGGGCCTCGAATGTGAAGACACGACGTTTAAAACCGTGTTAAGACGTCCGGTACTCGGACAGCGACGTGTTCTCAACTTCCTGAACGAGTCCTACTTTAGAAAAAGTCTTTAATAGAGTCCTACATAAAACTTTTACGCGTCCCCGCAGTGGGACTTTTTTTTTTTTTTTTGTTCTCGGTGTCCAGATTGACATTCGAGACGATTTTCCTGAAACTGCAGGAGAGCGGTGACCTTTCTGCCAGGAGTGTGTGGATCAGCAGAACAGCCGCTGACACAAAACACTGCGCAGGAGACGCATGAGCTGCATTTATTTTACACCAGGTGTAGATATAGAATGAAGGTGTGTGTGTGTGTGTGTGTGTGAGGTGTTATTTTTAAAAACGAGGTTAATATAAAAAAGTACAGTGTCTAATAGTTACACCGTTCGTTCCTTTATAAATAACCACGTTCACCTACACCGGCTTTCTGACACTCAACAACCGGTTCAGCAAAACTACCCACGAAACTAAACAGTCATTTATTTATTGTAGCCTTATTAGTGGAGTGCACAAAGTATTGGCACCCTCGTTTTTTTCAGTCAATCCCGCAGCGCTGAGGGTTGTGCTGAGTTCCGGGACATTGACACCTTTTTGTGTGTGTGTGTGTGTGTGTGTGTGTTCACCTCTACCACTGAACAGGTAGATTTAGGGGAGAGCTTGCCTTTTTTTTGGGTAGTCAGGGGTTTCCTCGAACTAAACGCTGCTTTCCAAAAAAAAAAAAAAAAACATATTTCTATAAAAAAAATGGACAAAAGAAATATTCATTATGTTCACACTGAACACGCCGACATATTTCTGCTGATTCATTACATTTTTCTTTCATATTAATTGTAAACTTAATCGCATGACGAGATGACAGACGCCGCTTCATGGTGACGCTTCATGCTGTCTGCTGAATTAAAATCAGTCGTCCGTTGTCTTGTAAAAGAAAAAAAACAAGACCTATTTGTCGTTTCGAAACATTTCCGATCCTGACCACACCCACTTCCGGTTCAACAGACGTTCTCAGAGCTATCTCGGGTAGAAACCGCTACCTGCACGCCTGTGCCGCGCTCTGGTTAACGCGAGCTACAGTGACTGATTGCACACCTACACATCGACCTGCTGATAGAGAGAGAGAGAGAGTTTCATGAATGCGAAGGAGGAGAAACAGGGAAAAAAAAAATTACACGACTTCCTTTCTGAGACTCGGTTCAATGTTGTCACGCACGCTGTTTCGTTACTGAGTCACTGAGAAGCGAAGTCGCCCAAACTGCTGTAGATTAGAGGAAGTATCGCTTTCTGTCACGCTGCTCGCTTTACGTTTAATGGAAGATCTGATGCAGAGAGAGAGAGAGAGATCGATCGCAGTGTGTGTGTGTGTGTGTGTGTGTGTGTGTGTGTGTGTGAGGATGAGTTTTAACATGGGACTGCTAATTAGCAGGTCGCAGGAGAGCTGAGTTTGACCTTAGAGCTGCGAAAAGGTTCACGCTTTTTAATCTCATCACGTAACGCTGGTGGAGGTCCGACCAGGACTTGAGCTTTATCTCGAGTAACAGATCAAAACTTACAAAATAATTCAGAATAAATCTTTAGCGTGATGGATACTGTCGAGGGAGTGCCGTTCTGTGTGTTAGCATCTCAAAGGCGTACGGTATCGGTCCGTGATTCAGAGAGACATGAAATAACGCAAATAAATAACGCTGTCGACGCTTATGTGCAGGATGGTGAAGAGCTGGTAGGTGGGAGGGGCTTAATGACCAAACTGCGAGTAGAAGATTAGGTAAAAAAAGTTAACGATATCGCAGGAGCAAGAGAGCGGATATACCGAATATCGACTCGGCTCACGTCGCTAATCATAATAACTGATTGAGACTGTGAGAATGTTGTTAATTATTAACAGTTCTTTTCGCTCAGATAGTTATCCTGAAAAATTTATTCTCACTTATAGGGAATGTGAGAATGTTGCTAACAGTTAGCTGTTAGCTATAAGCGAGTATAGCTGAGTATAGATGTCTCTCTGAAACGCGGACCGATACTGCACCCCTTCGAGATGCTTACACACAGAACAGCAGAAAGGCACTCCCTCGACTGTTAGCTATACTCGCTTATAGCTAACAGCTAACGGGCTGGCTAGCTTCGCTTCGTACCTTCCTGCTAACATTGCTGTTACCATCTGGTGGAACTGACTTTAATTATACCAGCACTGACGTTAATTCCTTCAGCTCCTCTGTCAGGGATCCCGCTTTGAGATCCATGTCGTTAGTAGATCACGTGACTAAACAACAACGTTTCGAGGTAGTTGAACGTCGCAGTCGCGCTGTAGCCGCGCGGATTTATCGAACTGTCACTTTGGGAACAGATACCAAAAGTGTTCGTCGACCCTGAAGTCACATTTTAATAATTAAGTAACGTTGTTCACAAATCCATATTTTGTGTCCACCTGGACGATTAAAGCAGTGTCCACTAGAGGGCAGATGAGAGCCGAATTGTCTTTAAAAAAAAAAAAAAAAAAAACCTTAGTCACTAGAATGTTTTAACATCGATTACAAATATTTATTTATTCATTAAAACTCAGAACTGCAAAGTTTCAACTCCGCCATTCTGGAGAAAGCACTGACACTGGAGACTCCTTCCACACACGTCACAGAAACACTGCACTGCATCAACACGTAAATGAGCTGTTACTTATAGAAACGAGACGCTGCGCTACTGTCCGAGCTGATGTTATGGAATCTTCATCCGCACGTTCTGACCAATCAGAATCGACTTCCTAGACGGTGCAACTAATAGGGACGTTGATATCAGCTCCTGGGAGTTTTAGAGATTAAAAAATAGAATAATAAATCCATAAAGTGCAACAGTAACAGTGCGAACCCTCTAAATTAATTAGAATTTTTTTTCCCCAAGAATTAAAAATGTCTACTTCCTTTAAATACTCTCGCTACCCACCGAGTCGCTTGCCGCCTGAAGACATCTCATGACACACTAAAGGTTTTTTTTTTTTTCCTTCTGAAATAGGTCATGGTGTGGTTTCTACAACAGGAAGTAGGCCATAAGAAACCGTTGCAGGATCTGGGCTACATAATGTGACTCAACATCTCAACCACGGCGGGTGTCTGAAGACCACCAACAGCTTCTGAGTTGAACAGGAGTCAAGCGGTTAACACCATCATCCTAAACCGCCACACCGCGCTTCATTCTGGAGCTGATAATTCTCTGATTTATTCCTGAGAACCTTAGAGATGCTCAGAGCCGTTTGCGCATTTTGCTTGTAACAATTTGCGTTTGTGTTTTCTTTCATCTTATTTACATACAAAATGAGAAAGAAAGAAAGAAAGAAAGAAAGAAATTTAATGAAATGTGACTATTATTATTACACAGCATAGGAGAGATAGCACATTTGTGGGACGTGCTGTTACAGAAAAATAATCAACTTCAAAAGCTGGTAACGGTAACTCCGCCTCCGTGTCTTGCTTTGTGTCTCTGGCGTGTGATATTTGTAAACAAATACGTCGTGTTTGTTCACGTGAAGCTAACTTATAGCAAACATCTCTCCAGTATTCGGAATATCAGAATGTGCCTGGAGACGTTCAAATCCAAATCTAAAAGTAAAAATTGAATAACTGTTCGATCTGAACTAAAGTAATGGCACCCTAGAGGAAGAAAGGAAGCAATCGTTTATGTGTGTGTGTGTGTGTGTGTGTGTGTGTGTGTGTGTGTGTGTGTGTGTGTGTGTGAGTGTGTTTGTGCTGCGGTGGCTGAGCTGCATTACTGGAAGTGTAGATGACAGTCATGCTGTTTTACCGTTTAGCTTTGTTAGCTTTACCATTTTAACATACATCAAAAAATACTAAAGATCGATAATCCAAAACTTTAGTGAAACCCTAATAAACCTAATTTACATTTAGGCATTTGGCAGAAACTCTTGACTTACAAAAGTGCTTAGAATTTTCCATCGTTGAATACAGTAGATCCTTACACTGGTTACTAAGTTACTCACTAAGTATCATCAGTCAAACATTGTTAATAAGTATGTTTTTTTATTTATATTCATTTATTTTAATTAACCCAATAAGCCCTAGAAGTTATTAAAGAAAATGACGTCTGATGATAAAGCGTGTGCCTTTAAACCCTCAGATATCTCTCTGTATACACCGCTCTTATCATCAAACACAAACTCAACAACAAGCCTTATCTAAAAAGCCACATGACGCAGTTATTATAATAATAATAATAATAATAATAATAATATTAATAATAATGTGTGTTAAATATTGTGATGTATTGCACAGTGGAGTATCAGGACATGGCTAGCTCAGGGTGTAATATGTCATGTCATATGGCCTATAATCTCTTTATGAGTGTTAATAACACACACACACACACACAAATAATCACAACCCCAGCCAAGATGCCAACAATCTAAACTAATGTAATGGCACCCTAGAGGAATAAAGGAAGTGTGTGTGTGTGTGTGTGTGTGTGTGTGTGTGTGCGTGCACGCACTCTGGTAGCTGCAGTGGCAGAGCTGCATTACTGGAAGTGTTAGTGAAGGTCACGCTATTTTACCCTTTAGTCAGCGAATTTCTTTTATAAATTGGTCTACACCTAAAGCTTATTTTGACTTTACAGATGTCTGATTGATGTTTGTCAATTTTCACATGCATACAAACTTGCATATGTTTTTTTTTTTTTGCACAAGTCCGGCAGAACAAAAGATAAATAAATAAATAAATAAATAGAAAAGTTTTAGAAGAAAAACTTTTGTGCAAACCTAATGAACGAGACCCAGTGGCTAATAAAGAAAGTGAAGACTGATGATAAAGTGTGTGAATTTAAACCCTCAGATGGGTTACCTTAAAGTCCAAAAACAAGCCTTATCTAAAAAATCCACATGGTGCAGGGACGATAATAATAATAATAATAATAATAATAATAATAATGACGTGTGTTAAATATTGCGATGTATCGCACAGAGGAGTATCAGGACATGGCTCAGGGTGTAATGTGTCATGTCATGTGGCCTTTAATCTCTCTATGAGTGTTAATAACACACACACACAATTAAAAGAAAAATAATAAAATAAAATAAAAACTATATAT
>JAQMYL010000017.1:1182861-1188142 GCA_030014365.1 Clarias pachynema | reverse complement strand
ACAAAAAAAAAAAAATAAAAAAAAAAATATATATATATATAGATATATATATATATATATATATATATATATACACACATGTGTGTGTGTATAATATATATAGCCTATATATACACACACACACACACACTCAGAACCCCCAGCCACCCCATGCCAGCCCTCACACTCACATGCCCTCAGCTCCGTATCGGTTGTAGAACTCCATGTGGTTGCACGCCTGGATCCAGCCCACCGTCCACGTCTCCTTGGCGGCCACCGGGGGCACGAGGACGCGCGCGGTGGCGCGGAAGTGCGGCGTCCGGTAGCGCAGCACCACGCTGGAGGACTCGTCGATGCTGGTGGGGTTCGGGTCGATGGAGGTGGTCACCTCGAGCACTGCGACGCTCTCGCGGAAACTCTTCGGTTTGCACCGGAGGCTCTGGATGCAGCCCATGGCGTGAAACAGCAGCAGCAGCAGCAGCAGCGACGCGCAGATCCGCCACAGCGACGTCCCGGAGCGTGCACCAGACCCGGACACATGCACCGAATATCGCATCCGCGTTTTAAAAAACACGCGTTTTTATTGCATCCTCACACCGACAGGGGTCAAGCTCCATCCCAGTCATCTCAGGGAATAAAGGAGAAACGCAGACTTCTTTCTTTCGTGCCTGTTTTTTTTATTTATTTATTTTTTTTAGATGTCAGTGTGTGTCTTCATGGTGCATGCATGATCCTCTCCTCTCCTCTCCTCCTCACCAAGGACCCTCCGGTTACGCGTGTGAGTACAGTAGGCTCCCCAAAAGCGTCCAGGCTTCAGGATCCAGACTACACGCGGCTCATCGTCACGTCTCTCATCACACGGAAAAGACAAGACAAGAAGAAACGCATGCACGCGGAGGCGGAAGCGCTATAGCCGCCTAATTACGCGTCATTCATCAGCATCAGAGAGCCGTGAGCACGCGCGAGTTCGGCGAAGTTTGCAAAGAACGAGCGGTAATGCACGAGCGCTGCAGTGCCGCGCGCGCTGCCGCCTGAAGAGAACGAAGAAATGCGCATCGCAGATAAAAACAGGTGCGTTAGTGCGTAGAAAAGTTCGTCTTTCTCGTGGTCTACGTGGTTATAGGAAGAGTTGATATAGTTATAAAGAGTCTGTATAATGTAGGATTTGCTCCACACTCCAATGATGACTTTGCATGGACATTAATAGTTTGTTTTGTGACTCTAAATAGCTTAATTGATGTATAATTGCGGGAAAAGAAAAGAAAAAACATCCGAGTTATAGTTTCCGTCTTAAAGTCGTGCTGCTTTTCTTTGCTTTTAAAGCAGAATATGATTAAATCATTCCTGGGATTCCTGGCGTGTCCTTGTGAACCTCTTCACTCCTGTACAGAAGTGCATTTAAAATGTTTTTGGTCCTTTAGAATAAAAAAATCCAAAAATGTAACTTTCCCCCTCGGAAAGCCTCCGTCCTCCGGGCACCGCGCCGAATAGAAATGAGATTCAAATATAATACAGGCTAATCAAGGACGTCCCAGTTTCATCTCTCTCTCTCTCTCTCTCTCTCTCTCTGTGTAGGGGTGCGAAAGTTTTGGCACCCCGCGTTACTTCCCGTGCGTTCCGGTTTCCATTGCTGCTGCGTCGTCTTGCAGCGCTGCGCTTCTGCTGTGCACAACACACACAGCATGCACACACACACACACACACTCCGTCTGGTCTCTTTATTTCAAGGGCTCTTGAAAAACGTCACATGTCCTTTCCTGTAGGGCGAGGTGCATTGTGGGTAGTGTAGTTGCACACAACATGAGGGTCATCTTTCTTGTTAATGATCACAAACTAATGATCTCCAGTTACAACACACATCCATGCTGGTTTATTCACCTCTCTTTTAAAACTTTTTTCTTCATGCTATATGGCACCATGTCAGATGTAATGATTAGGGTGGAATCTAAAATAGTTAACGGTGCTAAAGTGAGAGTTTGGAGTCCTGGGAACAGGCAGGAGTACACCCTGGATGTATGTGACATCTGTTCATTCCAGACCACCATGCACACACACCATGACACACTCTCACTCGCTCTCTCTCTCTCTCACTCGCTCTCTCTCATTTAGTGTCACCAATCCACATACTGGAATGTAAGAGGAAACCAGAGAACCCAGAGGAAACCCACATGCATGGAAACAATACACTTTAACTCCAGGATCGAGTTCAGGATCGGACAAGGCACCTTGAAATTGTGAATAGAAACTTTTTGTCATAAGCTAGTTTTTTTTTTTCATCTAAGAACACACTCACTCACTCACTCACTTACACACCGAAGGGCAATTTTGGAATGTGAAATAGCTTAAAGTGCATGTCTTTGGACTGTGGGAGGTTGAGTAGAAGTGAAGTGATGAGATGTTTTGTGCCAGATTATATAAACCACAAGCTTTGACAGTATACTGCGTATGGAGCAAACTGTGGGCGCGTCTTAAAATGACCGCTGGATTGAATTTAATGATACTTTTGCAGTACTCAGATATCTGCCTGAAGTTTAACCTGCACCATAAATGAAATCATTTTAAGACAAAACTTCATCTTTATCTGATCTACTTTTTCGATTTCTCATCTGTGATTCACCCTCCGATTACCGAACAGGGAGTGTATTTGGTTGACGATTAAAGAGGTAAACGAGGCCTAAGATAAGCTTACTACTCTTTTATTTCTTTGTATTAATAAGTTAGACAGAGAGTTCTTCCGTACAGAAAGACAGACAGACATGTACGTGGGCTTCAACCTGAAATAATAATAATATCACTGATTACATTAAAGCTGATCAGATTATTTGTAGCTTCAACCTTTTAACTATTTCTACAAACTCTTTAACCGCCAATGATGCGTACTTGAATATGTTGGTTGAATATAAATATCAAGAATAAAAATTTGAAATGTAAATAATAAATGCTATTGCTGCTCTACTACTATAGAAGTTAGATCTATGGCATGTTTTAGAACACTTGAATTATTTCATTTTGTCGTTTCTGTCGTGTGCTGTTCAGCCTCTTGAAAAAGCCTCTCCACGTTTCCATGGAAACGGATCATTCCACCTGGACCTGGAGATGGGGTGGTCATGATGTGTTAAGAGAATTACAATAGAAACGTTTTAAAGTGAACCGGTCTAAAACTACACACACTGGTGCGAAATATTCACAAACAAAAAAAACAGACAAACAAATAAATAAACACAGAAATAAATCAGAGTCTCCAGTGACATCAGTGTGTCCCCTACAGCATCAGTGGACACTGCGGTCTGGCTGAACACGCGCGCTTTGTCTGTGTGTGTGTGAGTGTGTGTGTGTGTGCGCGCGCGCTAATACTACTATTCTAAATTACGATTTGTTTATTATTTCTTTTAGTTTGTTCTCAGTCCGCGAGATGCCGTGTAACCCGAGCCGGGCGCGCGCGCGGGAGCGGGGGGACGTGCTGGGGCGCGCGGAATTCCTGTCCCTGCACGCGCCACAGCAGCGTCATGGCGGCGCGCCGCGCAGACCGACCTGCACCAGACCGCGCCACGAGCACGCGCCGCAGCCGCCCGTGGACGGCGGGAAGGAGCGCGCGGAGGCGCCGCGCTGGCCGGAGGAGGACTGCATGCGGCTGAACCCGTCTCTCAGGGGCATCGCGGTCAGCGCGCTCCGGGCCGCAGACATCCACCTGTCCAAGCGCCTCGGCGTGTGCGCGCGCGCGTCCTCGTCGTGGGGCAGCGCGCGCTCCGTCGTCGCCTTGCTCGCGTTCACCGGGCACGCGCTCACGTGGATCGGCGGCACGCTGGTGTGTCTGAGCCGCAGCAGCACCGAGGCGGGACAGGAGGTTCTGATCAACCTGCTGCTGGGTAAAGAAGGAGTTACCGGAGTGAATCATCCGTTATACCCCCCGTTATTCATCTCCCCTGTCTGCCTTTCTCTTTCTTTCTTTCTTAATTTTTTGTCTGTCTTTCATTTTTATTGTATCTTTACTTGTATCCTTTCTTTATTTTCATCTCCTAATTGTTTGCTCTTTCCTGTTCTTCTTTGCATTTTTATTTATCATTGACAGTTTTCTTTCTTTCTTTCTTTCTTGCTTTTTTTCTTATCTTTGAATTTCTTTTTTGTATTCTTTCTGATCTATATCTTTTAACAGTTTATTATTTGCTCTTTCTTTTCTTTTTACATACGGTATACTTTCTTTCCTCACTGACAGTTTTCTGTATTTCTTTCTTTGTTTCTTTCTTTTCTCATTTAATTTTTTGTTTTACTTTTTTTTTTTTTTACTTTACTCCATTTTGTATTTTCTTTCTTTTTGGTTGATTTCTTTCTTTTTTGTTTGTTTCTTTTTTTGTTTGTTTTTCTCTTCCTTTTATTTGATTCTGTTTTGGTCACTTATTTCCTCACAAGTTCTTACTTTTTTTTCTTTCTACTTGCTTTCTGCCTTTCTGTTTAATGTTAGTAAGGCTTAGTAAGTCAGTAGTAAGTAAGTTGTAAGTGTTATTAAATAAGTAGTATGTTACGCTTACACCAGTCTCAAAACACTGCAAGCTGTAATTGTAACAAAAATGTAATATCAAATTGGGATATTTATAAAATCGTGATACTTTGCAATCTTGATCATATCGGCACCTAAGAATTGTGAATATATCGTATTGGGAGGTGACTGGTGATTCTCATCTTTATTAGTAAGTGTTAGTAAGTGAGTAGTAAGTTTTAGTAAGTGTTAGTGAGTGAATAGTAAGTGTTTATAAAGGTTAATAAGTAAGTAATAAGTGTTAGTGAGTAGTAAGTGTTAGTAAGTTAAGTGTTAGTGAGTTAGTAGTAAGTGTTTGTACAGGTTAGTGAGTGATTAGTAAGTGTTAGTAAGCGTTAGTGTAAGTGTTATAAAGTGACTAGTAAATGGTACACTTCTTGTCTCTTCAGCGCTTGTCCTCGACATCCTGACAGTAGCTGGAGTGCAGAAACTGGTAAAGCGCAGAGGACCATGGGAAATGAACCCGGGCTTCCTGGACTTTGTGGCCATGGATGTGTACTCGTTTCCCGCAGCCCATGCCAGCAGGGCGGCGATGGTGTCTCGGTTCCTGCTATCCCACCTGGTCCTGGCCGTGCCGCTCCGGGTTCTGCTGGTCCTGTGGGCCTTTCTGGTCGGACTTTCCCGGGTCCTGCTCGGGCAGCACCATGTGACTGACATGGCGTGCGGCTTTGCGCTCGGTTCACTCAATTTCAACCTGATGGAGATGGTGTGGCTGCCGTCCGGTGCCTGCCAGACACTGCTCTCAATAGGGACATTCAGCTGGATCCC
>JAQMYL010000017.1:1167861-1177861 GCA_030014365.1 Clarias pachynema | reverse complement strand
AGAGGCCATAGGTCCATGAATGACGGCTGAGGTGGCTCTGAGCTCATTGCAGTCGTGGACACTCAGCGAGTGGAACACCTTGTGGAAGAGACGCATCTGTCTGTGGGAACCGTACACACGATCGTTCACCAACGCCACTTGCACATTACATGAAATCAGCCAGGAGTTATTGCTACATCCCCTGTACAGTCCTGACCTCGCTCCAAGACATTTCCACATGTTTGGGTCGTTAAAGGAGTTCCTGAGAGTCCATGAGATGAGATGTACCTTGATGGTGCCCAAGCACTAGTGAAACACTGGGATAAGTGCATTAGTGTAGCAGGGGGTTATATAGAGACATCAAGGGAGTTTTTATTCTCATAATTGTGTGTTGTGTTTCTGTCCAATCAGAAGTCTCACTTTGATTTGAACACCCCTCAGAGATTATATTGTATTAGAAATCACAAATGCACAACACACAACCTCAGACACCTCAGACTGGTCAGTATAGTCACACATAAAGCATGTAGCACATAGAGCTTGTTTTCAGCTACAGTCGGACTGATGGCAAAAAAAAAAAGGAACAAAGCCGCATTTCTGTCCCACACCTCACACTTTTTATCTCTGTCATATTCACCTTCTAATTAGTGTTTTCATTTCACATTTTGATTTAAATTGTGGTAGAGGTTTAACCTCAGGTGAATATAGGTGAAGGACTGGCAAAGTTTAATTAAATTCTGTCCAGACAGTTTTGTGTGATGCTGTGACTAAACCTGGCTGGACAGACAGACAGACAGACAGACAGAGAGATATACACACAGAATTTTTTTCTGACACGTTTCGTGTCCAATAATGTATGAAACATAAAGATATCATTGAAAAAGCAAGTTCTGACTTATGCACACACAGAACATTCATTTTATTTATAAAGATAATTAACTACATTTGAATCTTGAGAAGTGCAGTGATCTGAAATGGCCGGCAGACGTCACTGTTGCACGCCTTACGGACACTCCCTACGTCACTTCCGGTAGATTTCAGTAGGCCGAGCCGCAGCTACAGGCAACATTAAAGAACGGGAAAGAAAAAAATCCCAGATTAAGAAAATTTTGTCCCGCAGAATCCTCATCCATCCTTATAGATTTTATCATCAGGTGGAAATATTTCCAAATATCTCACATAGATTGAACGCGACACGGCGATTCGGTGAGTTTTTATCTCCGTCTTGGTGCGAAAACGAGCCTTTTTTTCCTCCTTCAGCTCCTCAGCTCCGGACTTTATTGTTGCTTTTGTTCCGAGCGGCGGCCATCTTTACTCCCTCATCTCTCCTCTCTCTAAGGGTTTTATAACTCACCATAACGCATATTTACAGTATTTTATTTTTTTATTTGTTAAACATTACTATTCTGCGGTTACACGATTTTATATCGGCGTGATTATTTATCCTGTCACGGTTCTGTGTATTTTTATAAGGGTGATATCTGTGTAAATTAGCAGTTAGCATGAAGATTAGCATGACCGTTATTCAAGAATAAAACGCCTCACGTTCTCAGGAAAATACGTCGCTCTTATTTTTACGTTTATGATGATTTAACATTTAACATCACATCAGCGTGAGTTTGTTTTTTTCCCCTGACGATAAATTCAACCTTTGCTAACTAGCATCCGCGGATTAGCCGTGTTTACATTGGTTAGCATTAACATTAGCACACAGCGAAATAAATTTATGATGCTTAATTACAATAGCAGATATAATAATTGAGCTGTAGGTGTAGGCGGTGATGTTTGGAATTAGATTCTATTAGAGTTTTTAGAATAATTTTAATAGGTATTAGCCTTTTGAGATTATTGGTATGCTAGCAAACCTAGTTAGCTCAGTTAATTAGCAAGCTCGAGCTCAGATTCGAAGTGAGCGCGTGCCGGTTGTATCGCATTTTTTTCACTTGTATATTACAGTTAATAATTAATTATTTAAGAGTTTTTTTTTTTTTTTTTTTTTTTGCTTACTTTTACGGATTTTGTGCTAAATCGGCGATTATATAATGTCATCTGAGCTAGCTAGCTAACATTAGCACTGTAGTTTGGCCTTTAAAGCTTAAAAGCAAATGGAAATAATTATTCAATTAATAATTCAATTGGATTTTATTTTAAGAGTTTGTTTAGAGTTGTTTAGCCAAAGGAATATGTGGAGATGATTTTCCTACGTGTTTAGACTAAAATCAGGCTTGAAATTTATTTTAAGTTATTATCTAACCTGAACATAGTTGCTTTACAACACACGAAGTCACACTTTTTAATCACATGTCGATGTCTAAATCAGTGAATGTACTCAAATATATTTCCTTAAATGTGAAACATTAAACAGTTCAGGTCCTAAATCTCTTCAGCACCGGTTATTTCTTCACCCCACTCGCCCGTCCGTGTCCTGTATCCGCTGGACGTCTGATGAACTCGGATCTAATCAAACTGCTGGTTTCGTGCCACAACATCTGCGTGAGGGATTTAGATATTAAACCTCTCTCTGATCTGTTCACTGAGCTCCAGCGTGGTTCTAACAGTTAGCCGCATCCGTCTAATTATTATTATTGTTTTTTGACTTCAGAGTTACGATATTCTCAGCTGAAGAGTTCCATTCTGGATCCCGGGACCTGCTCGGAGTCTCGGTCACAGCAGAAAAAATGGCGACGCTCAGGACTTTGTTTTAATTTTTAAATAAATTCTCACTTTTATTTATGATGGTCAACATTCAAACTTGTCGGGATGAACACACAGACGTCAGCGAGTTTACACGCTTTGTAGTTTGGACACTCAGTCTTTTGATGTCTCATCTGTGATTACTCTGGTACTTTTCACTTTGTTTTTTTTCCGTACTCTGGTACACTTGTGTATTTTCACTCTTCGATACAGCAGTGGCAGTATGCACCTACTTGGTCTGTGAGCCGCCATTAAACACAAAAGAAGAAAAGAACAAGGAAGTTGAACTTCGCACTTTGCCTAATATTATTAATATTTTGTGTAAAAAAAAAAATAATAAAATACTGTTGAGCGGTGCTCTCGCGTGCCTTCCTATAGTATAAGAGGTGCAGTGTAGAGAGAAGGAACCTGTTTTAGTTTGAAGCGAATCAAAGTTTCAGCAGCAATCTGAAGATAAAAGAAAAACAAGTATACAAGACGCAAAGATGTCCTCCTTTTTTTTTTTTTTGGTTTATAGTAGGAGTAGGTGACAGGGTTGTTCATCAGTGACCCTGTGTCAGACTGTAAAAACTCCCAAAGACACTAATTTGCATTAGTTTCACTACACTATGTTTAGTGAAAAAAAAAAATTACCTTTGTAATTTGGAGAACCACACTGACATGGACTTATCTGTTTCTTAGATATTTGCGTTAAATCCCTCACTCAACACTGTTTGACTGACCTCTATTGTCAGAAACTTCAAAGCCCTTTGGTAAATCGTGCTGGATAAGAGTGTCTGCCAAATGCCTAAATGGAAATGTAATGTCTCTCTGGATGACATGTCCCCCCCCACCCCCCCCACTCCCCCATGTACATTAGGGCAGTGGTAGTTCAGTGTGTTGAGGCGCTGGGTTACTGACTCCAGCCTCCTAAAAAGAATAAAGAATTTCACTTGGCATTAACGTTTATGTGATGAATAAAGGCTGTAATATAATCTTGTTCGAATAGGGCTGTACGTCTGAGGTCAGGATTGATTTCCTCTCAAGGTTTGCCTTCGCCGCGGTTTGCTCACAACGAAACCCTGATGCAGTCTGTGATTCAGTAAGAGCGTCCGAGTGAAGCGGTGTCAAGTCCGGTTCCTGCTGAGAGGGTGATTCAGCTCTGAATCGACTTGTAGCAAGAAGTACATCAGATATAAAGGTTAAGGTTGCAGAGTTCATTCAGTCATAATTTTTTTTTATAGTGCTTTTATTGTACAGGGTCGTGGGGGGGCATCCCAGGATGCTTCGGGTACGGGGCAGGGTGCCAATTCATCGCAGGGCGCACATGCGCAAACTATGGTAATTTTGGGAACGACAGTTAGTCTAATCTGCTTGTCTTTGGACTGTGGGAGGAAACCAGAGTACGGGAAGGTACTCTGGGGAGAACGTGCAAACTCCACACACGGACTCGAGGTGGGAATCGAACCCTCGACCCTAAAGATGTGAGGCCTCAGCGTGCTAACCACTACGCCACCATGCTGCCGGTTGCAGAATTTTGATTGATTGTTCCCCCCCCCATTTTAAGATTTTGAGTCAAAGTTCAGCATTGGAACTCTGCAGAAAACCCAAGTGATCTTGATCTGCAGATTTAATCCAACAAATAAGCAAAAGTAGAAAATTAACTCTGGATGACACACGAAGCAGGTTATTCTTATAATTATTAAACCGTTCAGTGTCGGTCAGATTTAAGTTCTCTACGCTTGGGTAAAAAAAAAAAGATTTTATACTCATTTAACAGGAGATGTTTAGTTTTGCAACAGCTTCCTGGTTGTTGATTAGTTCAGAGTCTTTAATGTTCGTCAAAAGTATTTTCCTGATTTCAGATGTCTGTCAGAACTGACTGTTGTTGATCGTGCTGATGTGTTCGTGTTTTCTTGAGCAGATGGGGAAAAACTGACGTAACTAGAGTGACATAGAGTCGGCTGATTAGACCCACCTCGCTAACTACACTCTTGAGTGTTATTGTGGGCTTCTTACGAACCGCACAGAGGCAGAAAACACACCAGGGGCCTGGCAAAGTGTGTGTGTAGGAGGTTGGGGGGGGGGTGTCCAATCACAGCACATGAGTCCTGATTTTCCAACAGAGCACAGAGGAACCTTTCTGTTGCTGTGATCTCACTCTCAGGAAAGTTGTTCCTGTCTGCTGTTAAGCTGGGTTTGTTTATTTATTTTTTGTTTGTTTCTTTATACACATACACACACTGGCTGTAGTTTCAATTTAGTTCTGCCGTTTAATAATCCTATTTATTTATTTGTTCCCGAGAGCCCTCGTGTAAGTGAAGTGCAGGATGATGAGACAGACTTGTGAAAGAATGTAATGATTATAAATCACTATAAGCGCAGTCAAAAAGGCGGCGGGGGGGTTAAATCTCAGTTCTCATTGCACTGCTTGTTCATTATTTGTATCTTCCGGGTTGATGGATTGAGAGGGGTGTGAAACAGGTCAGACGATATCCGCGGAGGTCTCCTGCACGGCGCCTCTAATATTTTCCTTTCTTCTAGTTCATCCATCTCAAGGAAGATCAAGAACTCTTCACGGGTCCACCATGAAAGCCACACCCAACGACTCCCAATTGCTTGCTCTGGTTATCACGTCTTAACAATTTTCCCTCCTCTACTCTCACCTCTCTCCGTTGTTCACCTAACGAGCCGTTTCAGATCAACATACGAATATGCGGAATCCTCCGGACTTCCCTCAGACTGACGACACTATCTGGATGAGCAGTGAAACGTTTCAGCCCAGTCCAGTGAACATGATGCAACTTCTCAGACCTGCTGTTAGAGAGGAGAGTTCAGAAAGCATTTCGCAAGTGACCATTTTGTCAGATTTCGGTCTTTAGCTTTGATTACAGCACACGTTCCCCACGGCATATCGAGGAGGCCGACAACCGCATCGTTTATTTTAGTTTAATTTTTTTTTTTTTTTACTGGTGTTGCATTAATTTTTGTTCGAGATCTTGTATCGATCTTGCAAGAATCAAACTACTCGTTAAAACTTTCACTATATTTAAGGTTAGGGTGCTGTGGTGTGAAAATGATTCCTCATGCTTCCTGAACCGCTCTCACACTCCGAGTTCCGGAATACGGCCGTGCCATCGGGGAAGAAGAAGATTATTATTATTATTATTATTATTTTATTTAGTTTTTATTGCTATGTGGCCGTGGTGGAGGGGGTCGTTGGCATTGCCATGTCTGTACTATTATTGGCGAAACACTGACATGTCTCCTATGCAGTTGAAGCTTCAGCACAATCCTTCCACTCTTTAATTCTCTTTTGGAGTCATGGAGAATGCGTTTTCGTTTCAGTACTCTCCTTAGTTGTCATATTTGCTTAATACAAGACAGTAATTTGAACCATGACCACGGGATCAGTCTTCCTACATGGCTGGTCTAATAAATGAAATGCTCCGAGAGGTGAAAAGAATTGTTTGTGTTTGTCTTTATAGAAACAGACGGTACAGAGGAAGAGGCGCAGAGAAAAATTTTCATACTCGATGACATTTCATCGCAATGTCCGATCGTTTGGGGCAAATAACCAAGTCCAAGGATGGGAAAAGCAAGTATTCCTCGCTCAGCCTATTTGACAAGTACAAGGGAAAGTCAATAGAAACTCAGAAACCCACAGGTGAGCCTCACACACACCTCGCACCTTTCCCCTTTTTAAATAGTAAAAAAAAAAAGAAAAGTTGTGTTCACTGTTCACTATCTTACCTTTTCTTATTTGTTATTTTTAACTTTCACTAGTTTTATAAATTTATTACTTTATTTTTCTCTTGATGTTGGTGTTAGTTAATTTGTACATTTATTGAATCATTTTTATTTTCTGTACCTTAAATTTTGGAATGTTATCGTCTAAATTTTGTTGCTTTTTTTTTTTTTTTTTTAACACAAGTTTACAATTTATATGATTTGACTTTTATTAGGTTTTTTAAATTAGCTAAATATTATTTTAAATAGTTTTTTTTTTTTTTTTTTGCTGTTTTGTACCATTATTTTTATATTCCTGTCTGTGATATTATTTGCAATTCTACTTTTTTTTCTTCTAGTAATTCTTCCCAGATTTTTTACAGCATTTTTGTTACATAAAGATTTCTGATTTTATAATTGATTAAATATCTTTCGTATTACTGTCTCCTGTTTTTTTTCTCCCCTCCTCACCGTTCATTATAACTCAGTTTGAGCCATGTTAAAAAAAAAAAAAAAAAAAAAAAATGCGTTTGTCATAATTATCTTTTGAATAAACCCTTATGCACATTTATTTTTTTTTTCATCCTGGTGGTTTGTGGCCTGAGTTTGTGGAGGTGTTGTAGTAAGAACGACAAATAGTTTGTGTGCAAGCTTTTTAAAAAAATTTTTTTTTTTTTTGATGTAGTAATATTTATTAACATATTTTATTAAATAATAAATACATAATAATGTATTAGTTATATTTGTTGATGCCTGTCGGGTCATTTAGGGTCACATTACACTTCATAAGAAGATAAGTAAAGCAAGACACAGAGTAATAAAAAAAAGGTTAGTTGAGTAAAACATGGTTAAACATATAAGTAAGTGTGTGTGTGTGTGTGTGTGTGTGTCTCTTGGCTGTAGTTGTTGCTCGACATGGCTTACAGAGTCTTGGTAAAGTGGCCGCTGCCCGGCGCATGCCCCCGCCCGCTCACCTGCCGAGCCTGAAGTCCGAGAACAGAGGAAACGATCCAAACGTCATTATCGTCCCCAAAGACGGAACAGGATGGGCGAACAAGCAGGAACAACCCGATCAAAAGAGGTGTGGCCATTTTACCCCTCTCACATTCACTCACTCTCTCTCTTTCTCTTTCTCTCTCTCTGTCCATCATACCCTCTCTCTCTTTATTTCGCTCTCATGTCTATAATATGGCGTTTATCTCTTGTTCTCTCTTTCTCTCTCACTATTTCTCTTTCTCTTAATGTCTTATTTTGCCTTTTCTCTCTCTCTCTCTCTCTCTCTCTCTCTCTCTCTCTCTCTCTATTTTTGTGTTTCTCTCTTTGATTCTCTTTCTCCCTTCAGGTGTTTTGCTCTTGCTCTCTTACTCGAGGGGTCTAAAGGTTGAACTTAGAATAACTATTCATTTTGTTTTCGCAGAAAAAGTATTAGTGTGTGTTTGTCCCATTGGCCTCAAGACATCGGCCTTGATGCGTAGATTAACGTAATTATTCTCGGATGAAATACAAATCGGTGACTAAACACTTTCCATGAGGTGTGTGTTTGTCTGTTAACTAACTTATAGGGAGGAGGAACATGGAGATCCCCCTCTGTAACACACTTTTGTTCCAAGTTAGAGCTGTGGAATATATTGTAAACATCTGAAACGTGTTTTTCAAATCTAACTTTGTTGTCCAGACTGTTGTTGGTCTCCCCCCCCCCGCTTGCACCTGAGGTAAAAAATAAATTATACGCTTTACATGTGGGAGGCTGAAGGAGAGGAATAATAGTGTGTGAGAGAGCGAGCAAGAGATAAAAACACTGCTGTATAAATAAACGGGTCTAAAGATGAAAAGCATTTTCAGAGACGTCTCTGTCTCGCTCGCTCTTTCAGCTTTGGTTAGAAACCGAGATGCGTCATTAAGTGAATGTTTCCCCGAGCTGAAGGACCAAGGTGTGTGTGTGTGTGTGTGTGTGTGTGTGTGTGTGTGTGTGTGTGTGTGTGTGTGTGTGTAACAGAAATCGCTGTGTGTCAGAGATTTTAAATAGAAGATTTCAAGGTAATGCTGTTTGACGGATGAGTTGTGTGTAAAAGCCACTGAACACACACACAAACTTATGTAAGGTGAAACACTCAGTGTAGAGTGAAGCATGTGTGTGTGAGGGTAATGAAATTGGATTTGTGTGATACATGATGGTGTAGGTAGATTATCCCTGATTTGTTTTTCTTTCTCTCCTTGGCCAAAACTACAACGTTTGTTGTCCTTATACTCTGTTCTGTTAAATTATGAAATGAATCGTCCCCAAGGTGTGGTATCGGACTCAGTCATGTGAAAGCAACCCAGGACTTTAAACGGACATTTCTTGAACTTGTGAGTAGAGCAGGTATTTTAAATATGGAGTGTAAAGAAAAAAGAAAAAAAGAAAAAAAATCACATCAACCGAACGACATGTGATCCTGAACGACCCCATAAGTGTAACACGAGCTGTTTGAGCCGTGTTTGTCTCAGTGCGGTTAATCGCCTCCGTCTCCGTTTCAGTTCCGTTGTGTCGACAGCACAGCCGCCGGAGTCGCAGCCGCCGCTGCCTTTGCAGAAATCCGTGTCCAATCTTCAGAAGCCTACAGCGGCAGCCAACCTGGAGGTAAAACTGAAAACAACACTTTCACTGTGCAGATCTCCATTAGAACCCTGTTCTCTAATCTCCAACGGTTCTGTTGTTTATTAATATAGTTGTTTATATTAAATATTTCATAATATTAAAAGTATATGTTGTAGTAGCTATATAGCAGATTGTGTGTGTGTAAACTTCCACGTTGCATTCAGTCTTTACTTAAATGACTTGCACTATTCATGCTAGTTACGTTTTATATGAACAATATTTCTTCGATCCGATTTAAATAATTCTGGTGTCCAGTGTGATGCTGTTTTTGTTAACTTCCGTGTTCTGCTCAAACCCGTGACTGGTCTTATCTTCTTGCCATCCACCGTGTTGCATTAGCGCCACCTTCTGATCTTCATCTTCCTCTCAGTTTAGTCCCGTCACCTTGAGGAAACCCGCAAAAACTCTTGTCCTCTTTCTCTGTAATCAGAGTATAAGGTTTTTTTTTTTTTTTTTGCATGTCTTCTCACCGTGAAGTGTTTAATCTGCCAGAAATACAAGAAGTTGCTGTTGTTGATGCCTCTATCTTTGTGGTTAGGTTTGGTGTCCCATCTTTTCCTGTAAATCCTGCCCAGTGCGTTGTCATTGGTTGTGATATACACATATTAAAAACTCTTGCTTTATATTACTTTTATTTATTTTATTTAATATGTTTAAATCTTACTCTTCTCTCTTCTGAAATAGTTAAAGGAGATTATTATTATTTTTAAAATATAATTTTAAGGCTGCAAATTGGAAACATTTAAAAAGACCAGCGGATGAATTAGATTTTTTTTTTTGATGCAAATTCAAAGCAAACATGAATGTCTTTTGTTAAACTGTCCGAGGAACGTGATACACACATGCGCATACACACACACACACCCCTCTCATTACAGTTGAAGGTTTATTTAAACTCCACAGAGCAGGGCTTGACATTGGCACCCGCCCACCCGCCAAATGCGGGTAAAATTGGGCTGTGGCGGGTAATAACTTTAGTCT
>JAQMYL010000017.1:1155776-1166252 GCA_030014365.1 Clarias pachynema | reverse complement strand
AATTAAATTCAAATGCCTCCCCCCCCCCCCCCCCCCCCAATGTGTATTCTGTCCTGTTTTGCTTTTTAAAAAAAATTTTTTCCCCCCTCCTTTTTTTTTTTTTTTATGTTCATTTAAGTGTTCATTTACATTTTTTTCTTTAGTTGCTCTATCTACTGCTAACAAAGTCTTTATCAAGTCTGAGCAGATTTTGTGTTAAAACAAAATTATTTTTGTGCCTTTTGGTTGATGAAACTGCTTTGTGAGACTAGAATGCTGTTTGTTAACCCGTTGAAAGTTTTAATTTGGGTCATTTAAAAAAATAAAAAAATCTTCTTTCTATCAGATGTGTCCCAAGGAGACTCGTGATGGCCCGGGTTCTTCCGAGCACGGCTCTACTGCTGCTGCTCCTCCAGCTGTTGCTGCTGCTGCTGCTGTTGTTGCCCCCATGCGCTTCGATGCCCGACCCAAGTTCAGACCCCCTTACCCTTCTTCTGAACCCGTCAAGTGCGTACCTGCTCAACAGCGCACCCACTGAGCCTCCATGTTTCATTTTTAAAATTAACCTTTGGCTTCATCGTTGTTTTGTAATAACTGTGATGTTTGCAGCAATTTTTTTTTTCCAGTCATTTAATCACACTATTGTGTTTATAGCGGCGAAGTACAGAGAGAAAACCGTTTCGCTCGAGTCCCAGCTCGTCCCGGTCCTAGACCGATCCGGCGTCCTGGGGACAGACCTTCCCGTCCTGCCATCATCAACCCTGAAGATCTGAAAGACCTGGACGACCTGGACAACGACTGCGAGGATGGATGGGCAGGTAAACATGTCAAAAACACGCAAGGCATTAATATTACTAATGTAGTTTTATCTACAAACTAAACCATGCTTTTAGTCTGGTGTGTCTCTCTTAACAGCGGTTTTATACACATCTAGTGATGTTTTAATGATTATAAATGCTTCAAGTTTCTTTTATAATTTATCAGGATGAATCGAGCTTGAAGTTATTTTTTTTTTCCGCTGTAGTGAGGTAGCTGATGTATTCTATAACTCACTAGTAATCCAGTGACGTAGTGTTGAGGTTTGAGATGTAAACAAGACCGATCATCTTCTCAGGTCTTCACGAGGAGGTGGACTACAGCGAGAAGCTCAAATTCAGTGACGATGAAGAGGATCACATCTCCGGCGAGAAGAGCAAGATCTGGTGCGTATCTGCATCCCGATAATGATTTACATTATTAATAAACGTCTCCTGGAACACGTTATTGACTTTACTGGCTCGTGGTGTTTTATTTTATTTTTAAATTTTTTTTTTATTTGTTTAGGGGAGAGTGGGAGGCTCGTCGCGACCGTCAGTCATCCATGAGCTCCGACGGTCAGGACGACGCGTACCATCACCAGCACGATCTTTTGCCTTCCAGAAAAACCAACAGCAGATACAGCTCCGCCGACTCGCAGGTAACACGAGAGAAAATTCTCAGTCATCACAGTGTATTAGTTTTGTATGAAATCTTTGTTTATTCAGTCGTTTGTTTTTTTTTCCTTCCTTCCTTCCTTCCCTCAGCCACAGCAGAAGAGCGCCGGCGCGAGTGAGTCTCTGGACGAGCAGGATGAGCCTCATCGTTCCACCCCGCATCCTCCTCGGGGAAAATTCGTCTCGCCGGATGTCTCCGAGGCCGTGGAGAGGGCACGTCGGAGGCGTGAGGAGGAGGAGAGGCGAGCCCGCGAGGAGAGGCTGGCTGCCTGCGCTGAGAAACTCAAGAAACTGGACGAGAAGTTCGGCAAGATCGACAGAGCTGCACATTCTGGAGACGCACACGGAGCGGAAAGTAAGGAGCCGTCACTGTCACCGTCACCCGCGAGAGAGACGGCCAAACCACATCAGGAGGCCTGGCAGCACGGGAGTAAAGGTAGGATTTCTTTAATTTATATATTTTTCCATAATAATGTATCTTCCAGAGTATGTGTAAAAAAAATAAATGAAAAAAAATTTTTTATGACTGTTGCACAATCGGATGTCAGTTTTCTTCACCTTGACAATATAGTTTTTATTTTTTCCAGTTTTAGTTTTTCAGTCCGTTCTGATTAATTATCCTCTAAGCCAGTTCCCCCCTCTCTCTCCCCCCTCCCCTTCGTAGACGTTTCTGAGCAGAAATCCGACGCGCTACACAGCCAGGACTATCGAGACGATTTCAGCTACAGGAGCGAGGATGACGGTTCCGACTTCACTCAAAGGCACCAGAAGGCTGTTCCACCTCGTTTCCAAAAGCAGCAGCAACAGCAGCAGCAGGTGAGTGACAGCAGCTGCAATCCCTCCGGCATGCCAAGCTTTCAAGTTTTAATCCTGTAGCGCTCCAGTATCGGCATTCTCAGCCGTTCAAAGGCGAGCTCTCGTCTCCTGTTCTGTTCATGTGGTCCGTCATATAGTTTGTACTTTATTTTTGTTTACTTGTTCCATGTTTATTCACGTTAATCCGCCTGTCTTTCAGGATCCGTATAAGATGCAGCAGTGGCAGCAGTCCGGTTCAGGTCCCACTCAGAGAGGTTATTACCCCCCTCACGTGCTTGGTTTTGACCCCCGCTGGATGATGATGCCTCCTTACATGGACCCACGCGTGACCCAGGGTCGCTCGGCCGTCGATTATTACTCCACTAACGTCCACTCCTCGGGTATGTTCATAGATCCAAAAGCAAAATAACATGTCTCTTTGGGTTATAGCGAAACGTATTTATTTAACACACACACACACACACACTCTCCTCTGCAGGCGTGAACAAACCAGCGGTGCAGCAGGATCGCCTCAACAGCCCCGGATCCGCCTCGGACGAGTGCTGCCATCCCAGCATGCACCAGGAAAGGAGGGCGCTCTCTGCTGACACGTATTCAGTTTGGAGCCAAGATGGCTACCCACCAGCGCGCAGTTTCACCCCACCTTACCAGAGACAGCATGACAACGCCGAGAGGTGTCAGTCAGATGACAGGTACACGCAAAGTTTTTATGTTCCCGTCAGGATTATTTTTATTTTTTAATCACATTTTGAAACAATGAGATGGATTTTGATTGGTTTATTGATTTTTATTCTGCAGGAGTGACCGGTCATGCTCTCAGCAGGACTCCTATGAGGAGAGAGGGATTGAACGCATCGAAAGTCCTTCAGAAGATCTCCCCCATCAGGGCTACCACCCAAATCGCGGGTCCGACATTTCTCTCGGTTCGCAGCGAGACGAAGAAGCGCCACCAGGACACGGCGAGTACCTCAAACCCGAGCACCACAAGGAAGTGTCCTCTAACCGGAACCAGAGAGACAGTCTGGATTCTCGTGACGATGTGGGTGAGGGTAAGGAGAACAGTTTCGACTCTGGTTTCTGGAGAAAAGACGACCCTCTGAAGAAGGACAAAGACGCGGTGCAGTGGTCCGACCCGGGGTCTAGCAGCAGCAGCAGCGGGTTGAGCCAGCCGTCCGAACCGAGCGGCAGGACCTTCAGGAGGACGGGTCCCATCAAGAAACCGGTGCTCAAGGCCCTGAAAGTGGAGGACAAGGAGAACGAGAAACCCAAATCCGAACCCGAAGAGAAGCCCGTTCCGTACAGACTTGAGAAGGAGGTCCTTACGAATGTCTACGACCTGAAAAAGGACAACCAGCCTTCGATCAGCAGGCATCCGGCTCCTCCTGCGATCGCTCACGAGGAGAAGCAGTCTTCTCGGCCCAAAATGGAGAAATTGAGTAACCCAGTGAGTGAGGAGTCCAGTAAGGAGAACGGCTGGGACGGCGGTAATTCCCAGGTGAAGGAGAACTCTGAGAACAGAGAGCCTGCAGCGCCTCGCCGCAACAACTGGATCTTTATCGATGAAGAGCAGGCGTTCGCCGGAGCCAGAGGGGCGGGGCGGGGCCGCGGCAGAGGATTCAGAGACTTCAACTCGCGTGGCGGTGGCCGAGGAGGACGGAGCGACAACAATAGAGGAATGTACAACACCGGAAATATCCAGCGTTCAGGGCGGGGTCGAGGATCCCGGGATTTTGTTAAAGCCGAGGATTTGCAGAGAGGAAAACCGCGGAGACGGAACATGAGCGAGACTCTGAGTGAGGCCTCGGAATACGAAGAGCTGCCGAAACGCCGACGCCAGAAAAACGGAGAGAATGGAGAAGCTGAAGCCGCTTATTCCTCGTCCGGAGACACTAAAAGGGTGGACAGGGAATCCTGGAGGTCTAACAAAGTCTACAATAACGACCAGAGCACCGGCGGAGACGCGAGGGAAAAACCCAAAATGAGAAACTTTGGTCGGTCCCTTCCTCCACGCCTGAACACTGGATACAACCGTGGGTTCGCATCAAAGGATTTTTCCACTTGGAGGGGAAGGGGGAGCCAGTTCGGAGGCGGATCCATGCAGGAGAACGGATACAACTTCACGGGCGATTCCTTCTCGAGAAAATCCGCAGAAGGCGACTCCCCGAAATACCCTCCAAAGTTTGCGTCGTCTTTCGCGGAGAACGGAGTCGAGGACCGGGAAGGTGACTACCGCTTCGACAACGACAATTCTGACAACCGGCCGCTGAGGAGGAGACGTCCTCCTCGCCAGGACAAACCCCCGCGGTTTAGACGTCTGCGCCAGGAGCGGGAAACCGGCGGTCAGTGGAACAGCGACGAGTACGTCAACGGGGATTTCACGAACCCCTGGCCGGGTCGATCCAAACCCGGAGAAGATCATTGGCCCGGTCAGTATTCCGGGAATAGGCAGCAGGAATTCGCGTCTCAGGGTGAGGACTGGGAGACCGGATCCGAGAACAGCGACTTGAACGACTGGAGAGAGAAACGCGGCGAGGCGCCAGTAGACCCCGGTCACGGAGAGCCAGGCTCTGAGAAACGAGAACTCTCCAAGAGAAGTTTCTCCAGCCAGCGCCCTCTGGTGGACAGACAGAATCGTAAGGGTGACATTTTGGAAGGCTCAAAGATGCCTCGATCCACAGACGCCCCCTCCGGCGTCGGGTCGTCTAACCGCAACGACGGCTGGCAGAACGGAGTGACGACCAACTGCAGACGGTGAGTCCAGACGACCCGATTTTTATCACGTCCTGTAGTTCTTGTGAAGGAAGAAAATGAACCCGGTTTAATTTGTGCAGGAGTCCTGAGGATGCAGGGCCGGTGTACGGCGTGGAGCAGACGGAGGACAGCCTTTCCTCCAGCAACACCGACTCGACAGGAAAGAAGCTGGATAAAGATCTGAAACCAAGAGGCATGAAGGGAGACATGTCTGAGCCTCTTTCACAATATGATCTCAACAGCTACCCAAGTAAGAACAATTACAACGGAGATCGTTTTTACTGTTGTTAAAATACTGTTCGACGGTTGTTAATCGGATCACATTATTTTGAAGGGCAAGCTTCTGATGACTCTTTGCGTTAATAACTAAATTTTTTCTGATAGTTGAAAGCGATCCAGGAGCCTCTATTCCGAGTCCGGACGGATTCCAAGACGCGCTCTCCAAAAAACAGCGGCGTCCACAAGAGGACGAGCGAAGAAGAAAGGAGCAAGGAGGACCGGTGAGGGTTTAAAAAAAATTTTTTTTTTTGTTATAATTACATTTTAAATTAGATTTACAGTTAAATCTTTTTAGAATTAGCTTGTTTTAGAAATTTCCAGTGTGTTGACTCGCCCGTCCATCCACAGGTGTCGGTAAAGAACAGAACAATCGCTTCCAAAATGCCGCCTCGTTTCGCGAAGAAGCAGGGCGGGATCTCGATCGAACAGCCTGAGGAAACTCTCTCGACAAATAACCTGGGCACTGAGATCTGGGAGACCAACAGCACAGGTACCGGCACGCTTCAACTTTAATACAGGAAAAGGTTTAGCAACTTTTAAACTTTTTTTTTTTTTTTAAATACAATTTCATATTATTATTTCTCCCCCTGTTTTGCAGCTCTTACAGTCCAGTCGTCTGGTGGAGACTCGTGGACGAAGCAGGTGTCGTACACCGGGAGTGAACCCAATTCAGAGGTTGTTCTTGAATAATTAATTATCAATATATATATATATTTTTTCCCCCCTAAACGATTGATGGGCAATTAGCACTTGTATCATACTCACCTTCCCTTCATTACCGTAATCCCGCCTCGTACAGGATTTGGATGCAGGGCCGGAGCAGAGCAAAGAGCACAAACCCGGGCCGATCGGAAACGAGCGCTCTCTGAAGAACCGCAAGGGTTCCGAAGGGGTGGAGCGCCTCGAGGGCCCAATCACGCCCGTTAACGGAGTGGACATCCACGTCGAAAGCGTCCTCCCCGTCCCACCCATCGAGTTCGGGGTCAGCCCCAAGGACTCGGACTTCAGCCTCCCTCCCGGATCAGCACCGGTGGCCGTGTCCAACCCCGTCACCAAGCTGCAGGACGCTCTCGCCAGCAACGTAGGTTTCGTGATGTTTCGGGGTTGATTAGGTTACGGCGTCGCTCCGACCTCACATGTTCTGATTGTGTTGAAGTGGTGTTACAGTGAGCAGGAGGTCCAGTTACAGACTTTTGGTGTTAGTGTTAGAGGTTCTGTGTGGTTAGTTACAGACATGGTACAGACAGTGCTGTTTGTATAAGAGACCAGGGTTTGAATTGTTTATAATTATCTACCTGTTTTCTGTGTGTTTTAGGCGGGCCTTGCTCAGGGCATTCCTATGCTGCGCAGAGATCACCTGCAGCCTGCTATCAACCTCAATCCCATTTCCTTCCCCACCACTGACCTCACACTCAAGGTACGTCACACCCTGTAAATGAACAAAGAAGAAACATTTTAGGCGCGCAAGTGTTAGACCCGCCGTTGTCCTGTCGTGTGATGTAGTACTAGTACGGAAGTAGCAGGTTTAATTTGTAAATCTTAATGTGTGTTTTGTCGTGAAATAATACTTCAAGATGAGTAATCCGTATTTACTCCATAAAATCCAATCCAGTCCGTTGCCGTTGACTAAAAGCCAACTTGTTTTTGGGCAGATGGAGTCTGCACGTAAAGCCTGGGAGAACTCGCAGTCCCTCCCCGAGCAGGGTTCTCCAGGCGGCGTAGGGTCGGTCACGCAGCCCCCGTGCAGCTCGTCCTGCGCCGTCAGCTACAGCTCCTTCGGAGGCGTCTCCATGCCCCCCATGCCCGTGGCCTCCGTCGCTCCCTCCGTCTCCATGCAAGGTCTGATTTAGTTTCACGTGCAGATTGGATCAGTAATATTTAACACCGATTAGAACTCGTTGTAATGTGTGTCTCGGCTTCATCTCCATAGGTAACCACATCCCGCCTCTGTACCTGGACGGACATGTGTTTCCAAGCCAGCCTCGTTTGGTGCCGCCGACAATGACTCAGCAGCAGAGCTATCAACAGGTAACGAGGCAGTGAGGCAGAATAAGACTTCAGGGTTTACATGATGAACTAATCGTTATTGACTTTTTTTAAATTTTTTTTAATCATCACGTGTTTAACAGGCTGCAGCCGCTCAGCAGATCCCCATCTCCCTCCACACGTCTCTGCAGGCTCAGGCTCAGCTGGGTCTCCGGGGTGGTCTGCCCGTCTCTCAGTCCCAGGAGATGTTCAACTCCATCCCCACTTTCAGGTACATTTGATCACACAATATGACGTAATAGGGCTGATGTCAGCTTGGGTCCTAAATATATTTTGAGTACGTTTGTGTGTGTACAATAGGTTGCAGATGCTGAAAAAAAAAAAAGCATCACACTATGATGTTACTCAATGTGGTGTCACTGAACGTGTCACTGAATATAATGTTACTCAATATAAGGCCACACAAAGTTATTAACCATTTTTCAGCGCAAGTTTCAGTCATTATCACGGCTGACTCGTTCGAGATATCAAAATTCCCTCTGCAGTTTTGCATCCTCAGTGTCTTTAGGTCACATCGACCCGGTTTGGTGACGATCGTATAAATTCCCCAGGAGGAGTAGATCAAAATCCATCGGGTGCGTTTTTGCGAACGACCCAAAATAACCGGCCTCCTGTTGAGTTGAGCCCAGGACATGCAGTGTGAAAGATGATAATCCTTAGGACAAGAGGGTCCTGCCCACTCTGTAGTGCTTGGGTCCTAATAACAATCCGTTTTTGTGTCTGTCTGATTTCCCCCCCGCAGGTCGCCGGTGTACATGCCCCCCAGCCTGTCCCACCCTAGCGCAATGGTGCTCTCTGGAGCTGCCCCTCTGAAAGGGCCGTACTCGGCGTTCCCCGGCATCCAGCCCTCCGAGATGGTAAAGCCGCAGTCCGGCTCGCACTTCCAGACCATCAACGGCAGCCAGGCGCTGGTTTACGAAAGCACCATCAACCAGGCGGCGGGAATGGGCACGTCTCAGCTCATGGACTCGCAGCTCATTCAGGTGAAAACCATCGTAGCCGTATTTATTCGACTTTGTTTGCGAATTTCAGTGTGTTGTATACATTGATTATACTTATCGATTTGTGTGTGTAGGTCACGATGCCTCTTCCTGGTTCTCAGCTGCGTTACGGTTCAGCTCAGCAGCACCTGATCCTCCCACAGTCCATCCAGCTTCAGCAGGGTCAGAACCTGCCCGTTGGTGCCCGCATCATGCCCCCGGCCTCCCAGCCACCCGTCATCACCGCCAGCCGCGAGGTGACAACAGCAGCGCTTTTCTGGTTTTGAATAAAAAAAAAAAGTTTTCTTTTGTTCTTTTTTTTTTTTTTTTTCCCTTTAATCTGTTGCTTGTTTATTTACCTTTACATATTTGTGTGTTGTTTAGCCGTCTCAGCTGGAGATGAAAGGATTTCCATTTCCTGATAAAGCCAGCCACTCACCTGGGATTCCTGGCAGTTCGTACAGGTCAGTTTGTACGGAGCGTAACAGTTTTATTTATTTATTTATTTTTCCCTCTCAGATATTTTTTTTTGTTACACCTCATGCATTTTCTGTTCCTCTCTTGGGGTTCAGGCCAGGTTCTGCCAGCCCCAGTGGGAAACCGTCTGGTCCCGGTGCCCCCCCGACCGTTGGCCCGCTCCCAGGGCATTACGCCCCACAGGTGTTTACTTTTACATTAAACCAAATAAATAAATAAATCCTAGCACACACTTTACGCATTTCTAACGGTTTGTTTTTTGTTTGCTCAGGTGCCCCCTCCACAGGGCAACATGGTGATGCACATGCGCACCGCTACCAGCGGGCCTTTCCCAAACCCAATCCAGAGACCTGTAATGCAGGTAAACAAGGCTGTAATTATTCGCTCTACCCCTTACTCAAGCCCGGGCCGCGAGCCTCCCCACTCCATCCCCCCTACCAACCCGGAGCCCCCTAGCAAGGGCGCAGAGGAGGGCACGAAGGTGAGCCACCCACTGTAAACAAATATAGGTAATTTCCGTTTATCCACTTCTCTTTTTTAATTTTTTTTATCTCATGATGGTGAATTTGTAGAAACAAAATAATAATAATAATATTTCACAGTTATGAAAGAATAAAAATGTTATCTTTAGTTTTCTTCCCTGATTGCTGTCTCATTGATGTGTGACATTTGTTTATTAAAATCAGTTGAAATTTTTTAAAATAAAAATAGAGATTACTGTTAGAGTAACAGAGTGGTGTGATTTTATATGTCGTGTTTTATTCCTCTAACACCACAGCAAGTTCAACCATTGTGACTGTTTTAATATATATATATATATCATAGAACAATGCATTACACTTATCCATACATAGTTAAATCATACTATAGCAACTCTAAATCTCATCAGTAACGTAAGTCTGTGTAAGACGAGTGACTACTTACTCCGATTTTCTAAGGGACTGTTCACAATAAAATACACCACGCTGTACTAGTGTGATGTGAAGCCTGGGAGCCGGGGTTTATACACGGTCTGTGGCTTTGTAACTCATGCACCAGGTGTCCATGAGGAGGCGATACGGGTCCTCTGTCATCACGCTTGGTGTCATGAGCATGTTGTCTCTCTAGTCGAAAACCTCATGTCAAAAAGTCTGCATGAGAAGTTATTAAATTTACAACTCAAGCCGCAATAGAAAACTTGTTTGATCTTCTCCATCGCTCCTGAGCATTAAGTGTACGGATTGAGACAACAGTTTGTTTAACAGATAAATTTGTTCCTTTTTTGTTTTGCAGAACGCTGCTAGTGTGGACTAGGGTCTATCTCAAGACTAAAATAACATGAAAATGTGGCTTGTTACAGTGACATTCAAATGTTTTAAAATGCTAGCACACAAATACTTATTTGTGAAATTTGTGCACTAGGTCAATTGTGAGTTTTTTAAAAATTTTATTTTATTTTTTTCCTCGTGACCCCATTCGTCCTGGTCTATAGTGTGAGAACATGTCCTTTAAACAGGGACGAAGCGAGTGTATGCCGTCTGCTGTGTGGTGAGAGGAATGAATCAGGTTCTCAGATTGTACCCGTGACTCCTTTACCTCATTTCCACTACACTGGTGCCAGGTGCTGGTGCTCGGCCGGTGCTGGACTGGGAACCACCGAGAACCGGCCCGCATTTACACTAGACAGGAGCTCAGCG
>JAQMYL010000017.1:1135852-1155676 GCA_030014365.1 Clarias pachynema | reverse complement strand
TCTCGCAACTAGACCAGCAGAGTTTAGGGGCCGGTTCGGTGCTTATTTTAGGGCACCGGCACCAATTTTTTTCTGTGAAAAAGCGCGGCACTGGTTCCAAAATTAGGAACCGGCACGGGAACCAGAGCAGTGGAAAAGGGGTGCTTGTTGCTCTGTCACTATGAATGTCTTCATGATTGTATTATTGTAACGTATCGTCGGATATGACACCAGTGTCTCTCTTGTTTTTTTGGTTCCCGTGCAGGTGAAGATCCTCCGTGAGGCTCGGCAGATAGTATCCGATCTGAAGGCGGCGTCCTCCTCCTCCTCATCCGTGATTCCCGGGAAACTGCAGGAGGCCGCTGCAGCCGGACCGGGGAAACCGAACCGCACCGGAGCAATTAAACCTCAGAGCGCTAAAGTGGAGGAGAGCAAGGCCTGATCACAGAACTCACACACACACACACACACTTCACTTCATCATACACAGGCTCTGAGCTCAAACTAAGGACTCCTTGTATCTATATCGCTCTCTCTCTCTCTCTCTCTCTCTCTCTCTCTCTCTCAGACTTGCTGTCTCTCTTTTTTTTTTTTTTTTTTTTTTTTTTTTTTTAATCTCTCTTTCAGTCTTGCTGCTCTGTGTATCTCTATATAACTTTTTCTGCCCCTCCTCCCCTCTCTCTGTATAGCTCTCTGTTTGTACTTCTCTCTCTCTCTCTCTCTTGTTTGGTTGTCTCTTGTCCTCTCCACATGTCACTGGACCACAGACTGAAACCGCACCAGAACCGGGACTCTTCCCTGCTAAAGCACCACATAGGAGAGAGATGTATCTTTAAAATATATCTATATATAAAAAATGTATACTATGTTATAAATATATATGAAAACACAGACGTTATAGCTTGGGACTCTTCTAAGCAGACACTTGTTCTTGTTATTTATTTACCATTTCAAGAAGACCGACGATGTGTATTAAAAAAAAACAAAAAAAGAAAGAAATGAAAAAAGTCTCACGATAAATTCACTTGTTGCCCCGCCCCTGTCGCCAAAATCGCCCCGCCTCCTTATCGTTTGACCTGACAGAGTTGATGAACGTGTCTTGTTTAAGGACTGCAGTGTCATTTTTACTGGAAACCAAGGAATTTTAAACCCCCCCCCCCCCTTTTTTTTTTTTTTATAAATATGTTAAATATCGTAATCAGTGACTATTTGCTCTGTTATGAAAGGGCACATTTTACTTAAATAAAACAAAAAATGGTGAACACTTAACTTGAAGATTTTTGTTCTAGCTCTAGACACAGAACTCCTGACGGACCGAGGCTTATTTTTTAAACTTTTTTTTTTCTTTCTTTCTCTCCCTGTGCAAATGTACTCTCTTACCTTTCCTTTTTGTCTCTTGAGCGCTGTTTAAATGCAGTGAGTTTGTGTGTGTGAGAAACAGAACATAAAAATAGATTTAAAAAATTTTTTTTTTTTTTTTTTAGCTTTTTCGAACACTAAGGATGTGTGTGTTTGTGTATAATTAAACATAAGGCACTTCTGCATTATTATTTTTTCCCCCCCCTCTATTCTACTTCCTGACCCGAAGTGTCGCCATAAACGCGTTGGAGATGGGTTACGTCCTGACAAGACCTTTTGAACGAGGGTTGTGATGTAACAAGTCCAGCTATGAAGGAACAAAAAAATTTTTTTAAATAGTTCGCTATTTAGAAAAAAGCCTCTGTTTAGACACATTTAAAGGGAAAAGGGGCGGAGCTGTTTAATTTCAGGATGTGAGGCATGATGATGCTGGAACGAAGTGGATGTTTATAGACAAATTTGAGCTTTAACATCCAGTCTGTTGCTGATATCGTGGTCATGTATTGCCCGGCCCTATTATATGAATAATAATAATAATAAAAAAAATTTAAAACGCTGGCTGTGTGAAACGCCTCCTCAGAGGGGCGGGGTTTGACGGATTATTATGAGCAACAGCTTCATTTTTTTTGGGCGCTCTATTTTTTATTTGTTTTTTGGGGGAAACCACACACACACACACACACACACACAGCGTGAATCTACATGAAGGTTTCAGCTAAGCATCTCATCATCCCACAACCACATGGAAAATAAAAACAAAGGTGCTTTTGGCTGTCAAAAAGGAAAAACAAGTAAACAAACCAGAACTTTGTGCCGGTGTAAATAAAAAAAGAGCCGCCTCCTGCCTGCTGGGGAACGTGAGAGGAACGTGTCAAAAGACTCCTCCTGTTCTGCAAACAGGACTTTTTTTTTTTTTTTCTTGCCACCTCCTGTTTGTTCGAGCAGCGAATCGCTCGACCTACATCGGACCCGTGTCATGAACTGTACAGGCTCACTCGCGTCTTTCCTTTGTAAACTAAAGCGTTTCTCCTTCGTATTTAAGTTCTGTTGTACGGGCCACTCCGCCGCCTCAGCAGCCTCTTTATCCTTAAATGTTGTTTATCCTCTGCTTTCAGAGATGTGAACCATAAATGCTCTTTTTTTTCCTCTTGTATAATGATCTCATTGAGAAGGGAAAAAAAAAAGAAATAAAACAAACTGCTTTTTCAAAGACTTTGTTCTCGTTAAGTATTTCCTGTGTGTTTGTGTGTTTTGATAACTTCATAAAGTTATGTAATATGTATTTTTTTTCTTTTTTTTATGAAGTATAAATAAAGAAGATAACAGGGACGTTAATTCGTGAGGACTAAAAATAAGTACTGAAATGTTAGAGAAGACAAGGTTTTATGATTTCTCTAACATGTACATCCATCTTTTAAATTTAAACTAATTTTATACATTTTATTCTATGATTTTATAAATATGTTTGGTTTTTACTGTTGGATCCTGTCTTCTTTTTTCTGCACCTTTACTTTTTAAGTCAGGCTTATACACTGAGAAACCTGGGGGGAACAAAAGTTGTTTTAAATTATTAATAATTCAATCATTAAAATGTTTTCTCATGTCATGTTTTCTTGTAAAATCATTATGAAAACATTTTTCATATATTTTGTATAACAGTTATTGCTGCTTTATTTGTTGACACTATGTAAACTAAGTTTAATCATTTAATATAACTTAAAATAGGAGTTTAATTTGTTTAACCACCTTTAATGTTTTGTTTACATTCATTCTTTATTTCACATTTTAATTATCCACTTTAATTTAATTTACGTTACTTCTTAATGCTTTCATTAAATTACATTATTTTATTTCTAATTATATAATTATTATATTTAATAATATCTATTATTTTATAACAAAGTTTTACATTTATATATTAAATAGAATTTATTATTGAAATAATTTGATCATATTTAATTTCTTTTTTACAGTTTCCCTTTGGGAGTAAAAAAGTACTCTATTATTTATTACTAATGAGTCGGAACGCTTTCTGAAACCGAAGGCCAACTTGGGCTCGATCCCAAATCCAGTATTCGATATGAAGTGAACTACGTAGGCTGCAGGAGTTATTCGGCGCGTGCGGCAGAGTTTCGCGTGACGTGTCTATCTGAGGCGCGGCGATTGAACCGTGTTGCCAGATTGGTCTTATTAACAAATCTAAATTTGTAATTATTTATTTGATATATATTTTTATATATTTATTTAATGGAGGAATTTAAGTGCTCCCACTATAATCCATAACTATAATCAGTTATGGGTTGTTATTTAATTTTTTTGTTATATATTATATGGGTTTTGGAGGATGTGAAGAAGTTTGCGAAAACGTACATCTGGCAACCCGGCTGCATTCCAAACATAGTAAAAAAAAAAAAAAACTTTCTGTGGCGACTTCACTACTGTTCAGTAAGATATTTACCCTGTTGTTATTATTGTTATTATTATTTTATATTGTACATGTACGTAGTTAAACGCTCCGGGATGTAAGAGAATATTTGAAGAGTCATCCGTGTGTAAAGTGAGTGTTGTATTGTTGTGCGCGAGCTCTTTACCTGAGTGAATCAGGAGTCGAGATGATTAAAGTGATTGTGTTTTTAACTTTACTTTATATTTAACGAAAATAAATATCCCACATACCAATTTGCAATAATAACGATAATTTATTATTCAATATTATTAAAAGGCTAACAGGTTTGCTAAATAGCTGATAAGAAAGCAAGTAAGGTGGGAAATGAATCAACCGGGAGTCGATTCAAGGAGTCAGAGCCGACTCCTTTGTAAAACAACACATCACACATGTCTAGGGGAGTTTTTATATATATATATATATATATATATACATATAATCACTCCCACAAACGTCTTCACATATAATATATAATATATATATGCTGTTTATTGTGTTTTGTGTTTTATATATACATGCTTTTTATTGTTATTTGTGTGTGTATGTGTATGTATATATATATATATATATATATATATATATATATGTGTGTGTGTGTGTGTTCTGTAGGAGACTCCTGCAGGATGGTGGGCAAACAGGTGAGGAGGATGGATGAAGGTCTGATGATGATGCAGGAGCTGGAGGATCGACTGAAGGAGCAGATCGACAGACTCGAACATGTGCGTCTCGCTGCAGCAGAGCTCAAAGACAATCTGTCCGGGGTGAGAGGCTTTTAAAAAATCTCAGAAGTTCAGAAAACATCAACTTTTTCTGCAGTGAGTCAGATCAACTGACTTGGCTCACCAATATGAGTCGACTCTTTTGGCTTATGAACAAATCGCTGCCAATACAGGTTTTCTATAGTATCACTGTTTGTTTCTGGCAATCCCTCAAACTAATCTGACCTCGTCTCCGATGAGGTGTGTGTGGTTCGACGTTGATGATTTCCTCTCTCCTATTTTCTAGTTGACTCAACTAGAAAAATGTCTGACAGCGATACCTCTGCAAACTAATTTAATTCGTTCCAGATGCGGAATTTCGTATTATGAAACGCTTTGTCCTATAGGAAATAATGTAACTGTAGATAATCCGTTTCAGCTGCCCAAAAATATTACCAATATTATCAATTTCCAACACTATAATCATATTTTTTCATATAAAAACTATCAAAACATTTAGGAAAAACACGTAAATGAAGTGAAATATGAAATAAATTGACATTAAACCTCTCTTACCCTTAATTTATGATTCCTCTTGGCACCGGCTGCTTTAAAAACCAAACTGAAGGGGGCTCACTTTTCTTCTTGCTAACATTCTTGGGACCCATGGTGCTCTGTTCTCACTAAATTCAGTTCAGACGTTCATATGCTGAAAATACTTCATATGCCGAGGCAAATTTCTTACAAAATTTCTGTTGCAAAAATCCATTAGGCAGGGCGTGCCTCAGAGAAACGTTGCTTAATCTCATTGTCATCTCATTAAATGTCTATAAAAATCGTAGCGAGTGTCCGTCAGCTCTCTTTTAGCTGCAATGCGAAAATCTTTTGAAAAAGAATCTTGCTTGTTCATGTGATTTATTTATTTATGTATTTGTATTTATGTATATGTATTTTTTTTAAACTGCTGTGTTTTATGTAGAACGGCGGGAATCTGCGTCAGTCCATCGCTGAGCACGGAGACTGGCTGAACCAGCTAACCGAGCGTGTAGAAACACTCCATATGAATACCACCGTCTTCATCCAGGTCTGTACTCCAGCGATAAATCCCTTAAAACTTTATTTATTATTAATGTAAATATAATGTTTGAGATTTCACTTTGATTTTTTTTCTGTGTGCAGATGAACTCAAGGCCTAGAGTCTTCCGAGGCAAACAGCAGAGCTTCCGAAATGCCTCCCACCAGGGGCGTGGCCACATGCTCGACGACGCCCAATCAGAATTTGGCTGGTCTCCGATCCGTATGAGGCGAAGCAGCGACGCGGCGTCCGAGATGTCGTGTGCCTGGTGACCCTGATTAGGAGCGCAGGTCCGAGACGGATCATCTGATCCTCGTGGCATTTCATCAATATATTTATAGGTCAACTTCATTTCTCTGTGTTTACCTTAAAGTGAATAAATGTATGTTTGTTTGTGTAGTATGTAAATAAAGAAGCACATTCTTTTCTTTAATAATTCTGCTTTGAGTGACTTCACCCTCTTCATGCACAAACGCTCTTTGGCGTCGACCATAAGTTTTCTGGAAAGCGGGTTTAAAGCTCAGCTGTGGACGCTCTGGTTGTCTGAATCTGCCTAAACCCTGGTTAATCCGTAAATGGGCAAATGGGTGGAGCAAATGTAGCCTAGATGTTTCTTGGTTGGCCTACTTACCTTAGTTACTACAAGCTAAAATGCTAACTTTATTTTGAATTCGATTAATCTCCATTATCTGTACCCTACACTTCGTCCTGCATATCTGTCACACAAATCGTTCAATTCTCTTATTATTTGCTGAATAATCTTTTATGCTTAATAAATATAATTTTACTGTTGAGTTACATAAATGTTCAACACAGTACAGTTCAGTCATTGGGAAATCTTGCTATGGAGACCAGATCTGGCTGTAAACATGTTTATTCTGTTGTAAAGCTGGACATTTGAATTAACGTTTGGCTCCATACGGACTGATTTGTTTTTGGAGCCCCCCAGTGGACATTTGAGGAACAGCAGGATTTTTTTTTTTCAGGACCAGAGGTTGGACAGAATACACACTCATGTCTTTAAGCGAATATTAATAATAATTCTGATTAAAAACAACTTAAAAACATGCCACACAGGTCGCGTCATCCAATATTTAAATACCAGCTTGATTAAAACTATTAAACATTTATTTATTAATCAAATTTAAAGTTGCTTTGAAATAATTAGAATTGTAATTAAGGCATAATTTAATCTTGGTTTTAATTTGTCCAGAAGCTTAATCCTAGTATTTTAAACTTACTTTTTTATTTTAGGTTTTATGTGGGTTTTTTTTATCCATTAAAATAAATTGAGAAAATGAATAATTATTAATAATATGAGTATTTTTGTGTTGTTCTTTAGACAAGACGTGATCTAAATTTATCTGTATTAATCTGTTTTTAAGAGGTTGTTTGAAATTTGTGACATTAATTTGCACAATATGGATTTCATATTAGTCTTAGTTAAATACGATTATTATGATTTTTAAACAAATGTTCTGAGTTATATGGATAAGAGAATCATTCTCTCATTCGGCTTCTATGACACTTGTCCTGTACAGGGTCACAGGAGGCCCAGTTAGCCTAATCTGCATGTCTTTGGGAGGAAACTGTAGTACCCAGAGGAAACCCACCATGCAAACTCCAATGGGGACACAGACCCCGAGGCGGGAAACGAACCTGGACCCTGGAGGTGCACGGCCAAAGTACTACCCAATTCTTTAATTTAATTAAATAATAATTTTTAATTGATTTAATTTTTAACCTGCCCACAGCCACAATAACCCCGCCCCTTCACTTCTCCAAGGAGCTCCCTCTAAGGAGTCCAAAGTTCTGTTTTTTTTTTTGTGGAGAAATTATTTTGTATTATATTTTGTACGGACACCTCACATTCTGGCCACAAAGCAAATGATGGTTTAAATAAATGGGCCCAGTATGAAAATTAGAAAAGTGTCAATGTACAGTAAATGTACAAACTTAGACGTTTTCACGGAGGAGTCATCGTTTCCTCTATGCATATGCATATAAATAATTTATGTGCACAAGATTTTAAAAATACACATTTTAGAATTTTCCATTATTAACTTTTAATTAATTGTCCGTTTTTCTCGTATTCATTTGATGTTATGGCTGATGTTTAATGTGTTGCAGCTGTTTTCACCCCGCCCTCAAACGCAATAACTCCGCCCCCTTCACTTCTCCCTTGGGATTTACAGTATACTGTATATATCACTCACTCATCTTCTATAGCGCTTTATCCTGTATTCAGGGTCGCGGGGGGGCCTGGAGCCTATCACAGGAGGCTTAGGGACAGGGTGCCAATCCATCGCAGGGCGCACACACGCCAATTAGCCTAACCTGCATATCTTTGGACAGTGGGAGGAAACCGGAGAACCCGGAGGAAACCCACCAAACACAGGAAGAACATGCAAACTCCATGCACACAGAGACGGGAATCGAGCCTGGCCGGGAATCGAACCCGGACCCTGGAGGTGCAAGGCGACAGTGCTAACCACTACACCACCGCCTGCACACCGCCTTATACTGTATATATCTTCTAATTTTATTTTAAATAGCTTATTTTTGGCTTTTTAATTGTTTAAGTACATTTTGTTATGAAGACATTTGACATTTTTAGCTTTTTCTCCTTTTAGTTAAGGTTCTAAATCGACACTTTTTCACTTCAGTGACATTCTGACATATAAAAATAGAAACTCTGGCTATGACAGTGAGCCACGTGCTGGTGATGAAGCCTGTGTGCAGCTAAATGTCCTTCTTCTGGAAACACAAGTTTTCCTTTTAGCAACTTGAAGGTTTTATTTTCTTTCAAGGTTCTTCTTTTAGGGAAACTCTTACAAAGACAAATCCAGAACACAGGTGTAGAATGGAGTAGAAAGTTTGAGGAGAAAAACTGCTTTAACCATCACTTTATTTCAAATTTACATTATTTTTAATAAGTAAGATTAATTAAAATTAATCTTATTAAATTAAATATATTATAAAAATGCATCGCAAATATGAAAAAAAGTATCATTAGAATAATGCAACACAAAAAACCTTACATTTATGTTGTGATAAAGTAAATGAGACATAATTGTTTTAGTTGTTTAAAAGTTACATGGTGAATTCTTAAGATAAAATATTTTAACTGCTGCATAAAGAAATTAAATAGTAATAAATTACGCAGAGCGAAGAAAAATCTACAGGACGTCAAATACATTTATACACTATAAGTGTTGGTGTTTTTTTAAGGGTTTAATTAGATTTAATCTTATTTTTTTATTTCCATCACACAAAAGACTTGGTTTAAAACATTTTACAGAAAATCCCAGAGCGTTGTTGGGGATTGTGTAATTAAGGAAGAAAAAAATCTAAACAAATCGGAAATGAAAAAAAGTAAATAGTTGTATGACAAATAAACAATTCTTCAGTTCTATCTATTTTTATTAAAACTATTTTAATTTAAAAAAAATTATAAATATACACGTATGCCCTACAATTTTATAATAAAATGTATAAAATGCACCAAGTATTTTTTTTAGCTGTTGATTATTTATTATATATTGACTTTCCTTTAGTGTTTTAAGAACAACAGCTGATCGAGGGTCAGAACGAGGGTTTTTTTTTCAGCATGAAGACGTCGTTTAGAAGGAATAGTAATCATAAAAATCACAACACATATTGGTGTGTACATTTTACATTTTAACTACTGGGGCCTGTTTATTATTGTTCTTGCAGGTCTGTGCACATGTTAAAGATTTTTGATGTAATTGTTGTTTCTACATAAACGCCCTGACGCACAAAACACTACTGTACTGTAAAACAGAACTGTATTCTGTTATGATTTGCATGAAACCACTTCAGTCTAACAGACATTCAGGACCAAAGTCCAGACCTCTCCGTTCATGCAGTAGTAACACCCAAGGACTTTTCCGTCATTTCCTTTGCGACTGAACCCACAGCACGGCTCAGGGTCACGGTGTGGACAGAGTGACGCGTCAAAGTCAAAGCAGCTCTCCTGATTTAACATGCTCACAAAGCAGTCCGGCCGGCTCAGGATCACACTCTGCTGTGTGTACAAAACACACTCTGTTCACCTGTTGCTCGAATCTGACCTTCATACAGGTAATCTCAGGTTTTTATTACCTGTAGGTTGCGTTAGAGGGAGCTGAAGCGCGGGTCTGACCTCTGCAGGGACAGCAGGCCTCACGGCAGCCTGAGGTCCTTCGTGAAGGACACGGGACAACATTCCTAGTGCTCACGTCTATTCTTGGCTTCCTTTACACTTCAGTGTCAGCTGAGAATGTCCATACTGTTCAACACCATATACATATAAATAACTTGGCAGGACATCAAGTGGACATGCAGGTCATGTGACAGTAACACGAGGTCATTAAATCCACAGCATGTCACTGGAATAAAGTTTATGTGAACGTCTCAGGGGTTCACTGAGGTGTTACTGAGAACTCATGTGTTTATGTAAAAGGCAGGAAAAACGCGAACACTTTGTGATCTGCTGTGATGTTAATGTTTTCCTAAAGGTCACTTTCAGGTGTCTTCTTCAGTCCGTAGTTCATTGTATATCTTTCTTACCATTACGTAAGTTCATGCAGTATGCATTTTTCTATGAGGAGAATAATTTAAAAAAGCAAAAACTTGTAAACATTTTTATTCTAAATATACAGTACATATACAGTATATAATATATGTATGACAATAAAAATAGAATACAATAGTGACCACATATAGTTTGTCTAGTACACATTAGATTAAAGACATGCAGATTAGGCTAATTGACATTCCCAAATTGCCCGTAGTGTGTGAATGAGTGTGTGAGTGTGTGTATGTGTGTGTGAGTGTGTGTATGTGTGTGTGCCCTGTGATGAATTGGCACCCTGTACAGAGTGTACCCCGTCTCATCCCCTAAGCCTCCTGGGATAGGCTCCAGGCCCCCCCCCCGCGACCCTGAATACAGGATGAAAGCGCTGTAGGCGATGAGTGAGTAAAAGGAATAATCAGGTTAGAATCATAGTGTTGAATGTATTTATTTATTTATCTGGCCAGAAACATGTGCAAGTAAATGTATATAGATACATATTATGTGTGTTAATGTACGTGCATGTGTTTAAAAGTATAAATATGTGTGTATATGTGAGCATATGTGTCTATGTGTGTGTGTGTGTGTGTGTGTGTGTGGCAGGCAAAAAAAGGATGCACACACTTCAGAAAAAGAAAAATAGTTTGATGTATATTAGTATCATGTATCAGGTATAATGTATATTAATATAATACTAGTAATATTATCATAAAGTTATGATTAGCATTATGAATATACATTTTGGCTGACTCTGTGTGTGTGTGTGTGTGTGTGTGTGTTTAAAAATTAAACCTGTGAACAACATGTCCCAAATTCTGTGCGCGCGCTTTGAGTGCATACTCGTTTAGTTAGTTAGTTACGGCAGGAACAGTGCGCGCGCGTGGCGCTTGTCGCCATGGTTACCCCACCCTCCGTAACACTGGGTGTTTAGCCTCCTCCTATTGTCATTGAGGAAGGAGGCCACGTGATGACGTTATCGCCCTGCGGACCAATCATGAAACGAGATGGGAGAGCTCGCGCAAATTTTTTTTTTTTTGTTGAGGGGGGGTTCTCGCGAGAAGGTTCGAGAAGGTAAAAAAATCCTTAAGCCTGTATAAAAATCGGCCATTTCGACCGAGCAGGCGAGCGAAGCACAAGTCTGAGGCGGAGTAGGCCAGGGGGAAGTTTAATTAAAAACCTTACAAATTGATCAAATAACTAAAAAAAATAAATAAATAAAAGAAACCATCCAAGATGAGTGAGACCGCCATTTCTTTCGCTAAGGATTTCCTGGCAGGAGGAATCGCCGCTGCTATCTCCAAGACAGCCGTCGCTCCCATCGAGAGAGTCAAGCTTCTCCTTCAGGTATGCCCGGCATCTTGTCGGCTCGGTTACCGGCTCCGGCTCCGGCTCCAGCATCACCGCCACAGCATCACCGCCTCCGCGCCAGGCTTCTCACATCACACTGAAAACATCGCTCGTATTCAATTAAATTTTCTATATGATTGTTTCTGTAACCGGTTTCATCTAGCTAACCTTCGCGTTAGTGCCCTCCAGCGCTCTTAGCATTGTTAGCATTGTTAGCATAGCTTAGCTAACAGCCTTAGCATTCCTCCTCATTCAAAAGGGCATGACATTGCGGAGCTCGCGCTAGCATTAAACATCACCCAGCATCACTTTGGCTCATTTTATAAACTCTTATAACACACACAACTAGATAATGTACACGTTACTGTAGTTTAACGGTTTGTATTTTCTAATGTTGGACTTTTTTTTTCACACTTTGCTTCAACACGGACGCGGCCATTAAACCGGAAGTGAGCGGCGTTATGTAATGGTTCCCTCATCAGAGCGTCGCAGACACACAGGCTCTCCTCAGCTCCATTCATCCGAGGTTTATCTATTAATTAGACAAACTCCTGATACTAGAGCTGGAAAATATCTTCATTACATTGTTTGAGGTATCCTTTTAGATTTCTAGTGGCAAGGTCGTAGGAAGGAAATTTCCCTTTACGTGATCCCTCGTCCCCTATCTAGGTGCACTACACAGTATGGGACACATTTATGGATTACGGAAAGCTTGGAGGGAAAAAAATGTACTTGATTAAAGGGGGAAAAAAATACAAGGTCATGTCAGTGACACGAAATGGCAAAGCACTTTCTCGAATAAGTGTACAGAAAAATCTTGCAGTGCTGTCTCTATAGGAAGACTAAACATATCTTATAAACATATGATAACTTTCATCATCTGTTTACATCTCATTAACATGACTGTGATGTACGAACGTGTGTTTTGTCCTCTCGTCCACAGGTCCAACATGCCAGCAAGCAGATCACAGTCGACAAGCAGTACAAGGGCATTATCGACTGTGTGGTGCGCATCCCCAAGGAGCAGGGCTTCCTGTCGTTCTGGAGAGGCAACCTGGCCAACGTGATCCGTTACTTCCCCACTCAGGCACTCAACTTCGCCTTCAAGGACAAGTACAAGAAGATCTTCCTTGATGGCGTGGACAAGCGCAAGCAGTTCTGGCGCTATTTCGCGGGCAACCTGGCGTCCGGAGGTGCCGCTGGAGCCACCTCGCTCTGCTTCGTCTACCCTCTCGACTTCGCCCGAACCCGTCTGGCCGCCGACGTCGGCAAAGCCGGTGCTGGGAGAGAGTTCACCGGGCTGGGCGACTGCCTGGTCAAGGTGTTCAAGTCTGACGGACTGAAGGGGCTGTACCAGGGCTTCAACGTGTCCGTGCAGGGAATCATCATCTACAGAGCGGCCTACTTCGGCATCTACGACACCGCCAAGGGTGAGTCACAGGAATCTTATTAACGCGCAGGAAGGTAAACGGTGATTTGAATCAGCTAACGATTGTTTCCTTTAATGTTTTGCACGCAGGTATGATGCCCGACCCCAAGAACACCCACATTGTGGTGAGCTGGATGATCGCTCAGACTGTAACCGCCGTCGCTGGTCTCGCGTCCTACCCCTTCGACACGGTCAGACGTCGCATGATGATGCAGTCCGGACGCAAAGGAGGTAAAATCGTGCAAAAACACTCAGAGCAGTTTCATTTAATAAATAGATGACAAAACCCAAGGTAAAGGTGTATATGTAGATTATAATGTCGATGAAGCTCCGCCTCCAGGATCTACAATGGAGTGTAGAGTACAGTGTACAGCCAGGCGTCATATTCAAACCCCGGACGTCTGTTCTCCCGGACAGGTTTTTCCAGACGTTGTATACGCTTGTTGTCGAGGCTCGGGGTTAAACCCGTGTCCTGTTTTACACGACTTGGGACACATTGCAGGTTTAAAACAGATTTGCTGCGTTTCCTTTACACTTTAAATATAACTAATCCTGTATGGATTAAACATCAGCTCATTAGTGTAGTCCGTTATTTTGCTAGGCGAATAACTGTAATTTAATTTAATAAAACTCACTTTGTTTACCTCACCTTTGTTGTGTAAATAACTTTTGTTGTTGTTGCGTTCACAGCCGACATCATGTACACCGGCACCATCGACTGCTGGAGGAAGATCGCCCGCGACGAAGGCTCAAAGGCGTTTTTCAAGGGCGCCTGGTCCAACGTGCTCCGTGGCATGGGAGGCGCTTTCGTCCTCGTCCTGTACGACGAGCTCAAGAAGGTCATCTAAACGCCCCCTTCACGTCCATCACCGTTTTTCTTTTTTTTTTTTAAATAATGTAAAGTTCACCACCAACAAAATAAACAAGGAGGGGAAAAAAAAAAAACCCCGAAGCTGAAACGGTTAAACCATGTCACGTTAAAAACCTGCTGTTCCGGCCGGACTCTTCTGCCTCATCAGCGAGGCCCGATTAGTACCGCTGCTGCTGCTCGTTCAGACGATCCAGAGGTGGTGTTTATTTAAACAGTGTGTGTGCGTATGTATGATGTGGGAGCCGTTCTCTTAGTCTGTTAGTTAACATTTTATTCTCCCGGTCCAAACCACTCGTCCTCATTCCAACACGTGATAAGCAAGTCCTGAATGTGTTCGCCCTGTTGTCCACTCCGCCAGTTTTTAAATCATGACTTGAATAAATTCAACCTACTGAAAAACCAAAAAAAAACATGTGCCTTGTGAATTAATTTTGGTGTTTATATACCTTGTGGCTAACCAAGTCAGTGTTTTAGACGTCATCATATGTGCTGTATGAGGTCCTGAGTCTGTACTCGAGTCATTTTCTTATGAAGAGGCGTTATAGCTTAAAGAAACGAACAGAAACATGAATCAACTAAACACAGCCAAGAAAGAACTTAATATTGATAAAATAACTAGAGTTGGTTTTAAAATCTGTCTAACCCATAATTAAAACATAAGTCCAGGGCTAAAATAATAATAAATGAAAGATTTTGTTAATTTGCTCCATTTTTACTTGTATTTGAAATTCCCGGTTAATTCTACATTGTATAAACAAGAACATGTACAATGATGTAAGATTCATATCAACATACTGTAAAAAAATACATTGTTTATTTTAGAATTAAATTTAATCGGTTTGTCGGTGCATTTACAGTTACTTAGAGATGAACACATGCAAATAATAAATGATGTGACTGTTATATAATCATAAAACAGGTGTCAAATTTAACAGACGTCCAGTCATGTTATCATTTTTACTCTGTATACTTTACTGAGTGCAATATTTAATACAATTATAATCCAAGAATGGTAATTGTCACAAAGCAGCTTCATATGATTAAAAAAAATATATATATGTGAAAGACATAAAATTCTAATTATATCAGATTTTCTATGTTTAGGAACTCCGAGGCTCGGATCTGAGCTCGTGGATGTGACGGGATGAAACTCTGTTCTTGGTGTTATTCTTGACTTCCTCGGGCTTAGATTCCCAGTGAGAAGGTCGAGGTTTTTTTTTTTTTTTTTTTACACATACAAATCAGTAATTTGGTTAAACCTTTGTGTTTTCCTCAGTTTTCATCACATTTGCTCAATTAGGATCATAAGGAGGTCAAAACTAACACGGGTGCACTTAGTTTTGGCTGAAATAGGTGCTCATTACCATGGGTGTATAGAGTAGGAACCAGCTTGCCTTACAGCAGCTATAAACACTCGTAGCCTCACCTTTTATTGTCTATTAAAGGTTATTAGACTGAAAGAACGCAGCTTGTCATGATACCTGGTGACCTCCTCTTGACCTGGAGATAAAGACTAACCTTTTTCCTCTTGAACTGGAGACTCCTTCCATAAACGTCCATTCAAGCAACTGTGTGTTAATGATTACGCTCGTGTTTGGGTTGTTTGGGTTTCGTGTGCGTTGTGACATCCCTGAGTTTGCTGTTGCTATGGGAACAGTAACCCGTTGTGAATAAAAAAAAAAACGTGTGCTCTGTCAACACCTTTGGTCTTCTGACCAATCAGATTCCAGAGAAAATCTGGGATTGCTTCAATAAACACAAAGTTGTAATATTATTTGTGGCTGAGATGTTTATACAGTATTATAAAAACAGGCTCTGGTTGAGTCTCTCTGGCTCCAGCGAGCCTTTAAATCTCCATTGGATTACAGATGTACTACGAGCCCGGCCCACGCCACGTCAGTGCTTCGGCGCGAGGTGAGTAATAGTGGATTTGTACAGACTCTTATTGAGAGAATCCATTCATATAAATTTCTCTCCCACTGTTCGCTGGAGTCGCTCCAACGTCTCTGGTTGCATGGAAGCGGATTTACTCTCGGCTCACCGCTGCTATATTTAACCCTCATTATCTCCTGCTCAGGCCTGATGAAGTGTACTGTAATTCCTGCATGGGTGTGTGTGTGTGTGTGTGTGTGTGTGTGTTTGTGGTGTTAATAGCTGTAAGAAGATCCTCCTCCCCCTTTTGATCCCCAACTTCCGTCTCTCAGAGTCAGTGTGTGTGCAGGTGAGAAATGATTCCTACAGCATTCCAGTTGAACCTGTTCGTGTTTCTGCTCAAATTCTGATGACTCTGAACCACACCTCGGGTTTTAGGTGAACTCTGAGTCATTCTCATCCTCAGGTTTTTTTTTCTTCTCTTTTTTCCCCCCAGAGTCGAGCCTCACCTAACAACACTGTATGCAAACAAGCTTTAAATGCAAATTTAATGCGCGCTATAAAGTGACGGATCCTGATGATTGACCTGAAGTGCAGAAACAAAAGAGAAGCTCGTAATCCGCCGTCCTGTCATACATGACACACGAGTGTTTGGATCGAACGGACAGTTCTAACACTGATATTTAACTCGACTATATACAGTAACTTCTTTGGGCGGCGCGGTGATGTAGTCGCCGCACGCCTCCAGGGTTCGGGTTCGAATCCCGCCTCGGGGTCTGTGAGCGTGGAGTTTGTATGTTCTCCCTGTGCTTGGTGGGTTTCCTCCGGGTTCTCCGGTTTCCTCACAGAGTCCAAAGACATGCATGTTAAAGTTTCCAAATTATCATCTGGAGATCGCTGGTTCGATTCCCGGGTGATGCTGAATTGGACAAGACTAAATTAGGGAGAAAAAAAGTTTCAAAATTTCCCATAGTGTGTGTGTGTGTGTGTGTGTGTGTGTGTGCACCCTGTGATGGACTGGCACCCCACCTCGTGCCCTAAGTCTCCTGGAATATCCACCAGAACTACCCAACTCCCCATCCCCCAGTCATATATCTTATTTAGAGCGCCCTCTTGTGGAGAGACTTAAGTTTAAGCACTGTTTACGTTTTCTCCTTTTCCTATCTAGAACAGAAGTGGGTGTGGTAGAACGTGCAGGCCCCAGGACCAGGGTGACGAAACACTGGGGTAGAGTCACGGGATCCGCCCTCTGCAGCGCGGCGACTCACTCTGCGCTAATATGTACACAGGCCCGATGGTGAGAGATGCCATAAATGCCGCGCTCCTCTCTGCCCCAGTGTGTGACACAAGATCTCTACCACACACACACACACACACACACACTGTGTTCTATATTCATCAACTGCAAACACCACACAAACACAAACAAACACTTACACACAGCACGACTCTCAGTAGTAACTTTTTTTGCTGTCTGTGTGTTAATTTATTCCTCTGGCTTTCTGACAAGGAGATAATTACAGAAAAAGGAAAAAGCCGCCGCTGCATTATCACGCTTCAGAGACGGAATCGAGTTCTGAATAATCTTCCTATTAGCAGCTTAATATCACAATTACGGGGTAAAAAAAAAAAAAACTTCTTACAAATTTATAATAAGTATTTTAGTCTCGCTTTCTTCCACCGAGAGATGATGAGAGAGAAGCGAGCTGTCGAGAGTTTAAAGAAATTACGCAGCACTTGAAATGTGTTTATTTAATCACGCTGAAAAAAAGCGACAGCTTTGTCACGTCAGACAAGTCAGATGGGTTTGTCAAGTGGCTTTTATGTGCGTTTTAAGCATACAGTATACAGTACAGCTGCACAATGAAAACAATACCACGTTTCCCCAGGAACAGCGCGCTAGCCGAAACCAAAACAGAGAGCGTTAGCGTCGCACTGCGTTAGAGTTACACTACAGTTACACTACAGGCACCTTGTAGTAGAGTTTTAGATTAGAGTTACACTAGTGTTAGGTTCAGGGTTACACTAGGGTTAGGTTTAAGGTTATGCTGGAGTTACACTAGTGTTAAGGTTAGTGTTATTGCTAAAGCACATTACATTCGCTAAAATACACTGACACAGAGATATGACACTCGGTTCTCAGCTCAGGAGCTCGACAGGATGAAACTAAACACACCCCTGTGTTCAACTTGACCACCTTAATGTACCGGGTGAATTTGGTGAGAATTTGAGAATTATGATTTTTTTTCTACAAAAAATGCTAAGGGGTTTAGTTAGCCTTTGTGTTTATTTGGGTGAAAAAAAAGACTAACCCAGGGGTGCACTTAGTTTTGTCCTGTCATGCTCTCGAGCTGAGATCTGAGATTTTTTCACTATACTACACTGAACAGTAGATACACTTTTAGGGTTACTATAGAGTTCACTAGAGTTAAGTTTAGGATTTCACTAGAGTTCCACCAGGATTAGGTTCAGGGTTACACAAGGGTTAAACCAGGATTAGATTTAGGATACTAGATTTATTAACGCTGGACTTATTGATAGAACGCGGGTTCGCTCATTGACTAAAATAACACTGACACAGTAAAGTGCTCAGATCTCAGCTCAGGAACACGACAGGATGAAAGTAAATGCACCCCTGTGTTCATCTTGACCACCTTAATGTACTGTGGGAATTTGATGAGAATTTGAGAATGATGATTGTTTTTTTCTACAAAAAAATGCTAAAGGGTTAGTTAGCCTTTGTGTTTATTTGGGCAAAAAAATCAGCGTTCTCAGATTTTCACAAAGTATTTACTGTATGGTACAGAGGTCAAGACTAACTCAGGGGTGCACTTAGTTTTGTCCCGTCATGCTCTGAAGCTGAGATATGAACTTTGAATTTTCACTGAAGAATATACAGGTTTGGTGATAGTCACTGGATTAGAGTCAGGGTTAGAGTCAGGATTAGAGTCAGTGTTAGAATCAGGGTTAGAGTCAGGATTAGAGTCAGTGTTAGAGTCAGGGTTAGAGTCAGGATTAGAGTCAGGATTAGAATCAGGGTTAGAATCAGGATTAGAGTCAGGATTAGAGTCAGGATTAGAGTCAGTGTTAGAATCAGGGTTAGAATCAGGATTAGAATCAGGGTTAGAGTCAGGGTTAGAATCAGGGTTAGAATCAGGATTAGAATCAGGATTAGAGTCAGGGTTAGAGTCAGGGTTAGAGTCAGGGTCAGAATCAGGATTAGAGTCAGGGTTAGAATCAGGATTAGAGTCAGGGTTAGAGTCAGGATTAGAGTCAGGATTAGAATCAGGGTTAGAGTCAGGGTTAGAGTCAGGGTTAGAATCAGGGTTAGAGTCAGGGTTAGAGTCAGGATTAGAATCAGGGTTAGAGTCAGGATTAGAGTCAGGATTAGAGTCAGGGTTAGAGTCAGGGTTAGAGTCAGGGTTAGAGTCAGGATTAGAGTCAGGATTAGAGTCAGGGTTAGAGTCACACTAAGGTCAGTGTTATACACAATAAACCAGACACAGATTGTGGACTTTATAAGTGAAACAATACATTTATTAAACACATGCATTTCATACATGACTGTGAATATAAAGAGATCCTGAAATCTTGCGATGTTTTCTTCGGAGCTCAGCGTCTGAAAGTCGCTGCTCATGACCTCATGACGGGGACTCGACTAGGGGACGCGCGCTGATGGGGCGGTAACAAAGTACTGCAACACAACCGACATCAGGAGCGTGAGAAGCAGAACAGGTGTGACCGCCATCTTGGGATCAGCTGCTGTGTTGCTGCTTCCATCTGGGGCCAAGAAAAGGGATAAAGGTCAAAGGTCAAAGGTTCATAGAGTGCTTGTAAAAATAGCAGGAAGTCACGGCTGTGTAAAATCCGAGCTATTTCTCACTCGGCTTCTATAGCGCTTTATCCTGTATTCAGGGACGCGGGGGCGGAGCCTGTCCCAGGAGACTTAGGGCACAAGGCGGGGTACACCCTGGACAGGGTGCCAATCAACCGCAGGGCACACACACACACACACACTCATTCACACACTACGGGCAATTTGAGAACGCCAATCAGCCTAACCTGCATATCTTTGGACTGTCGGAGGAAAACCTTCAAGCACGGGGAGAACATGCAAACTCCACACACACACACACACACACACACACACACACACACACACACACACACAC
>JAQMYL010000017.1:1116003-1128503 GCA_030014365.1 Clarias pachynema | reverse complement strand
GGAACCTCAATCCAGAAATAATGAAGGAATGCTCTCGCGCGATATTTTTTAATCCGCCTATCCTTTACCGATAAAGCGTTTCTATTTGGAGGTCTTTGTGAAACTTTAAGAGTTCCTCGTTGTAACAGAGAGAACATTTCCCGTTTCTCCATCTCCTCTTACTTCAGACAGAAGCTCTCAGTTTTTCTTTTAGCGTTTCAATAAATAAAAATAAATCGAATCACAGGTCTGAAGTTACCTTTGATTGTCTGATTGGTGCTGAAGGTGGTGTTGCTGACCATGATGGTGTAAGGTGAGGACCCAGACTGCGCTGAGACATCGTGTCCAGGTTTCATGTCCACACACCTGGCGCTCGGAGCTCCGGTCGGGAATCCGCTCACCGTGGTCCAAACCCGGAGCCAAGCAGTGAGAAAAAGCACGGCCCGCATACCACCAGAGATCTGAAGAGCACAGGCGAGGTGATGTGTGTCCCAGACCTGAGGGGCGAGAGACTGAATCCTGACATGAAAGGGAAGCTTTTAGACCAAACTTTGTGCTGAGTCACGTTGGCATGGAAGAAAAACCCACAACAAAAAAAACTCCCCGCGTTCCTTTCATCACGCTGGCAAGTCTGGCCTTCATGAAGTATTCATGGTGGTTCAGGTGAGGCTACATTTCCCAGAAATGCCCTCACACACACACACACACACACATATAAATATGATATGATTGATGTATAATGTTGATAAGCACAAAAGGAACTTCTACAGCTTGGGGAAGAATTATCCTAAATCTGCAAATGATCTCCAGGAAAAAGAAAAGTTTCATACAATGCAGTACCTGTTTTTTTCTCAGACAACAATGGAGCTTCAGTCGTTCGTTCTTTTTTTCTTTTCCTCATGACATTTATCAGTGATCAATTGTTCAACTTTTAAAAACACTCGAGTGCTGTGGAAACTGACTGTTTGGAAAGTATTGATTTATTTTCCATAAAAGCAGCTCTGACAGAAGTGCAGCTGCAAATGAGTTTTATATTAACGTGCTGTACACACTGATTAAAACCGTCGAGGCCTGGACTCCACTAGACCTCTGAAGATGTGTGTGTGTGTGGCACCAAAACGTCAGTAGCAGATCTTTTAAGTCCTGTGAGTTGTGAGGTCGGGCCTCCGTGGATCAGGCTTGTTTTTCTTGCTCGATCGAATTGAGATCTGCAGAATTTGGAGGCCGAGTCGACACCTTGAACTCTGTCATGTTCCTGAACAGTGTGTGGGCAGTGTGTCAGGGAGCGGTATCGTGCCGAAAGAGGACACTGCCATCATCTCCATGATAACTCGGTCTGTAACGGTGTTTAGATACAGTAGGTGGGACGTGTCAGAGCGACATCCACGTGAACGGCAGGACCCGAGGTTTCCCAGCAGAACATCACACTTCGTCCCGAGCATCGCACGGCCTCCATCGGCTCGCCTTCCCATAACGCATCCTGGTGCCATGTCTTCCCCAGGTAAGCCACGTGACACATAAGACCAGGTCACCTTCTTCCATTGGTTCAGATCAGAAGGTACGGGAGCTTTGGGTGGAGAATACGGGCCAGCATGGACCACCCTGACCGCTCTGTGGCTATGAAGCTCCAAACGCAACAATCTGCACTAGACTGAGTGCTCCGACTCCTTGTTGGTATATATACCCGAGATTGCTCCAACCTTGTTGATCCCGATTCCTACCTGACGACTGGTTGCCCAGGAGACCCTGAGGCCTACTTATACCCTTCAGCTGCTGTAGCACGTGACTGTGATTGATGTGAAAGAGATACTCATGTATGACGCCTTGCTACGTTTCTGCGTACACACGGATCCCCCCCTCTTTTGATGTTACTTGATATTTGACAGACTTTTCCGTGTATGACCATTAGCTTGTTTTGACCGTGTTTTTGGTTGCTTTGTGTTCTGTAAATACATTGTGTACATTTGTGCATAAATTCTGTATATAGTGGCTTTAGTAGGACGTTGATGCCTCTTCTGGTTGTTGTTGGTCAGCGAGTAAAGTGTCGCATTTTTGTATTTCTCTTTCTTTTGGTGCAGCATGAAGTATTTCACTTCGAGACGAGCTAGAGGGAATATGGTTAATTATTTTGGTCTTGTCGGCTCCTGAAGCTTTTCAGACACATTTTGGGGTTTTGCTTATTCACTTTTGTAAATAAACACTAAGCAAACGCATTTTGCTTATTAGTTTTTGCTTATTGGTCTCACCTGCTTTTCATTTATTTTTCACCTTTTTTCCTTCTTTCCTTCCTGTTATGGCCCGACCCAGACCGGGGCGTAACAAATGTACATTAAATACAATAAGCCTTTTTATGTAGGCGCTTGAACATGTAACTATAATAATATAGCTAAAAATAAATAAACTTGCATGTTCAATTAATTATATATTTCTAATATATTCTTGATATTTCAATAATATTTAATTTAAAGCGTGTAAACATCTCCGTACAGGTCATTAATCACAGGCTGAATTGTTTATTGTAGCTTCGAGTCTGGAGTGTTAGTGCACCCGACATTATCTCAGATCAACTCAATCCGTCTGTTTTAATCCAGATCTGAAACCGGTATGATGTACGATGCACGTGTAAAGCGACGTGTTGCAAGCGGAGACACCGAGCGTCTTGATCAAGCGTGTTCTTCACAAAGCTGAGTTCAATCAGACAGGAAAAAAAAACAAAACAAGTGTTTCAATTTATTTTAAAAATCAAACCAGTTCCTGTTTCCTCCGAAGCAGAAGCAGGCAGATGTTCAGAGAGACAGATGTTAGATTACTGCTTTATCAGGACGACAAAAATGAAATGTATATATATATACATATATATAGAACAAGGGCGAGAAACGATAAACAGTTTAATGGTGAGCGAGACATCAGAGACGTCAGAGAGGACATGAGATAAACAGGCGCACTGCACTTTTCACACGCACCCCTTCTGTACGAGGTCACTGCGTTACATCGGTTCCCTTTAACTTCTAGTTCTTTCCTTTATAGTCCTTTAAGTCTAATGTCACTCAATCCAGTCATGTGATCATCCTGGTTAAAGTCACTTCATTCATTCATTCGTTCCTCTTTTCTTCTTCTTCTTCCTCTTGGGTTGATGTTGCTGAGCTCCGCCCCCTCTCTTTCCCGCCTTCCCGCTCTTATCGTCCAAGACGATCTGCGGACGTTTCTTCAGCGCGCCGGCGCTCTTGTCGTCCGACAGGAAGTCGTCCTTCCTCAGCGGCTCGATGATGGAGCCCAGTTTGGTCACCACTTTAGGAGCGGTGAGTTTCTTTACGGTGTTCTGCGTGTTCCACGTCTGACCCACGGGAGAGCGGATACACGTCTCGAACTGGGAGCTGTTCTGGAACGGGAACGGCAACTGGCTCACCTAAAGAGAGACAAGGTTAACGTGAGGGAGCAAGACTATAAGATAAAGACAGATATTGAAAAAGAAATGAGAGAGTGAGAGAGAAAATAGAGAGAATAACAGGAAGAGAGCAAAAGAGTGAGAGAGAAAGAGACAGGCAAAGCAGGAGACACCAAAAAGACAGAGACGGACATGACGAGGCACACACAGAGAGACAGACAGAATAAGAAAGACAGCAAGAGTGTGAGAGCGCGACAGAGACCAAGAGAAAGCAGAGATATGAGACACACAGTTAAAGTCACTTAAGACAGAGAATGAGACAAAGACATACAGAGAAAGAGACCAAAAAAATATGGACATGAAGAGTGAGAGAGAAAAGGAAGACACCAAGAGAAGGGAAATACGGGGAGAGAGAGAGAGAGAGAGACAGACAAAGACAGATATTGAGAAAAATGAGAAAAGAGAGTGAGAATGAGACAGGCAAAGAGACAGAGAGAGAGAGAGAGAGAGACACGTACAGAATCAGGAAGACAGCAAGAGTGTGAGGGTGCGAGAGAGACCAAGAGAAAGCAGAGACGTGAGACACATCGTTAGAGACACGGAGAAAGAGACCAAAAAATATGGACATGAAGAGAGACGCATATAAAAAAGGAAGACAGCAAGAGAAGGCAAATATACAAGAAACAGAAAATCAGACGCACAGAGAAGACAGAGAAAGAGACAAAGACGTACAGAGAGAGAGAGAGAGAGAGAGAGAGAGAGAGAGAGACTTTAAGTAGACAGTTATATTTTGCTGGGATAAAAAGAGCTTCCGAGCGATCAGAGAGTTTATTAAGAGAGCATTATGTAGCTAATCTGATTTATTTATCGCTTCACAGCTCGTCTCATTTTCCCGCTGATCCTGAAAGCGTCTGTGCAGCAGCACTTCCTCCCCGAGCTGCAGGTTACCTGGTGTAAGGCGATGGACGAGTTCCTCTTCTCAGAGATGATCACGGCGGGGAGCTTCTGGTCCTTTCTCGGGGCGACGGGAGGAGGCTTCACCCGAAACCTAAAAAAAATAATAAAAAAAAATAAAAAAAAACCCACACATGGTTACTGATCAAACCGACAGCAGGAACGCAAAGTTATACATACTGGGGTGCCAATACTTTAACCTCAGTAAGCTTTACATTAAAATTTTTAGTAGCTTAAAATAATAATAATAATAACGATGATAATAGCTTGTGTGTGTTTTTTTTTGTTCATTTTTTTAACTAAACATCTTCCGTTACGTTTCCATGGTAACCGTATCTGTACAGCGAGACGCTTGTATCTGAACTGAAGACGCAGATAAAATAACGGCATGTTAAACTTCCTGTATGACTCACTTCCTGCGTTTGTGTCGGGAGGGCTTGAGCCCGCCCCCGCCCCACTCCCCCCACCCGGGCAGGGTCAGGTCCACCACTTTGGGCTGCCCCGCCTCTTCCTGTTTCTTTTTGTCTTTCAGGAAGTCGGAGATGACGTCGTCCCCAGCGAAGGCCTCCTTGATGATGGATATCTGCGTCGCCGGGCCCTGAAGAGGAGACACGGGAGAGACAGGGTTTAGGGTCAGAGGAGACGCCCGGTTCTTTTTTTTTTTTTTTTTTAACCTCATGGAGAAAATAGTTTTTAATCCTGAAAAACAGCTTTAAAAAAAATAATAAAATAAAAAAAAGATTCAGGAGGTTTACATAAGAAAAGATAAAACAGATGGAGAGATAAAACTCAAAGAAGAAAACATACACACATAAGACCGCAAACACACACACACAGGGGTTCTCTCCCATGACGCAAGCTCGTAATCATTTATTTATATTAAGGCTCATTAGAGAAGTCCCACTTCATTCAGAGTAACGGCTCGATCCAGGCTCGGCGTTTTCCATCAACACGGATCGGGAGCTAATTATTTCCCCTCAACTCGAGCCGGAATTCCCCGATCCAGGCTCACGGTCGTGCACACGATATATAAAAAGATATCCCGATATTGCAGATAGCTTTTTTTTTTTTTTTTTTTTTTTAAACTCCAGCTGCACGACCAGTTAATTAAATTATACGAGTATAAAACATTATTGCAAACTAAAGCAGGAACTCGGAAATGAAGAAAGCTCATGAAGCAGCATGGCGAGAAGAGAGAGAGGAAAGAAAGAAAGAAAAAAAGAAAAGAAAACACCACCAAAGAAAATATCGCTAATGAACACAAATGAGGGGTGTTCGAGTCAAACCGGGACTTTATATTGCGCAGAATAACAACAGTTATGAGAGTAAAAACTCCCTTTATTTTTACTATATAATCCCCTGCTACACTAATGCACTTATCTCAGTGTTGCCTTTTCCTAAAATTTTTAACTTTTTTTTTTTTTCCTTGGCAATTCTGACTTCCTGGTAATTGCTCAGCCTGTTAGAAAGATTTACACACTGAATATAAATATGGCAGACTTTAACTCTTAACTTTAAACTCCACACCATTCCAAACTGATGCACACGTTAGAAATAATGCAGCATTTCTGGTGCTTCCACCATGTTGTCCATCTGAAGTCAGAAGCTCTTGAGGCAAGAAGGAGGAGGAGGAGGAGGAGGCGGCGGCTCTGGGTCAGAGGTGATTATTACACTCACAGAGGACGAGTTTAACACCACGTGATTTTTACAGTATGAAGGTTATGCACTTTGCCACAAATTTCACAAGCTCCGCCTCCACCTCGTGTCTAAGAAAGGGTGAAGCGGAAATGGAAAATAAATCCAGTGACGTGTGAACAGCGATCGGGTCAGTGTGTGTGTGTGCGTGTTTGTGTGTGTTCTCTCCTCTTTTTTAAAGTTTTAATGTCAGTGAATAAGAGTCAGGTTAAGTTAATGTGCCAGCTCACACTGCATATCTCTCGCGCTTCCTTCCAGGACTGTCTTCTGCGACTTTGTACTTGACAAACCCAGAGTCTATGTGTTATAAACTGCAGTTTGAAAAACAAGCACGTCACATGTTCCTGAAATTGCACAAACCTCTGTGGGAACCAGTCTAGACGACTGTTTTTTATTTTGGGGAGCAATACTGGATTAATGCAGGATGGAAAGAGACTGACATTGAGTTTTGATTAAATATATAATAGAGATAGGGGGGTAAAAAACTATGAATTATGAATCATGATTCTTGTGTGTGCTGATTTACGTAGCTCCACACTGACTCTAAAATCTATGTTTTATAATACGGGTCGTCCCCGACTTACAAACAAGTTCCGTTCCCTGAGCATGTTCGTAAGTCTGATTTGTTCTTAAGTCCGACAAAGTGAGTCTTGTACGCCTTTGACAGGAATATACAATGTAAAGTATACCGATCCACTGGACTAAATCACCTCTGCCATCATGTGGCCAAAACTATAACAGCACCAATGAAGTACTTAATCTCACACACATCAAATATAACATTTTTGTCTCAGAGCTGTTTTCCACTGTATTGGACTGTGAACTCTGTTTTGTTGAGGATTTTCCGAAGTTAGGATTATTCACCATCAGGACAGCTTTACAGGACAGACATTTTCTATCATCGTGCTCCCGGACTGCTTCAGAGCTTCAGAGCGCTGCAACACAATTGTATTTTAATGGCGGTACATTAGCAAAAGCTTCACACGTTAAAACTCCTCCAATCTGCCTTTCTCTCCGAACTCTGCAAGCAAATTAGTCTTGAAACCCGTTCACTACACTTCCACCAGTTTTACAACATCACGTGCGCTAATTAGCCTTCAAAGCGGAGTTTTGAGGCGGCAAACCCGTTCTTTATAATCCTACAGGTGGCGCTCTAACCTGGCATGCTGTGTGGTAGGAGTGAATTATTCGCGAGGTTTGTTTAGAAATAATAATTAAGGAGAAGGACAGAGATACGCGCTGCTCAGTAACACCGTAGTTTTTTGTTGAATTTAATTTGAAGTTAAAATTTAAACTCTGAATTTGGTTTGTAGTGTTTAAATGCTGCGCTTGGTTCTTAAGTGAGAAAACTAATGATATAAGAAACGCGCTACATTTAATTACTCTTGTTCAGTTCAATGGTGAAGCTGTTGGATAAAAGATAAGGGAAAGAAAAAAAAAAGAAGAAAAAAATAGGGATATTTATAAAATATGTTTAAGATAAAATGAGTAAGTGAGTAACAGTACAGTGTACTGGGAGCACTGGGGCGCAGCAATGTCTCACAGCTCAGGTAGGACGCTCTCTTAACTGGATTTCGCTCACGGCCACGGGGTAAGTGAGGACCGGCTCGGGTGAAAACACGTCTAAAACAGTCCTCCGTCACTGCATCCATTTACATGTTCAACGTGTGAAGCTTTCTGTCTAACATCCTGCACACGAGGTGACGCTGGAGACGCCTGACTGACTGAACAATCAGGAGAAACAGAAAAACAACCGCGAGGAAAAAAAAAGGCAGAATTAAAGAAACAAAAAAACAACAACAAAAAAAAAAGGCAGAATAAAGTAACAAAGTCGTAATTAAGCAAACTTTGCTTTTCCGCAGCAGAATCGGGCTCGGGTATTAATCTGAGCTGTAGAAGGAATCTTTAAACAAGTCATAAAACTCATTTTCACCTTCAACTGTTCTTTGCAAATGTATTTTTTTAAAAGTTATTTAGTTAGGCTTCTCCACTGAAACATACTTATTATTAGCATTTTCTTTTTTCTGTGACCGAATGATTTTATGTTTATTACTTACTATTATACAACAGTTAGTCCAGAGAGAGTAATCTGATCAAATCCCTCTCTAACTTCTGATCAAGGGCAAGGGATCAAGGGATTGTACTCCCTACATACTGTAGAGCGCATTAGCTTCCCATTTGGGATTTGACCCCAGAAACCCGGACGTTAACAGAGCTGATGTTCTAAAGTGGAATAAGTGGAGATATAAAGTGAATCTGGTGAGTTACTCAGGATGGTTTATTCTCCTCACCTTTTGACTACATGGTACCTGTAACTACTTTCACCCCTGGGAAAGACCTTAACAGACGCTCGCGGCTAGTCAGATCCGCCAGGTGCAAAAAGGATACATTTGAACAAAAAGGATACAAATCATAATAAATTCAATTTGCGGAACTGTCGCATAAAGGCGAGATCACACTCGAGGTCGGCACAACAGATATCCGGCTGTTGTGCCGAATATCATGTGATATCTTCTGTACTTTGTAAGTGAATAACTACTAAGACGACATTATTAAATTCTCATAAATGCAGCACAGCTGATTACACAGCTCCTTGGACAATCTGATAACTACAGAAACGGGATTATAAACTGGACTCGAGTTGCCATGAGGTGTCCTGAGATCTTCACAGAGAGAAAATCGAGACAGAGGAAGAAGAAAGTGAGAGAGAGACAGATAGAGAGAGAGTTTTGTTCCCTGATGATCTGCGAGTTTCAGCTTTGTGGAAAAACAAGATTCAAAAACAGGAAACGCGTTAATGCAGAAGAGGACGAACTCTCCACTCCTCGCCTCACCTCCTCTTCCTCTGCTTCGTCTCCCTCCACCAGCGTCGGCACCAGCGGCACCGTAATCACGTTGGCGTCTTTAGTGAGCACTTCGCTCGGGTCGATTTCCTTCTTCTTCTTCTTCTCGCTGTTGCTCGGCTCAGACGGCGTGTCCACGAGGGGAGGGCGTGAAACACACACCGCAGTCTCTTCCGCAGCCCCATCATGCACCAGAGCCTCCAGGTCCTCCATGGTGCGAGCACGGACCGGCCCCTCATCTAAAAGCTCCTCCTCCTCTTCGAGCATGAGCTCCGCCTCCTGTGCACGACTGGCTTTAACCGGCGGCGGGGGCTCCGTGGGCGTCCGAGCGCTCTTCATCAACCGGTTAAACAGGGTGTTGAATTCTGACACAACCTCTTCTTGCTCTTCTTCTTCTTCCTCGTCCCGGACGTCTCTCGACACCTCCTCGGAGTCCTCCTGGGTCCCCGTGCGCGCTGAGGAAAGATAAAAAGATCAGAGATGTGAAAAAGTCGGATACAGAGTTTCAAACTGTGTGGAGATCCAGGAAAAGGGGGCGGAGTCAAACATTTTATTTTTGTGAAATATAATTGTATATTGTTGAAACAGTCAAGAGCAAGCCAGAAAAGGTGGACGAGGAGAGAGAAAGAAAGGGGGCGGGGCTTCCAGGGCATCAGTCCACATAAAAGGGTTTAACAGCACTTCCGTACCTGTCAATCACCCCAGATCATTCACTTGTCGATCGGTTCACCTGCTGTTTGTGTTTTTTTTTTCTTCTTCTTCCAGATGGAAGAGATCGATCTTTTAAACATATGTTTGAGTAACAACCATGTTCCGCTTTATTAAATCAGATATCTGACCGAAAGTTATTCCCATCACCATAGCGACCGGAGCTGATCCGTGTAACCCGAGACGAGATTTCAGCAGCTGAGTGAGTCAGTGCTGCTGGATAATACATGAGAAGCTCTTTATTAGAGTGTGTATACATTATAGCAGCGTTCGTCTACAATCCCTCAGATACTGACACCAACACCAGCCTTTTGTGTGTGTGTGTGTGTGTGTGTGTGAGAGAGAGAGAAATGAAGAGGCTGTACACAGCTCATTAACACACTAAACCCTGCATATATAATGGAGCCTGATCATGTATATAATGAACACTGTGTGTGTGTTTGTGTGTGTGTGAGTCTATTATATATACACAAAACCTTCGCTGCTCATTAAGACGCCAGAAAGCTTAAATCTACAGCTTTTCCCGTGATTTGTACTGGAGACTCCTTCCATTACAGACAGCTACATAAATCATTACATCAGTAGTGATAAAAAATTTTTTTTTTTAAACTCCAAAAGCTGACAGATAGCTCCGCCTACACACATTATGCCATGCCACGCCCCCTGCATGATACGGAAAAACTGACTGAGCGAGTACGTACAGTCTTCCTTTTCCTGTGCGACAGGGACCAGATGGTCTCCCTCGTCTCGCCTCAGCTTCCGTTTCTCCTCGAAGTGCCTCAGAAGCTGCTCTTCCTCTCCCTCTTCTTCTTCGTCGTCGTCGTCCTCCTCCTCCTCCTCCTCCCTTTGCACTCCGCTTGCCGGTTGCTCCGTATTCGTGGCGTCCGTGACCTCGCGATCCTCGTTGGTCAGTTTGCCCCTCATCCAGGGGTTCACGGCGCCGCCTGCTGACTCAGGCGCGTTCACGAAATCAGGGAGCGTACCCGCCGCCTCTACGTCTTCATCTTCCTCCTCGTCGTCGGACGGCACGACGAGTTTCTGAGTCAGCTCCTTGTTCATCTCCAGCTGCTGCTGCATGGCTTTACGGGCCTGAAAAACATCAGCAAACAAACAAATAAAAAAAACTTTATAAACAAAAAAACAGATGTTGTAAACCGGCAATTAATTAGCGAGTGAGATTTCCGACACAGCCGTCCTTACCGAGTCGTCATACTTGGCCATGATGGCTTTGGTCTTGGCCCACTTGCCGCTGTTCTGGTGTTTGAGAGACATCCGCTCCTCCATCCTGGACAGCTCCATCTTCTTCAACTCCTCCAGGGCGGAAGTCGGATCCGTCTTCATCATCTCATCAAACTGCTTCAGGAACTCCTTACGCTTAGCCTTCTTCTGTACCTTATGATACCTGAGAGACAAGAACAGTGTAAGAACATATCTTAAAATGAAGAGGAAAACAAAATAAAGTCACAACAGCAAATAGAATGTGTTGTATAAGCACAGAAAATAACTGAACACAGTGTTTGCGAGTTGGCTCTGTGTCCGTCATGATTTTAGTTACGTGATTTTTTTTTTTGGGTCCCAGGTCATGTGATCTCTTTTTAGGTCCCAGGTCACGTGATCTCAGTGCCACAGAAGGGAGGTTAGGCCTAATTAGCATACTAAAAGCACAAAACACAATTTTCAAAAATAATTTCTTAGAGACGGATGTGCAAGGCCAAGGACAATAAGGATATCACTCGTCATTTTTATGAATATTCTTCTTGTATAGGCTGAATCAATCCCTGAGAGGTGGACTGAACAACAACACTGATGACCCGTGTTCTCCACCAAAAGCTCCTACAACGGACATGTGGGTATCAGAACTAGATCACAGCGGAATGAAAGAAGTTGGCCTGGTTTGATCAATCGGGTTTTCTTGTGTGTGTGTGTGTGTGTGTGTGTGTGTGTGTCGATTTCCTGAGAGATGGGCACCAGGATGCACTATGGGAAGAAGTCGAGAGGGCGGAGTCAGTGTGATGCTCTAGGCGATGTTATGCGTTTGAGGAACATGTTGAAGCATTCGAACCTCCAGATTCTCAAGCGCCTGTAGGCCGTGCTGGATAATCAAGTCCGATCTGTAAAGGCTCCAACTCACAACCTACAGGCCTTAAAGGATCTGGTGCTGGTCTCATGGAGTCCAGGCATCGATGGCTCGGAGAGAGAGAGAGAGAGAGAGAGAGAGAGAGAGAGAGTCTGTGCCGTATTAGGCAGGTGGTTCTAATGTTATGGCAGATAAAAGAATTCTTTAAAAAAATAAATAAATAAAAAGACTTCAAAGTGAAAAAGAGAAAAAGAACAGAGTGGTCTAAATCCCTGTGCTCGTCCATGGCCTGAAGGACAGCGTTTATGTCTGCAGTGTGAGGGGACCATGTGATAAAATTTTGAAAAACACGCTGTAATTAAAAGTTAACTAGAACTAATATTTTCCACACGTACTTCTTGCTTTTGATCTTTTTCTCTCTCCGAGCTTTGGCCTCGTAATAAGACTGCAGCGCTCGAGCCTTCTGCAGCTCCGCACGCCGAATCTTCGCCTGCAAACCAAAAACACAGAACATTTTACCTAATTATCTACAACCTGCATCCAACTGCTTCCAACGGGCGCCCAACTGCCTCAAAATGCAAAACTGCCTCACCCCTCCCTCCGCCCAAGCGTCCAACTGCCTCCAAAATCCCCCCCCCCCAAAAGTGGCCAACTGCCGCCGACAGGGAGGGGGAGTGACAGCTGAATGCTTGGGAGGGGTGACAGTTGTCACCCCGCCCCCCCCAGACGTCCTACTGTCCCCGACACCCCCCCCAGGCGTCCAACTGTCCCAGACACCCCCCCAGGCGTCCAACTGTCCCCGACAACCCCCCCAGGCGTCCAACTGTCCCCGACAACCCCCCTAGGCGTCCAACTGTCC
>JAQMYL010000017.1:1086427-1107733 GCA_030014365.1 Clarias pachynema | reverse complement strand
TTTGTATTGGTCTTTCACGTGGAATTCCAATAAAATTGATTCATGTTTGTGGCTGTAATGTGACAAAATGTGGAAAATTTCAAGGGGGCCGAATACTTTTGCAAGCCACTGTAACTTAAGCCGGTGATTAGTTATACTGCTGATGCCGAGTGGTTGGAACAGACGAGAGGGGAAATGAGGTCGCTGCTCATGTTGTTACATAAAAAAAGGGTCAAGTGGTTAAACATTGGAGTCTCAGGTTCAAACCTCAGCACCACTAAGTTACCACAGTCGGTAAATTCTTAACCCTCAACTGCTCAGATGTGTAATAAATTGTAAAAGGGCGTCTGTCATGTGCTGTATCTTTAAGGCACTTTGCAGCTGGTCATAGTGAAACACTTGTTAATGTTTCTTTCATTTAATCTACATCATTTAATATAAAGGATCGAGGGGAGGGATCCAAAACTTTTGCACAGTACTGTATATGTGAGTTTTGTAAGATAGGTGTCCTTTAAAGGAAATAGCGGTTTGAGATTGATTTTACACTCAGATGCATTTTGTGACTTGTTTTATAAAGGATCCTGGATTTCTGGATGTGATAAGTTGCTGTTGATGTAGATGTAGATAACACCGTGCCGTGTGATGATAACTTTATTTACAGTTATTTACAGTGTGTCCTCTCCAGGATGTGTATCGAGGTATAAATGAGGGTCAGTGTTATCACCAGTGTGTCAGAAAACCAATCGGTCTAGCCTGGATCCGTCTGGATTAGACTGATCATCATCATCATCATCATCATCTTCATCAGTGGAGCGTGAGACGTCTCGGTATCGGTGAACATCCCAAAAAAACACAGTGACATATTTACAGTTTAACATGTCGCTTATTAACGAGACGCCGACGCATTGTCCTCGCATTGTTTGTTTTTCCTCCTCAAAACCCCCTCCCCCCTCCCCCCCTCCCCCCCACCAAAAAAAACAGTGTGTGACGTGACTTGATGCTGAAAAAGGATGAGGAGAAAAACCAACACCACCCAGACAGCGCAGCAGCAGGAGGCGTCCTGGTGGGACTGTGTGTGTAAAATAACTGATAATAAGCTCTGATGGCGTGTAACGTCGTAAGCTGTGAGCAGAAAATGAAAGCGTTAATCACGTGTGTGTGTGTGTGTGTGTGTGTGTGTATGCTGAAGAAGAACAACACGTAGGACCCTGGTGTGTGAAGTACAGGAAAGTACTAGTTTTTATTCCTTCATATTCAAACTTCACAAACAGCGTGAACTTGTACAATACCTCAAGAGAGTGAAAATTACAAAAAAGTGCTGGTAACATTTACAAAAAAAATCATCCTTACTTTTGCGACAATCAGTTATTCTTCCACTCCTTTTTTTAGTCTTTTGTATTAAGGCTTAATACTTCTGTATAAAGTATATGCAAGATAAGTCTTCACAGTTTTTTTCGAAAAAAAAAAGTCACAATATTATGTAACATAATGAAGCTTTTACAGCTAGTTTTCTGTATAATAACAAATACACATCACTGGTAATTATACGTGAAATACAGGGCTTACTGTAAAATGGCAGGTAATGATACTGACTGCTGAAATCATCTTTTTATTTTTTTTGGAATTTTTTTTTACGTTTTTTTTTTTTTCCTTAAACACGTTTATAGGAAAGGTTACATGAACGTAGCGCTGCGATAACTGAAGGAGAAGAGAATGAAAGGAATAGTATGCTTTAAAAAAGAAAAAAAAATGAAAGAAAAAAAATAAACCAACCAAAAAAAAAAAAAAAAACTAAACAAGGGAGATCGCCTCCAAACTTTGGCACATCCCTTTGAATGTTTTTTTTTTTTTTTCTTTCCTTTTCGGTAAAAATATAATCAGGTTTATCTTGTTGTTGTTGATGTTGTTGTTGATGTTGTTGTTGATGTTGTTGTGAGCGAGACTGGTGTAAAGTGAAATCATGCTGCGTAGTAAGGTGCTGAATCAGACGCATCAGACGACTCGACTCGACTCGACTCAGTCATGATAAGGTGCTTTACTAAGACTCAAAGCATGGAGGCCTTTTATATCCCACTAACAAAATCAATAATAATAATAATAATAATCAATAATAATAACAACACAAAGAATAATTTACAATAGAACACAAAAATAACCAATAGTCTCGAGGCGAACTCGTGTGTGTTTAAACAATAGAACTTAATTTTTTTTTCTTTATGCTGGATGTGTGTTAGGCGTGTACCGACATCCTGTGTGTGTGTGTGTGTGTGTGTGATGTTTAATGATGATGATATGATAAAATGTGTGATTGTGGTAAGTGCAGCGGTTCTGTGTGTGTGTGTGTGTGTCTGTGTGTGTGTGTGTGTGTGTGCGCGCTGGTCGGCACACGCCTAACTGTGAGTGTGTGTGTGTGTGTGTGTGTGTGTGTGTGAGGATGTTTCTGAACCGAATGCGACACAGAACGAAGCAGAGATATTTTTCCTTTATTATGATTATTCTGTTTTTTTTTCCTTTTTCTTTTTTTTTTTCTGAAATCTGGGAAATGTTTTTTTTTTTCTTTTTTTTTTTAAAACATTTTTATGATTTTTCTTATTTCCGTAAGCTGCACTAGTTTACAGATCAGCGTTATGAGAGCTCTAGCCCTAAGTTTTACCCTCATGCACACGGTTAAAGTGACGCGACAAAGCTCGCTTTAAATCACCTACATCACGACAAAGCGGTTTTGGTTTTTTAGTGCAAACACAATCGGCTGGCTTCAGCTTCTCGAGAATAACAAGCTCACCAAGAAAGATCACATTGAAGGCACATACTTATGCTTCCTCTAACACGCGACGATTTTGAGACATGACACCTTTATTATTATTATTATGATTTTTTTTTTTTTTTTTTGCGACACCTTTCAATAAACACCACGAAGCGCTTGTTACATTAAAGCCACTAGTTCTGACAAAATCCAAAAAAATTCATCACTATTTATTTATGATTGCTATCGATTATTAATGAGCGTAGATCTAAAAAAAAAATTAGCCGTAAAGGAAAGACGATGGAAAGTTTTTTTTTTTTTTTTTTTACTTTCCTTTACGGTTAATTTTCTGCGCGGCCTGCGCGTGGGACGGTGTGTGTCGCACGCAGAAAAGAAGGAAAACGTGTTTCCTATACACAGGCGTTTACGTTAATTACACTCAGATGAAATCGTTGTGTTTTTTTTTTTTCTTCTTTTTTTGCGAGCGGCGTCCCGGGAACACGGCGTCTGCGCTTTCAGGAGCGAACAGAGCGACGACATCAGCGGCGACAGATACGACGACGGAGAACGGAAGGGAAAGTTCCACCTACACACACTTGCACTAGGCTTTTGTATACTGTAGCGTACAGATCCGAGGACGGAGAGAGAAACTGCAGGTTGTGTAATCTTTAAAAATGTTCTCAATAAAACCGTGTTTTTTTTCTCTTTTTTTTCTCCTGACGCCGTGTTTCCGGGACGAATCTCCAGATCTCCTTGTCCACCATCTCCGCTTGTTTGTTTCTTCTCTTTTTCCCGCCAAAAACGACCACGCGAGGAAACAGGAAGTACTAATGTTTTAATGCGCCTCGTTCCTCTTGACTTTTTCGCGTACGGATCTCCGCGGTCTGTACCTTCTTCTGTTTTTTTTTTGTTTTTTTTTTGGAATTATTTCTTAAAAAGACTGTCTTTCTCAGATCTCAAACCCACAGCATGGTGCGAGCGCGCGGGCAGCGCGTGCTGTCCGTCACACCGGCGTTGCTATAATAATTACTCGAATTGTTCTGTCAGATACGTAGATATTGCTGTTTATCCAAGAAGACCAACAATTGTTTTAGTGCAAATCTCTTATCTCGTTTTGGAATAAATGGCAGTCGGGGTTGTTGTTTAAGAAGAAGAAGAAGAAGAAGAAGAAGAAGAGTGTTCTGCGATAAAGAGCGTGAGACGACTTTTAGCCTTTAGTGGTTTCGGAAATTCGCTAAAAGTGGTTTCCCTTTTTCTTTCTTTCTTTCTTTTTTCTTTAAAGACATACGTGTGCATGCGCTGATATTCAGTTTTCATATCACGATATATCATCATGGGGAAGAAAAAAAAATATTATTAAAAATTGACTGAAAAATGTAATTTAATAAATAAAATCGATTGATTTAATTTGTAATAAAAAACATTATTGAATTAAGAAATTAAAAACGTTTATAAAAAATGTATTCAGGGATTTGTTTAATTCATTTTTAATAAATTTTTTCTTTTTGTTAAAAATAAGGAAGGCACGCTGAGTACGGTTTTTAAAGTCTCCATGATGTCGATACAGTGATGGACCGTCGCGCTGATTATCAGCACATGCCTCAGTCGCTAATCTCACCTCGTTATCCGTTTAATACCAGATGTGTTTTTTTTTTTGTTGTTTTTTTTTAAATTAGTTTCTTTTTTCTGCGATATTTCTTGACGTGACGGAGGCGGTAATGCCGTGTCCTGTGCTGCTTGTTTGTGTCTCACTTTAGTCCAGTGTTTGACAAGTCAAAGTTAAAAAAAAAAGAAAAAAAAAAAGGTCATAATAATACGGCCGTGTACACACACACGATTCTCATAAAAAATTATAATAATAAAAAAAAAAAAATCAACCTCGGAACAGCAGTCGTCACAAAGCAAAGACGCTTCAACAAGAATCGTAAAAATCAAAACAGAAAGAAAACTTGTATTTTTTTTTTAGTAATCAAACTGCAGCATCATTTAGGGTTGCTTAGATCTTTCTTTAAATCTTTTTTTTTTTGTTTCTTTCAAGTCTCCTCCCGTTACTACGACAGCTCGACTCCTCCTGCCAGTAGACTCCACCCTCGAATAAACCTTTCTAGCATGAGGCCAGGATGGAAATCGTAAAAAAAAAAAGAAAAAAAAAACATAAAAATAAATGATGTATAAGTGCTTTTGTCTTTATACGTGGTATTTATAGCCTATACGCGCGTGTAGATAAGATACGACTATAAACAGCGTTTCGAACAAAACAGGTCGGAATATGGACTCCAGATTTACAGCACTCTAATGTACATGACCATAAAAACAGGAAGCGATGACGCTAACAGGGTAAAATGGATATAAATATAGAGATATATGTATGTCTGTATATATGTATATAAATATATGCGGACAAATAGCTAACCCATGTACGCTAAATTAACTCTAAATGAGCTCATGCTTCACCATAATATTGCCTTTACCTAATGACCACGGGCTTTACATTCTACTCTCATATCCACGTTAGTTTTCCACCCACGTATTTACACGACTGAATAATATTCAGGGATTTTTTTTTTAAAATCATCTTTTTTTTTCTTTTCTTCTAAACGTCACAGGAGAAAAAACGCAAACGCAACGAGAAACAGAATCGGGGAAGGTTTGGTCCTTTAGGTCGACGTGACGGCGCGGACGCATGCTGTCGTCGTGTCCGTGTCGCCGTGTACGTGTGACTGTGTGTGTGTGTGAGAGTGTGTGTATATACTGTGTATAAGACTGAGCGAACTCACATGAAAACATGCATGGAACAGGCACTAGAGTTTCAATTACGTACGCGGTTTATATTCGTGGGAAGATTCAAGATGCAGGCGTGTTTTTTTTGGGGGGGGGAAAAAGGAATAATAATTGAAAAAATAATAATTATGTGCAAACAAATAAACAGCTTGGTCCTTTTTAATTTCTCAAAAAAACAAAACAAAAAAAAAACAGCTTTTACAAAATTATTCAGGAAAAAATTACGAGTGCGACTAATTAATTCCACTAATCCAGTGCATTTTATTTAATCATTTCATTATTAGTAGTATTTTTTAATTTCTGTCTCTCTCTCTCTCACAGTTGGCTGTAAACAGACGCGCATTATTGAGACTGAAAATGTTTTTTTTTCCTAAATCACTGCACAGATGTTGAATTTGGATTTTTTTTAGTTGATTTCTTTTCGTCTGATTTTTTTAATTATTTCTTTTTAATTAATAAATAGTCAGGATTATTATAAATTTATTATTTTTTTGGTCTCTGTAAATTCCAACATTCTGGTACGGAGTTTGTGTTTAAAGTTCGGCCGAAAAATAATACAAAGGCGTTTGATGTTCTTTGGTGTTTACAGGAATAATAATAATAATAATAATAGTAATAATAATAATAACTACGCCTCTTTCACTGTTGCTGTGTTCCATGTGCTCTGGTTATAGAAATGAAACGAAATTACTGATCAACACGAAGCTGGGCAGCTTTAGGCAGCTGAGGCGGAGATTAGCGTGAGGTTAGCATGCTCAGCGTAGATACAGCGCACATCTAAAATTAAAAACCAAAAATACAGAAAATAATCGAGACAAAAGAAGAAGCAGGTAGTAGAAGTGTGGAAGCGGCTCAGTGCAGCCGGTGGACGCGTCCGGACGAGCGACGAGCTCGGGATCATCGCGGATCAACGTGTCGTCTTAACGCGCTTAAAAAACGTTAGCTGCTCGAATCGCCGTCCCGCGCGCGTCAGGACATTTCCTCCTGCTTTTCATCGCCGCCTCATCGAACGGACCGGACCCTGTAAAGTTCTGTCGTTTCCATATAATTAAACTCGTGACAATCCTCAGTGTCAGAAATGCTGCTGTTTTTTTGTTGTTGTTGGGTTTCCTACATTACCCACAATGCTGTGCGGCGGCGCTTTAGTGCTGTAGTTCTGTAGTGCTTTCTCAGCTCCTCCCACCTCCTCTCAGACGTCTGGAGCTTCCAGCGATCTCACGCTAACACCAACGTCAACATCGCCACCTTATAGCTCGCTAACTCGCCGCATAGCTGCAATGCATTCTGGGACTTCAGAGTCTAAGCAGTTTTGTCTTTTTTTTTTTCTTTAGGAACCTGAGTGTTATCTGGTGTCGGTGAAACGTGTACATTCTGTTAAACTAGATTAAAGAGTTAACGTTAGAGTTCTGCAGCGACTTCAACACTCAGTTAGATGTTTTTCGTCCCGTCCTGATCGAAACTCGGCACGATCCATGAAAATCACCCCGAGCAGGAAGAAAAAAAAAATCTCTTTTTAAATAAACGCGTGTGAGAGCCGGCATTCAGAGCTGATTTCTCCAAAACCGCCATCGACGATCTGTTCATCTTTTAATCAGATGATAAAAGTGAAGTGATTTGGCGAGGGCGTGACAAAACCGCCGCATTCATCTGACGGAAAAACAAGACGTTTGTTCATTCAAATGCAGAGAAAAAACTTTTTTCTTTTCTTTTTTTTAAAATAATTTGGTGGATTGGCGGAATGCTTTCTTTAACGTTTGATTGATTATTTTTGTGTCATGATTAAAAGTCGAGAAAGTAAAAAAATAAATATATAAAATAAAGAAAAAAATAGACGGGAGCTGAATAGACGAGAGAGAAGTGAGGAATGTTGGTGATTTAGACGGGGGAATGTGAGCTATGATTGATATTTAAACCAGGTTTTTTTTCTTCTTCTCTTGTTAAAGCTGCTTTTATTTTCCCAAGGCCGAGTTATTATAGGGGAAAAATGTAAAAAAAAAAAAAAAAAAAAAAAAGGTGAAAAAACGAAGCGCTGATACAACGGCTCAGCCACAATACTGACGACTGACGTCCCGAAACCGCTGGAATAATCAGCATTATAATACTGCAGCCACGCCAGGAAGATTCAGCTTTTTATTATTTTTTTTCTAGCCGGGGGAAAAGTGATTATTAATGGAAATGAGACTTTTTAGCATGAGCTGGGGACGCGCTCCACCTCGTCAGGTCTTCACACACCAGGAACGACATGAAAGACCAAATTTTTACATCAAACGCAACACGGATACGCGGTCCTAAAACATCACGCAAAACCGAATCGGCGTCTGGTGTGTGAAGACCTTAACAATCAGGACGGTTCGATTAAAGCTGCAGTGTGTAATATTTCTTTTTTTTCCGTTTGCATTTATCAGAGAGATTATGATTTATAACAGCACTAGGTCTGGATTTATAGCTTATTCAAACTGCTAGCTAGGAATTAAACAAGCCCCGCCCCTTTCCTTTAAAAGATCCACGTCGTGACCGCGATGGCGTTCCTTCTCATGTCACCCGCTCTCATCCTTTTATTCGTTCTGTGTTTAATTAAGCCTCATCTAGAGCGGTCTGTTTCAACGGTTTTTGAGTTAAAATTACAGCGGATAATGACCACACGGCGGGTGTCCTGAATCCGCGGTAACAATACTGCGCGTGATTATCGGCACGAGTCTGGCGGGACCGAGTGATATGACGCCGCGATATTGATATCGAGATAACACTTGTTTTTAATGGTAGGTTTTCCTGTAACACTTATCGACAGATTAGAAGCTGAATGATGTAGTTTCGTTATTTGAAAATAGAGTTTTGTTTGTAGTTTGTATCAGTATGAGATGATATTCTCGTCATATCGCTCCGCCCCTGACGCCGAGGAAAAACCGCCAGAACGATCAGACCGCCGTAGCTTACAATTACGCTGAGCGATAGAACCAGATTTCAGTTTGCACAAAAAGTAATAAATGAACTTATTAAGAGTTTGTATCCGGCGCTGATCCCGAGCGTTCGGAGATGATTATTTTCCGCGGCGGATGGCGGCGCTGCGATTAGCAGATGGCGTGCGGTTAAACGGGAACGGTCTTCAGGTAAAGACGCCGGAGGAAGAGCGCGACTGTGGGAGGAGGGACGCGACTGAGGGGCGGGAGAGGGAAGCTTCACCTCTGCATACACACACACACACACACACACACACACCAGCACATGGACAGCCATCTGTCAGCTTCACACACACACACGCGTCTTCCTCGAGCTCAGTACTGAGACTTGGGCTGGATTTCGGTGAGACGGACGCAGGCAGGTGGAGATGTTCCAGATCACCGCGCCTCCCTCAGGACGCTACGCTACAGCACGCGGGCACGGTTAGCTCGTACTCACCTCGCTGCGGTGTTACTGAGTTACTGAGAATAATAATAATAATAATAATAATTTAAAGTGATGAACTCTTTAAAGTAATCTTAATCTTTAAAAAAAAAAAAAGTTATTTAATCTGGGTTTTAATCCTAATTTAATCTTGAACTCAATAAATATTAATGATGTTGAATGAAGGGAAAAGTCCAGATTTTTAAACAGTTTAAAAAAAACAGCCACATTTATAAATAATAATAATAATAATAATAATAATAATAATACAAATTTCATAATTCATAAACTAAAAGGGTTTGTGGAATTATTATTATTATTATTATTATTATTATTATTATTTTGCAGTTAAAAAGCTCACTGGATACAAAACATCTGAAACACCTGGACCTACAAATTTCTAAATTAAAAACAAAAATAAAAATACCTAAATAAGTCAAATAATTTCTAATAATAATTTACAGAAACAAAAAAAAAAAACACAGGCTACATACAAAAAACTGATTTCATTAAATTTTTACTTTTAATTAATAATAAAAAAGAAGATCTGCGAAAAGGCCAATTATTATTATTATTATTATTATTATAACATAATATTTAAATGGTTGGATTTATAAACTTAATCTTTACTAAGAGGATCTACAGAATTATTATTATTATTATTATTAGTTATGAAATAAGCAGTTAACGAGTGCCCTAAAGGCTGCCGCAGGTCTTTAAATAAACGAGTCTAAAGGTCCAGGGCGTGGCTCGGGTTAAACGTCCAGATTCCAAACAAATGCCATTTATTCGTTTAGAGAGATGATTGTTTTTTTTTGTTCGAGTAGAAGAGGAGTGTGAAAGCATCATCCTTGTTTATTGTTTATGACCATGTTTATTAGTATTAATCTCTTCCTCGGGTTTAAACCGCGGTGTGTTTCGCCGGCGCTCGACTTCCACGTGCCTGTTCCAGAACAACCCGAATCCTCTTATTAAACCGGGGGGAGAGAAAGAAAACGCCCGCGTCAGCATGCAGGAGTGTGTTACAGTATGTGTGTGTCAGTGAGTGGATTAAGTGTGTGTGTGTGTGTGTGTTAATTTCATACGCAAACTCCTACTGCACTATTATCTGCTCTGATAAAGGAAGAATAATCTGCATCTGTATTTTATAAATATCTGTTCCTCTGTAAGTCCATCACTCTCTCTCTCTCTGTACACTCGATAAAGTGGAGAATAAAGATTTTTCTGCTTATAAACAACGTGTGTGTGTGTCTTTGGATTGGTGTCTTTACAGGACTGCGATGTGAACGTGGATGAACGTTGGACGTGAATTTAAAGTAATAATAACGTGTGAGGTGATGACGCCTCGATGCCGCCGCGACCTTCACCCTGCCGCGACCCGCCGTATCTCTACGCTAACGGTACCACGGGTTTGTACGCGCGTACGATCAGGCGTTTACGTTACCATTCACGGTCCTTTCCAGGGTTGTTGTCGTCGTCTGTTAGCGTCTAACTGTCTGCGCGTTCGAGCTCGGGGACGCGGCAGAGGGCCGACGGCGCCGTCCTGACCCCGAGTCCGTAAAGATGTCTGACTTCACGTATCCTCACGTGTCTCTCCGGTTTAGTAGCTAATAATCATTTTTCAAGAATTTCTTTTCTTTTCTCAACAACATGATAAATACTGACAGTGTACGAGATTTATATGTTAAAAGTAGTATACATACATAAATATATTTATATATATCGTAAACCAATTCAGGGATCTGATCTTTTACTTTCTGTTTAGTTATATATTTTATAGAGTGTTTGTATGTTTGTGTGTGTGTGTGTGTGTTTTATAGACACACACACACACACACTCCTGTAATAAAGGCGAGCTCTGATCTCTGGATACGTGAAAGCGTGATCTCTTTCCGTCTAGCAAAACATCAAACCGTACCAACGCGCTATAATATTCCACATTATAAGTTATAAACTCGGCACTTCTCTACTCACAATGTACACTCACACACACACACACACACACACACACACGCGCACGCGCACGCACACACCAAAAAACACACACGGTACGACACGACACACTTCCGCTACAGGGAACTAAAAAATTTCAACTCTTAAGTGCTGACGTTGTAAAGCAGATCAAAGTCACGTGACCAAAACACGAAGAAAACATTATTATCATCATCATCATCATCATCATAAAAAAAAATCATCATAAATAAATATGTCAGATATTAATATTAATATTATAAACAGTAAACTGGGGCACTTTGGACAAAAAGAAAAAAAAAAAGACAAGAAAAAAAAAAAAAAAAAAACAAGATTTACAAAATACAAAAGCGGCGTTTGTTTTATTTTGGTGATTTCAGGGTTAAAGGAGGCCACACCCTTACTCACGGCGCTCGCGTCAGGCGTACAAGGCAGAAGACGGGGAATTATTGGTATTTATTGTTTTGTTTAAAAAAAAAAAAAAGATATATTTTTTTAACTTCTTTAAATCGGCGTGTTTGTGTTTATTTATTGCTGGTCGTCAAAACTTTTAAACGTCACTTGGGATTGTTTTTTAGGCAGTGATTAGGTTTGATAGCGACTGAATACTGTACAGTTATTATGTTTATTATTATTATTATGATTATTAATATTATGATGATTGTTATTATAGCACATGGTGTTCTGGTGAGTCTTTTCGAGTTTTCATGCTTGGAGCTATACAAAGAGGCACTTTGTTATTAAAACGTTTTTTTTTTTTCCACTTGCTTATTTGTATTGTATGTACAGCATTGATTGTGTGTGTGTGTGTGTGTGTGTGTGTGTGTGTGTGATATTTCTGGTTGATTTTTGCTTGTTTAACCCGTTCAGACCCCGACGCTCGAGGGTTTGCGGGACGGAGCGGAGCAGAGAGAGAGGGTCGGTTTCATGCATCTGCGCTTCTCGCTATAACTGATACGAGAAAGACGGCAGAAGAAGAAGAAGAAGAAGAAGTGAAAAGCGGATAAACGCGGAGGTCTGAAAGGGTTAAAGCGGAGTTAAAAGTGAAACTGCTGAGACACTTGCACATCTCGTCGGTGGGTCTGAATAACGTTGTCGGATCGTTGTTTTTTGTCGTGTGTACGGACAGATGAAATATACCAGCTTGTTATGATAAAAAAAATAAATAAAACAAAGAAGAAAAAGAGAAAAGTAACGGAAAGATATGATGTTTAAACCAGTGGATAAAGGCGGTGTGTGTGTGTGTGTGTGTGTGTAGAAGTTATATATCATTTCTGTGCCCGAAAGAAAACAAACTACCAGCTACTGTAGGAAGAAAATGTAAAAATGTAAAAGATCAAACACAAACACACACACACACACACTGTACTGCATTACCAGATAAAAAAAAATAAATAAACGATAAAATCCTCAACCTTTGAATATGAAAGATTCCCTAATGGTGAATAAAAACCTGTGTGTGTGTGTGTGTGTGTGTGTGGTGTGTGTGTGGTCACTAACACGCGTGTACAGCGTCCTACAGAAACGAAAATCATGCAACAAGCGTATGTGTAGATAATAATGAACATGTGATACCGAAAAACAACTGATTTACAAACAAACAAACAAACAAACAAACTAGCCGTCTGTCCGTTCGTTCGGTTTTTACATTATTATTATTATTTTTTTTAATCTTTTATGACAAGCGCGAGTTCGTAGCGTGACGTTTGATTTGTTTGCCGCGGCTAACAGATAACAGAAGCTCTCCAGTTCTGAGAATCGTTCGGACTGAGGGGGCGTGGCCTAGCTTGCAAAGGCGGAGCTGTTGGTCAGAAGCTTGGAAGCGATTCCTATAACGAGTGAGTGTGTATAACGGTGAGAGATGCTAACCTGCTAGCTTTTACGAGCTTCCGTTATGTGTTAGCGACGTTAGCAAACGTCACACCGTCGCGCTCAGGCTGAGCTGGACGGCGGTTCTGACTCCAGAGCGTAGAATCCGGAAGAGGAAGAAGAAGAAGAAAAAAACCAAACACACCAGATGAAAAGATTATATGTATGTATACTGTATATAGATATATTTTTATGAAAATTTTTTTTAAGTAATTTTTTTGTTTTTAAAATCCAAGAGTCTGAAGCGTCACACACTCGACACGGACGGCGAGAACGTCAGACGCTGAACGTAGATAAAAAATCGAAGCGGCGTGGTTATACAGACGTGTACTGAGAAAAGCACGGAGATCAGAAGAGTGTGTGTGTGTGTGTGTGTGTGAGAGTGTGTGTGAATAATAGGCGTTCTTGTATTGCGAAAGCACCTTTACGCTGCGTAGTGCATTTTGGTTGTGTTAAACGTCGTTAAGGCTGGTTTTAAGGGCACAGACAGGATGGCCGACAAAATGCATTGATCGTCAAGGTGTGTGTGTGTGTTTTATTAGTAATTAATTTATATAAAAAAATAAAAATGTGTGTACAGTTATCTAATAATCCGTGTCAAAGTGATGAACGAGGACACGGTCTGGCTTGAACTGAATCACAAAGTGACTCACGGGGCCTCAGAGTGATCCAGGCTTCTGATTGGCTCGAGCGGGTGAGAGTGTGTGAGCGAGTGTGTGTGCAGGCAGGAGTGATTAGCCGCGGTCATGTCCCCGTGAGTCTGGCGCGCTCGGCCATGATGAACAGCAGGAGGCAGCGGCGCTGAGGCTCAGAGAGGCGAGAACGCGCTCACACACCCGGGCATGTGCTGATGATCGGCTCTACCACGTCCCCGACATCCTCACACACACAGACACCCACAGCGCAGGCCATGACGTCACGTGTGTGAATCACAGGATTAGTAACGGATCGAACTGGTTTAACCCCATGACCAGGAGTTCTAACCTGCAGCGGGTCTGAGGACGTCACGGCTGTGTGTGTGTGTGTGTGTTTGAGCCGCAACATTAACCTTAACAATAACCTAAGCGACTACACACACCGCCGCTGTTGTCAACATTTACACAGTTAACAGTAAAAAAGCAAAAAAAAAAAAAAAAAAAGTGTTTTCGGGATGTAAAGCTGAATTCAAATTTTGTCCAAAAAAAAAAAATTGGGGTGAAAATCTTTTTTTGGATAAATTACAATTTCAGCTGGATATTTGCTTAAATTCCCAAAATTCTTGCTGTAGTATTTTGTCAGACTTTATAGCTGGATTTTATTTGCTTGATTTTTAAAAAAGTTTTGTAATTATTTTGGCTTAATTTTAGCCTAATATTTGCATATTTTCTAACTATCTTTGCTGGATTTTACCTTCAATAAAACTGACTTCAAATATTGGCTGCGGGTGAATAAATCTAAAAAAAAATAAAAAATTTGGATAAAGTGAAATTTTAGTTGAATATTTGCTTAAATTAAAAAAAATTCTTGCCATAATTGTTGGGTGAAAAAAAAAGATAAATGACAATTTTAGCTTGATATTTGCTTCAATTCCAAAAATTTCTGTAGTATTTTGCCTAATTTTAGCTTAATTATATTTGCTTAGTTTTAGTATTATATTTGCAGATAAAGTTTTGCTGGATTTTACCTTAATAATAACAATAATAATAATAATAATAACAATAATAATTTACTTATTGGTTTGTTTAATTTTAGCTCAATATTTGATGACTTTTTAAAAAAATCTTGTTTATCTTTAATTATCAATACTATAATTTCGCAACTTTTTTGTTCCAATAGTTTTGCCTAATTTCAGTTCCATGTTTCTTTCACCCACAGCGTAAATGTTTTATTTAAAACTTTAAACTTGGCTTAATTTTTGCTTCATTGAATCTTCGCTCATTGTTTGGTTTAAATCTCGTTAAACCTTTGGGAGGAAACTCCTGATGGTCTTGCGGCAGTGTGTGCGTGTGTGTGTGTGTGTGTGTGTGTGTGTGTGACACGAATCTTCATTCTTAAAAAATTCAGATTTCTGAAATCGTAGATGAAACGCGTCACAGAAGCAGCAGCTCCAGGTGTGACGATCGAATCACGGGTTTGGTTTATGGCTCCGCCCCCTTCCTGTCTGCTAGCCCTGGTAGCTGAGGGGGGCGTGTGGGCGGGACAAACACGTCTGACGTCTTTTCCCCTTCTGCGTCTCTGTCTCATGTCCTGTAATCTCACATCAGAGGTTCAGTCCTTTAACAGAGCTGATGGGAAAGGGGGTGGGTGGAGGGGTGGAGGGGGCGGAGCTAAGGAGCTGAATAAACGGGTGTAAGTGGAGGGCGCCGCCCCCTCGCCCCCCCACCCCCCCTCTTCCTCCTCCTCCCCCGCGCTCGATGTGTCTGGGTAAAGCACGCTGCGCTCGGGTCTGATGCAATCTCAGTGCAACAGGAAGTGACATCAATCTGAGCATCCTGAAGCGTGTGCACACACACACACACACACACACACACACACACACACAGAGCGCTGTGACTTCAAACCCATTAATACTGTATGATGATGACATTAGAATAAAACATCGGCACATGCCTGAGCGAGAACAAAGCGCATCATCTCCTGCCTGCCTGCGTGTGTGTGTGTGTGTGTGAGTGTGTGTGAGAGTGTGTGTGTTGGAGTGGTCTGAGGCCTGACGCTGCGCCACGCTCTGGGGGTGTGTGTTATTTATTTCATTTGCTGTGATTGTTCTTGTGAAGTTGTGAAACTGTGCTGGGGGATACGCTACACACACACACACACACACACACACACACATGCAGTACCTGCACTGCACATTGCAAAGGAAGCCCTGCAGTTCAGGCATCTCTCTCTGTCTGTCTCTCTCTCTCTCTCTCACACACACACACACACACACACACTCTCTACACAACACAATAAAAAGCTGCACAACAACAACACGATCAGCTTTTTATAGAAAACGAATTCTATGACACACACACACACACACACACTCACAAAAACAATATCAGATAAACAAGTGTATCATGTGTGTATCGTGTGTATCGTGTGTGTGTGTGTGTGTGTGTGTGTGTGTGCAAGAGAGAGAGAGAGAATGAGACTGCTGGTGGGCGATGCAGAGAGATTTTAAAACGAAATCACACACACACACACACACACACACACACAGCACGAAAGTGAACACGAGCGAGCGCTAATAACGAAAGCGGAAACACTTAATCATCATCATCATCATCATCACGTGTAAAAAAAGAGAAAAGAAAGAAAAAAAGAAAGAAGGGAAAAGAGAGAAACAAAACTCTACACGAACACAAAACTCTCGACTCGTTCAGATACAAAACACTCTCACACTCTCTCACACTCTCACACACACACTCTCACACACTCTCTCTCTCTCTGCGGTAACAGTAGTGCACTTATCGGTTTCTGCAGTGCAAAAACGAAGACGTGAGAAAAACAAAAAACACACGATGCAGTCCTTTTTCTCAAATAAACAAAAAACAAACAAAAAGAGAAATAATTTTTTCTTTAAAACCGACCAAGCAGAAACACACACACACACACACACACACACACACAGTGAAACGATTCCATGTGAAGCACAGGTGCTTAGACGTGTACTCTCATTGTTGTTGTTGTTTTTTTTTTTTTAATAAACAAATTATATCTCGAATGAAATTTCTCTCTTATGACGATTGCTTTTTATTTCATGACGCAGCGTGCGGGCGAGGACAGAGCGGGAAGCGCCGCTGAAACCATCGTCTCTCTCTCTCACACACACACACACACAACACGCTGATCTAGTGACTCAAACTGGCAACCTTCTGCAATGCATTATGGGAGACGGGAAATGTTGGGTGCACGCTGTAGTGAACGGGGCGAGACTCTGGACACGCCCCCTCTCTCTCTCTCCCTCCCTCCCTCTCTAGACAGATGGGGTTCAGGGTTCTGAGAGTAGTGCACTAGACCGAGGACAGAGTGTGTGTGTGTGTGTGTGTCTTTATTCTTTCAGTGTCACTACGTAGGGCACTTGATTGTTTCAGTCTTTAGAATAATAATAATAATAATAATAATAATAAAAGATCAGGGTGCATTATGGGTACTCACACCTGCCGCAGTGCATCGTGGGAAGTCATATAGCGCGCAGGACGGTTTAGGGGTTTAGGACGAAGGGGCGTCCTGCCTTTAGGGATGAAGAAGTGTTTTGTTTTTTTCAGTCTTTTTACGAATACCCCAGTGCATTATGGGTAACGAGCACCAGCCAGGATTGACGCTGACGTGGGAATTTTTCACGAGTGCACGATGATTGTTGTTTATAATGGACACACACACACACACGGGGTGTGAGGGTTTTTTTTTTTTTGGACGTACTCTGTAGATTCGTCTTTAAGGCCACTAGATGTTTCAGGGTTTAGGGATGAACAGGAGTGCATCGTAATCAGGAATGCAGGTTTGTGTTTTAAACACCTCGCAGCAGTGCATTGTGGGAAGATTCGGACACCCCTCTCTCTCTCTCTCTCTCTCTCTGGTTTACTCATCCTAGTTTTTCCACTCAGTAGGCTGTAGGGATGAAAAGTAGTGCACTTCAGGTCAGGAATGAATGTTACAACGGTGATGATCTGTCACACCATTTCATTCTTTCTTTCTTCCAGTCCAGAGAGCCGGGGGTCCGTTTGAGCCACTAGACGTCTAGGGCTTAGGGATCAGAAGTAGTGCACTTCAGTCAGAAAAACGGATCGAGAAAAAAAATAATAAAATGAACGAACAAATGAAAAGAGAAAAAGGATCTGATTAGTTTGTTTTTTTTTGTCTTGGTTCCCCTACAAACCAATGCATGATGCATTATGGGTAAAGTCTATCCTGCTGCAGTGCATCGTGGGAGTCAAAAATGTTTTCGAAAATGCTTTTCTTCTTTTTTTGTTTTCCCTAAAAGAGTAAGTGCACTAGAAGATAGTGAACGGGTGTGTGTGTGTGTGTGTGTGTTTTGTGTGTGTGTTTTGTTTTCCCCGACTAGCGCCCTCTCTCTCTCCCTCCCTCCCTCTCTTTCATTCTTTTTCCCTCCTTTTCGGACTGTTTGTGCTTCCTGTTGGCCGAAAAAAAAAAAAAAGAAAAAAGAAAAAGAAACGATAAATCTCACGCCGAGGCCGTTTGAGCCACTAGATGGGGCTTAGGGATCAGGAGTAGTGCACTTCAGTCGCCCCACCCGGGCCAAAGAGCTGAGTCACGGCGGACGTCGTCGCTAACAGGAAGCAGCTTCGTCTTTTTCCTTTTAAAAAAAACAAAAAAAAAACAAAAACCAACATTTTTTCCTTTGAAACTCCTTTTTTTTTTTTTTAACGTTTCTTTATTTTGGGATTTTGGGTTATTTGTGTCCGGGTCGCTGAGCGGCTCGGCGTCGGCAGCTGGTGGAGTAGTGCGAATAGTGAGAAGAGCATCAGCACACCGCGTCGGGGTGTAACAGTCTGAACGCGGGAGTGTGTGTGTGTGCGGAGCAGCCGCTAACGCCGCGCCGCGCCAGCCTTTACATTTCCGTTTTTTTCTTTTTTTTTGTCGATCGTGGAGCGACGAGAAAGATACAAATTGTGAATTTTTTCAAAAAGAACAAATTCATTTAAAAAAAAAAAAAGAAAGAAAGAAAAAAAGAACCCTCTGTTGTTCCTGGGCTTCTTTTCTTTCATATCTGTTTAATTTTTCGTCACTTTTAGGAAGAGATCAAATAACAGTCTTTTTTATTATTTGTTTTTCTCCAGTGGCAGTGTTCGCAAAAAAGTGAGAATTCTCAAAGCTCAAATACTGACGAAGAAAATAAAGGCCGAACCCCTCGCGCTGTAAACTCCACTCCAGACGTCTACAGGGAATCATGGGAAAGAGGCGGGGTTAGAAGGAGAGAGAGAGAGGTTGAGGGAAAGGTTGTGTGTGTGTGTGTGTGTGTGTAAATACGAATAAAAAAGTGAGAGAGAAAAAAAAAAAGAATAAAATGACCGTAAAGTGTGTTTAAGGTTCTTTTCCTCATGATGACGCGCGTGGACCTGGGTAACGTCTAGCTGAATCGATTATTTTTTTTATTTAAATAAATAAATCCGGTGTGGAATCGGATCTGATCTAAAGAAGGCAAACGTGTGACCGTCTTCACTTCCTCGTCCAATCGAAAGTCTGATAATCTGCTTCTTCTTGTTGGTTTTTTTTCTTGTTTTGTTGTTTTTTTTTTTTTGTTAAAGGTTTAACCACAGTAATCAGGACGCCGGCGGCGGCATCCAGGACGGTCTACATGGGAAAACGCTTAAAAATTTCACGGTTTTGCACACGCGCACACACACACACACACACACACGCGCACACACACACGGCCACGTATGTAAGTACGCACACACGCATACGATACGATACGATACGACTCACTCTACGGTGTGTAAGTGTATAAGTAGTCTGTGTGTGTGTGTGTGTATATATATGTATATATATGTGTATATATATATATGCGCATATATACATGTGTGTGTGTGTGTGTGTGTGGATCTTTCGCAGGCCTTTCGGTAGTGTTCAACACATAAATCAGTAAGGAAATCATACATTTAGAGGCCAGTAGTTTGGATCCAGCCAGTGGATCATCTCCAACTACACAGCCTTAAGGCCACCATCTATGGTTTTTTTTTAATTCTTTAAGAATAACGACAAAAAACGACCAAAAAAAAAAAAAAAAACTAAAAACTTTTTGTTTTCTGGGAAAACTCAACTCAATGTGCCAGTGTCTATACTCATTACTCTTCATGCCCCAAATTTTTAGGGAAAAACAAACAAACAAACGAACAAACACGAACCAACCAACCAACCAAAAAAAAAAAAAAAAAAAAAAAATTCTAGGGCCATTATTTTTCTTTTCATTCATTTTTTTTTTTTGTTGTTGTTGTTGTTTAAAAAGTTTTTTAAAACTTTTGACGATATATATTTGATTTTTTTTTTCCGTACTTATCCGTCGGAGACGTGCTTGCGCATGTGGTCGTTGAAGTGCTCGATTTGGTCGAACTTCACCGGGCACACCGAGCACATGTAGGTCGTCGCTTCCTGGCAGCTCGCCTCGGAGGCCACGCCCACTCCGGTTCCGCTGACGCCTCCCCCGGCTCCGCCTCCTCCCACCGGCATGGCCAGAGCCACCACCCCGGGACCGGGTTCGGGGACGGCCATCTGCACCGGGATGGACGCGGGGCCCGGCGGGTTGGCGCCGCCGGAGACCCCCCCGGTGACGACCCCGGTGACGACCCCAGTGACCCCGGTGACGACCCCGGTGGCGGTGCTGTGCAGCGCCATGTGCCTCTCCAGCAGGGTCTTGTGGGAGAACTTCTTCTTGCAGATGTAGCACTCGTAGGACTTCTCGCCGCGGTGCAGGCGCATGTGCACGTTGAGCGAGCTCTTCTGCGTGAAGCGCTTGTTGCAGATGCTGCACTGGTAGGCGCGCACGCCCGTGTGGGTCACCATGTGCTTGATCAGGTAATCCTTCAGGGAGAACGAGCGCCAGCAGATGCTGCACTGGTGCGGCTTCTCACCTGCGGCGGGGACACAAAAAAACAAGCAGATAAAACACACACCACAGTACAATACGCCCGAGGTCTCGCCATTGCTAATTAATATTCATGAGCACAGGAAGTGACATCGCTGTTCCTAGAACATCACACATTTTTTATTTATTTATTTTTTTTCAAGGAAAGATCTGTTAAAGAGGAGGGTTAAAGAACTTCTCTTTACTTCATCATTAAGGCTGTGAAGCTTCAAGAAGCACAGCTGTTTGAGCAGATGCTGGTGCAGGTGGGCGTGGCCAAAGGAGCAAGCGCCGAGGAAACGCATGCACAGGTGATCGCGTCCCTCCTGCTGTGGCGCTGCTGGTTTCAGCGTGAGTAGATGTCATTCTTATGGACGTCTCATTAACAGTACAGTAACGATACCTGACTAAACACTGTCAGGAGGGAATCTCAAAATGTTTTTTTTTTTTCAAAAGTGAAAAAGCTCTGCTCTTCTGTTAAACCGCATTGTGTCATGTAATTCGTTTCCCGCCACGCTAACGTTTGATTAGCGTCCGCCCAATCACGGGCTTTCACCGTTACTCTGATCTCATATCACCCCCCACACACACACACACACACACACACACACACCTCTCATTCGTCCACGATGATGAGCCCGAGGTCAAAGTCTGACAAAGTGTTATATAAGACCCAAATAACATTCCAAGGCCGGACACGGACGCAAAGAGTCGCTTTCACTTTAGTGCTGCATGACGGAAAAACCCGAGACGCCGGTGAGCCGATCGGGACGACAATTATTATATTTTTTTTCTATAAATACTTCTTTTTTACATTCGTTTGTGTTCGAGGTGGGAAGACGTCGCAGTTCCGCTATAAACCTACAGGAGGTGCTATCTAAACAATTCGTTCATGTTTATAAAATGGTGACACTATACACTACCGTTCAAAAGTTTGGGGTCACTTGCAAATGTCGTTGTTTTTGTTTAGTGATTTATTTTCTACATTCTACAACAATACTGGGGATTTCAAAACTATAAAATAACACATATG
>JAQMYL010000017.1:1077471-1086327 GCA_030014365.1 Clarias pachynema | reverse complement strand
ACTGTTCAAAGGAGATTAATGCATTTTTTTGGACGCCTTCAGCATTCCTTTACAATGTAGAAAGAAATAAAAATCAGTTACAAAAGGTTCTAACTGATGACTCTGTAAATGACAAAAGTGCATTTGCATCGGTTTTATGCAAAAAAAAAACTAGAACATCAAAAACGAGACCGAAAGGTGAATGAATGACGCACGGAAACGCGAAGTCGATTTTTCCTGGGAAAGCTTTCTAAAACACTTTGGCCTCTCGAACCTGTTTTTCCGGATGATTAATGAAGAACGAATAAAATAGATCTACTGTCTTTATCTGTCAGTCATGATGATCTTATCGTGAAACGACGCCCCGACTTCCGTACCACTTTCATTTTTTTTCCGTGTCTGAGCTCCGGGGTTTTTCCCCGCGAGCATGAATGACGGCGGTGTCAATCTTTTACGTAAGTAGCGCAGCTCGGCCACTGCGGTACAAGGCGCCATTACTTTAGTACGGGTTTCGCACGTTTGGGGGCGTGACGTGTAGATGGTCGCAGTAACTCGTGGAGGGTTCGGGCGAGCGAGTCGCTCCTGGAAGAGATGCGCGAGTGAGTCGCTGTGTATCGAGCGTATTTAAGAGACGGCGTATGTTTTACGGGTTCTGAAGGTTGGTGTAAATCCTGGCGTGCGTTCGGGCTCGGGCCGTACGCGGCGGCGTAAGTAATGGCGCTCGTCTTCGCCGGGTTTGTCTGAAGTTTTCTTGGCAGGCTTCAGGGAGGGTTTTGAAGTTCTCTGGCACAAACTCAGTCGTGTCTGCTAATCATATTTATCCGCCGCGACGAGAAGGTGTGTGATCCGCCGACGCCTTAATGACTATTAATTACGGATAATGGAGCGCCGAGAAGTGTTAATTCTTGTGTTTTTGTCCCTAAATAGAGTTTAATTAAGAGCGTGGTGGTGTAAAGGAGCTGACCCGGTGTGACTCCGGAGACATCGGTGAGCTTCTGCGGCTCGCGCTGCCACGGACCATTCCCTATCTGATGAGCCGCACTGCGTGTGTGCGAGCGCGCGTGTGTGTGTGTGTGTGTGTGTGTGTGCGTTCGCCTTGGCACCGTCTAAATGTCCTCACAATCAGCGAAAAACAGGAAAATTCGGATATTACAGAAACATTTTGATGGTCTGTTGCCGCTAACGCAGTAACACGCACAATGTGATGTTTGACTGCTAAACACTCACAGCATTTAGTGGCTAGCTAGCGTTCGGAAACTGCTCCGCTCTCTCTCACACACACACACCACAATTTGCGCGGTTTTACGTCTCAGAAACCTCACACCGGCATGTTTTTGCAACAAGTGTGCGTGCTCTCTCTCTCCAGCTACCTTCACTCTCGCAGCTCTCGCAACATGTCTAACGTCAGCGGCTGAACCGCGTCGTTCGGTTTGGGCGTCTCTACTCCTGTAATTAAAACATCGCAGTGAACAAACTGTCCAGAAATATCTCAAAGTTTTAAACACATCCCAGCTTTAGTGATCTTTTCTTATTTATATCATTATATTATCGACAGATTCTTAAATATTAATACGCTCCCGTTAGTGTTGTTACTATGGTTACGTAAATCCGTTAAGATCAATTAAACTGAGCCAAAAGGTGAAGTGTTGAGTTTCGGTGTAGTAGCTCAGGGCTCCGGGTTCAAACCCCCAGCTCCACCCGGCGCCGCTTGAGCAAGGCCCTTTACCCGTGTCTCCTCCAGGGGGCGCTGTTTCCCCAGCCTCGTGACAAGCCGGGAGAATTTCACATCGCTGTACCGAATATAGCAACTATAGTTTCTATAGCAACGCCTCCTTCACAGGGACTTGTTAATAATAATAATAATAATAATAATAAAAACACATTATTGCTGTGACGAAGGCGTCTCCGGTGACACCGCGGCATCCGGGCGAGTCGAGGAAACGCACACTAACCAGCTAATGCGGCTCAGATTCAGACCCGTCGGGTTTATTTACGCGCGCTATACCGTCAAGTTTAAACCGTTTATTTTAAATGCATACTGTATTTATTTTTTATTTTTAGGGGGTTGGTAGCGAGGTAGCTGATGAGCTGCATTAAAGTAGCGAACTGCGCCTTCTGCTGTGTTTTGTGGGCGTGGCTAAATGTGAAAGTGCTCGGGAATCCACTTCCGATCGGTGTTTACAAACGTGACTCCCAGGTTTCCGGCCTGAATAGTGTCGATGAAATGTCTGAGAATCTGCCAGAGTTTACGGATTTATGTCGTCTGTAATGAAACGGGAGCCGATCAGGAACCTGGATTTTACAGTCATATGTTTTAAATGATAATAAACATAATGAAGGGCACTCTTAAGCGTTTGCGGCTCAGACTTGCCCGTCCGTTCCAGATTCAAATGAGACGCTCAATTACCGAATTTAAATCGCTGGTATTTTAAAACGCCGTAACAGTAAATGTTCTGTTCTTGGCGTGTCCCCCCCCCCCCCCCCAACACACACACCCTCCCGAATACGGCTAGAATTCCTTTGCGTATGCAAACAAGGAACGTGGCGACAGCCTTCACGTCGCAGGAAAAGCCCCACAGATCTGTCAGTGATTACCATCTGTACGGAGCGCGCGCGGCTCTAATGAAGCCCGCCGTACCCGCTTCCAGCCCAAAGCGCTGTCACCTCGACGTGCCGGCGTCTGAACGGGGGGAGGAGAGGAAGACGGCTGCGTTTTAGCATTTTTTAATTGCGTTCTGTTTTCGTGTAATGAGTTTGCTCAAAGCCTAATTTGGAGGGTGAGGACGGAGCTGTCCCACGGAAACGCTCGTCTCTCCCGAGATCCAAAACACACACACACCGCGTGATGAGCGGATCGCTTCGCCTGTAACGTAGCGGCTTATCGCTGACGAGTGTGTGTGTGTGTGTGTGTGCGGCGTCTACTGTGTGTGTCACCACCTGAACTGTCCTCGAGTCCGCTCATAACAAGCTATAAACTCTAACAAACTGTCAGGTCCAAACTTACACCAAGCGTACACCATCTTTACTCGAGCCAAATCCTGCAAAAGATCAAATCCTGGTGTCTTCCCTTAAAAGGAACGGGACGTAGCGGCGAGAATGAAATGCACGCGTTTAATAGTGTGGATATAAGTGGGCGGGGCTTACCTGTGTGCACGAACATGTGTTTGACGTAGTTCTGTTTGGCAGTGAAGGTTTTGCAGCACAGGGTGCAGGCGTACGGTTTCTTCTCGCCCTGCTGGACCACTCCGGTGGCGGCGGGCGGCTGCTGCTGCTGCTGCGCGCCGGCGGTTGGCACTCCGCTCAGGCCGCTGGGGAAAGGCGTCATGCTGTGGGGAGGCACGGCCACGAACTGGGGCTGCTGGGAGCTGACGGTCTGCGGCAGGCTGAACAGGAACGGCTTGTTCTCGTTGGCCGAGGGCTGCGGGGCGAACAGCGTGGGCAGGTACGAGTTGGTGCTGCTGGTTAGCGTCAGCGGCATGCGCAGGTTGGCGGCGATGGTGTCGCACGGGCGGATGTAAAGCTGCCCGCCGGGCACCGAACTGGGCGCGATGGGGTTGGAGAGCGGCGCCTGGTCCATCGCGATGTCCCTCCCGTCCCCGCTGTTGTTGTCTTCGCCCATCTCCTGGCTCTGCTCCGGGGACGAGTCGGTGACGTCGATGTGCACCGGCGTGCCGACCTCGGCCTCGCCCTCGCGCCCGAACCCGGGCATGAAGTGCTGCTCCGACGGGTCGTTCTCCGTGCCGACGGAAGAGCTGACGCCCGAGTCGAAGCTCTCTCCTTTGGGTTCCCCGTTCGCGTCCTCCACGTCCAACCCGTAGCAGCCGTACGTCTCTTCGGTCGTCCTCTCCTGCTTGATGCGCACGTCGTTTTCGGCCGTGTGCAGCCGGACCGGGCGTGGCTGCTTGCGGCAGTGCGTGGTCTCCGTCGAACCCAGGAAGCGCTCGGCCTGCTGCTGGCGCTCGTGCAGCCGGCTCACCCACAGCGCCGGGTCCTGCACGCCGTCCTTCTGCTGCAGCGGGTCGAAGCCGCCGGGGATGGAAACGCTGGTGTAGTGCTGGCGTTCGCTCCGCGAGCCGTTCTGCAGCTCCAGGCCGGTGTAGACGGACGAGTAGGCGCGCTCGAGGCCTTGCTCGACGTCGCTCCCGGGGCCCGAGGTTCCCGAGTCGGGCGTGCCGCGCGGCGTGTCCGGGCCCGAGGCGTGCGAGACGATGCGCGTGCACTCGTCGATGACGGTCTTGATCTGCAGGATGCTGGCGGCCGTGAGGATCTGCAGCGCCTCCGAGTGCGCCACGCGCAGCGCGCCGCTGTACATGAAGTCGATGAGCTTCTGCACCGACTGCACGGAGACCACCGCCGGCACCTCGATGTCGCTGTAGCCCAGCAGCAGCTTGTCCTGGAAGAAGGGGCTGGCAGCGGCGAGCACGCAGCGGTGGGCGCGCAGCATGCTGCCGTGGATGCGCACCGTCACGTCGCAGAAGTGCCCACGGTTGCGCTGCTCGTTCAGGGTCTCCAGTACCGAGCTGCTGAAGTTGTGTAGGTTGATGTTGTGGACGCGCTCAGTCATCCCCTTTGTGGCTGATGGCGGCAACCTTGAAGGCAAACACACACACACACACACACACACACACAGAGAGAGAGAGAGAGACGCACATGAGCACGGGCATGAAAAAGAGCAGCTCGTCTGTTGCTCTGTATAATGTATTGGCACCCTTCAATAATTATTATAATAATAATAATAATAATAATAATAATATTCCCGCATCCCGAAAAAGAGAAGAAACAACACCCTGTTCTCGACTAGCTGCTGCTCCCCTGTCGTGCTCAGCATCGTAAATAAATAATGACTAAAGGCTTAAAACATTTAGACTTGTCCTACCCTGGCCTGCCGTGGAGCGCTTCTGCAGACAGGGGGCGCTGCTGAGCTGCTCGTGAATGAGTACGGAGTTTGAATTTATGGCCATGAGACATGTGTTTCCATTCTGCATCGAACATGAATTTAAACCAAAAATAAACCAGCTGCGATTTAAACCAGCTGGATAAAAAAAAAAAAAAAAAAACTCCCCCTCACCCTCACCCTCACCGACCCCGTACATGCGAGGACATCCGGGAGACGCTAAACACGCACCGGGACGAGGAGGTGGATGTAGTCGTCTTTTATTCTCGAGGAAAAAAAAAAAAAAAAAAAACCTGCACATGTGATGTGAAAAAGTGATGAGGACGGCGATGTCTGTTTTTTTTTCTTCCTTTCCAAACTAAATTTCGACGAAGCATTATAAAGTTGTACGGTACAGTTTGTGGCCTCAGCATTTTTTTTTTGGCTTTTCTTGCAATGTGCTGGATTAAAAAAAAAAAAAAAAAGAAAGATAAAAAACACATGGCACAACAAAAAACCGCAGAAGCGTTTTCATTTGTATGTTAAGCGACTTACAGGTGCTTACAGGCAAAAAAACAACAACAACAACAAAACAAAACCCGCAGTGTCCGATCGGAATCTAAAATCTGCTCGTCTTTAGTCTTTAACCCTGTGCGTGTGTGTGTGTGTGTGTGTGTGTGTGTGGCTCGCTCGGGACGGCTCTGTAACTCCTACAGTCTGATCTGTTCTTCGATATCGTCCACGTCTCCAGCGTGACAGTGATATAAAACACGCGGCTGAGACACGGACGCTGAGACAAAAGCTCCTTCTCAGTTCTCAGGCGAGAGAGGAAATCGGGAAAAGCGAAATAAAAGATGATTTATTTAAAAAAAAAAAAAAAAGAAAGAAAGAAAGAAAAAAACCCCAGTTCAGCTCCGTGAGAGAAATAATAACCTCATGTTCCACCTTGACCCCCGTTATCTCGGAGTTACATCTCATCTTTCTCAATTAAAACTAAAAAACAACCTTACATTTTACATTTTCTTTTCTGAGATACACACGAGAAAGGTGTCGCTTCATCTTATACACAAACAGAAAGAACTTATATACATACAGTATATATATATATATGATTATTATCATTAAATTAAGGGAACATCTGGATTCTGGATGAGAATCATTCCTGATTCATCACTGGAAAAGGTTCAACAGTCGTCAGCGCTCGTTACGGTGATTATTACATATTAGACACGGAGGACGTCTGGCCGAGGGGCCTCGTGATCGTCTGTCCACGCCGTCGAGGTGTTAAACGTTCCCTAATTAACGACGGAAGCTTGTTGTCAAAGTGTATTGAAAAGCGCGGAGACCACATTGAAAAAATGATTGTTTTTGTCTTTTGATCGTGTTATATGACGTGTAGATGTGTGTGTGTGTGTGTGTGTGTTCAGGTGGCTTTTATTTATTCAACGTTCATGGAAGGAGTCTCCAGTGCGAGAGGACGAGTTCATGCTTTCTTAGTAACATGAGATAAAAGCGAGGCGTGGTGTTTATAGCTGCTATAACATACAGGAGTTTATATTATTAGGAAAAATATTCAATATAACTATAACTGGATAAGAAAAAAATAAATTGTGATGTTATAATCAATAATCCCAAATTTATCACAAGATCCATATGTATGAATATGTACAGTGTGTGTGTGTGTGTGTGTGTGTGTGTGACCTCGAAGCGGCAAACAGTCTGTCTTTTAATCCAGCGCTCGTCTTCAATAATAAACTCTTAAAGCCTGGACTTCATGTTGTCCATCTCGTAGCTCGTGGCTGTGTGTGTGTGTGTGTGTGTGTGTGTGCACGTTCTGTACACTTACACAACAGCAGCTCGCAAACACACCACCAATCAGCCTGGGGAATGTGACTAAACCCTTATTTATTTATTTATTTTTTACTTTTTGTTGTTGTTGTTGTTGTTGTTGTGTAGTCCATCTGCTCGTTATTAAGTCGCGCGACCTCGCTCGTTATCGGTGAATAAAGCGGTGGCGTGGGCTTTTACGGACGCTCCTCGCGACCCCTACAGAGGAGGGACCTCCGGAGTCCTCGCTAGTCACGATCGCTTGGTGAAACTTCACAAAGTGTTGTCCGGCGCCGACGCCGCGCTAATTAGCCGATTCGTTGGATCGCGGAAGAAATAAATAAATAAAATAAAAGTGAGAAGCAGGACCAGGTTGGAGCCCCTGGCTCACACTTCTTGGAGATTTAAGAAATAAAAAATAAATAAAAAAACACGACTGATTAACGATTTCGTGCTTGAAGAAGTGTGTGTGTGTGTGTGTGTGTGTGTGTGTGTGTTTTACTACCGAGAGTAATTTTACTCCTCACAGCTCCGAGTACAGGAAGCCACGTGAACTCAGTGTGAGGTGAATTAGATTTTTATGTGTGATATCTTGCGTGTGTGTGTGTGTGTGTGTGTGTGTGTGTGTGTGAGACGTTGTGTATGTTTAAAGCAAATCTCCTCAATCTAAACTCGACCCTTAAACCCAGATCAGCGCGGCTCTGTGACGAGGACTATTGTTCAGCTCGCTGTGTAAATACACACCAAGTGAATATAAAAAAAAAAAAAATTCACCCAAGTTCTTCCTCTTATAAGGACAAGCCTGTACAGGTGAATAAAGCCATACACACACACACACACACACACACACACACACGTACGTTTGATCGGCACCACTTCCCAATACTTGAATCCTTACTCAGATAAAAGAATGTGCACAATAGAGTTCCCGCTCGCCAGGCCTGAAGGAACACGAATGACGGAGTGTTGGAGGGATTCGTACAGGCTGGAGCAAAGAAAGAAAAAAAAAAAGAAAAAGAAAAGAAAAGGAAAAAAAAAAAAAGAGTGTGTGTGAGAAAGTCTGTCGGAATGTACGAGTGTGACCGTGTGTGTGTGTGTGTGTGTGTGTGTGTGTGTAAATGTCTGGTATTGCAGCCGTTACTCATTGACGAATCTGAATACGCCTCTTTATTTGCATGTGTGTGTGTGTGTGTGTGTGTGTGTCTTATCACATTTTTTATGATATGTGATATTGTATTTTTTATTAGTTTTTTTTTTTTTTTTTTTTTAACAGAACAGGCGTCTCAGGACTTGGTTTAACAATCTGCCAAAAACTTGTCGTTCGCACAGAGACAGAAGAAGCGCGCAAATAATATTCGCCGTCATCTTCGAGAACCGACATAAAACAAAACGAGAGGAAAAAAAAAAAAAACACAACAGAACGGAACAAATGATGTAGATTATAAGATGTTTATATAACAGTCAGGTTTGAGGATTGTGGACGAGCGCGTGGCGTTTTTTACGGAAGGCGAGTGAAGAGAGAACACCGGACTGATCGGGAATGAAATTCTTCCTCTCCACCCATCAGACGCGACATCGTGGCTCTGAGGCGTCTGGAGGTGTGCTGTGGGGCTCGAGACGTCTGTGCGACGGATCCTTCAGACGGACCAGACTTCCCGCCCCCCCTACGCTCGTCTGCGACCCCCTTGGAGACCCTCGTCAGGTCCTGGTCGCTGAAAACCACGAAGCACGTCACAAGAGCTGCTGTTTTGGAGACGTTCTGACCGTCTCAACCATCTAATCAGCTCATTAACAGGCTTGTCTCCGTGGACGTGGGCGTGGCAGACACCGCAACTCGTTAGGAGTCACTCGGAGCCTTAGCCCGATTTTCCTGCTTCCATCACATCAACTTCGCAACTTCTCGCCCAATCGCAGACGCTGTAACAAATCGATCAGCGTTTCTCCTTGTCATGGGGTTTAATATCAAGGTTGATCACAGTAGGGAAGGATTACGGAAAAAACACAATAAAAAAACAAAAACGAAACGAAAACAAAGGCCTTTCAAGTCAAAGCGGGACTTTCGATTGAACAGAATGAATAACAGAACACAGTTACAAGAGTTACAGTTACATTTATTTCTTTTTATAATCCCCTGCGTCACATCTGAAACCCCGGCCTCCCAGGAACTCCTTAAACGA
>JAQMYL010000017.1:1016850-1028237 GCA_030014365.1 Clarias pachynema | reverse complement strand
CTCTGGAGACAGTGTTATGATCTGGGGTTGATCAGTTACTCAGGTTTAGACTCAGCAACGTTATGGGGCAATAAAATTAAGTCAGCTGACCACCTGAATGTACTGAATCACCAGGTTATCACATCTATGGATATAATTGTCTCTTCCCTGATGGTCCAATGGTATTCCAGGACACGAGTGTGACGGAGCGACTGGTTCATGGACTAGACGGCATAATCAAAGCTCAAGACGCTCAAACAAAACATTAGCGTGTGACGTGTTATATAAAACCTACAGGACAAACATCACACTGTTCTATTAATCAGGGTTGAACTTGTCCAAGCTGTTGTACACAGAACTAGTTTCATTATTGCTTTATTTTAACCACAAGGACGAGTCGGTGTGACAACAAACAAGTTTCTTTTGTTACACGGATACGCCTGAACAATTTGATCTACTTAAAACAATCGGTGTAAATTTATAACCTGTTTAACAGTTCAGTCTGAGACATAACGCGCAACAGTCCACATGCAGTATAAATCTGCATCGATCTGCAGAAAAATATATGAATATAAGTAAACGTACAGTTGCGGTATGAATATTACTCGTATGTAACTCCGCCCACAAAGCACAAAAAAATGCGAACATACAAATCTATAAAATAAAATGACCAGAACGTTTCCGGACTGTAACTCGACACATTTTAACTTGGTCAGTTCTGTACGTGTCCAGCGCTTCGCACTCCAGAATTAAACCGCGTACAGGGAGGAAGACGTCCCTCTAAATCACGACAGAGGACTAGAGGTTCAGGCCTGACGCGCGGTTCCGTGTAATCCCTCTCGGAGGTGGAGAATGAAATGAGTATCCTGTTCTGTTCCTGAGCTCGGCGCTCGTTTTCAGCGCCGCCGGTTGCATCATCGTCGCATCATGCGCGCCTGCGACGCGCGGCGCAAACCTGGCCTTGACATTCAATTAAACCTGTGAAGGTCACTTCTGCGACGAGGTTCAGAATATCCCAGGATCCTCACACACAAACACACACACACACACACACACACACACACAGACATGCATACATACGTGTCTAATTCCTATAACACTGTGCTGATGATTTATTTTATGCTAAAGTTATTTTTCCGCGAGTGAGTCGAGACAAATTAGCGTTTATTATAAACGGTGCGATCTGGCGTTATCCTGGAAACTGACGCTAAACCCAGCAGTACGAACTGATACAGAAGGTGATATTGTTTTCTTTAACAACAATACTGGTCTAAGCACTAAGCCCATATCACTTCACACACACACACACACACACACACATCTTTCACATCATGATGTAATATATTGTTGGGTCATGACACTCAGACACATCCGTTTCTCATATCCGAATTGCTGAGCTGTGTGTGTTTGTGTGTGAGCAGTTTAGACTGCGCCACCTGTGGGGATCACAGAGGAACGGCGTTTGCATTTTACATTAAAAAATGATTTTTTTAAAAATGTCAATGTATTACTAAAAAACAAAAGAATTAATTATTCTTTTAATCGGTCGATTAATCGGTAGTAATCGATTAATCGGTATTAATCGATTTAACTACCTAATAAATTTGTCCCCACACACGCCTTTTTTTTGTAGTGTTAATCCATCATTTATTCATTATTCGTTATGAAATAAATGCTGCGGTTCTCACCTGCTGTCGGTTTGTCACTACACATCCTGCGTATCACAGAAAGTCGTACGTTGATACGATATATTTCACCAATCGTCCAGCCCGAGTGTAACTCAGAACTAATAACTGTAATAAAGTCACTCCTAACACGAAAGAAAAAAAAACAAACTGTGATGTCTCTTCATCTGTGAATTTTTTTTCCGCTGTTGCTTTCATTCTATATATATTTTTTTTCTAGATCACAAACAAAACAGAACAATGAACCTCTCTCAAGTTACGCCTCGACACAAATAACGATATAAAGCACACGCGCGGATATTCATATCCATATTCCTGTCTTTTTTACTACCGATTGAATCACCCCCTTTTTTTTCCCCGTCTGTAAACAGTACACTTGTTTGTTCAGCGCGTTTCTCAGGCCAGACGTCTCCTCAGGGCTCGGTGTACGGCCTTATTTAGTTTACGTGTTGGTCATAAAAGGGCTTTCTCATCCATTTCAGGCTTGAGCACTCACATCGTTTCCAAATACTTTACATCTATTTCATGCACAATGACACGCACCTGCTAACGTGAGCGAGCGGCGAGAAACATCAAGGCTGTGCCGATCGAGGCTGTACTTGTGAATGTGCGCAAGGTTACGCACAGAAATCCATGAAATGAACACAATCTCCGTACAGGTTACAGCAAAGATTTTCAATCACGCTTTTGTTATTAATGTCAGTAAATAATTATAATTTTTTTTGTCCTTTAGAGTTAATTAAAAATGTCATTGAGCACAGACTGTCAAACCCGAACAACGCTAACGCGAGCCGCGCAAGAACCGGCACTGATGCGAATCCTAAAAGTGCGACACAAATTTGTAACTGATTTTTTTTAAAAAATTATATCGTTTTTTTTTTCCCTCGATCGCTCCGCATCCTCGTTAAGCGCCTGGACGGCGGCTCGGAACGATAACGCACGTGGACCCGCTACACGTTAACGACACTCCCTCGGGATCCCCCGCGAGTCACGTGACAGTAAACACGGGCACATGTTTGAGTTTCAGTTTTAGGTTCCAGGTGTCTTTACCTCATTTTGCTGTGCATCATCTAGCAGAACGTTTGATCTTTGTTTGTACGCATGCTTCTTACTCATAGCTCAAGTTGTTGTTATAGATTGTTATTGTTGTTGCTGCTTTTCACTTGACTACACTAGTTTAGTCCTCATACTGGCCAGAAGACGAGAAGGAGCCATCCAGTGTCCAACCTGCTGCGGTCCCTGATCGCCACTTTACCTCCTCGTCCTGTGTCTTTGTCTCACTTCGTTGCGTTTTCCGTGTGCTTACACCAGCTTAGTCCGGCTCATAATTCCAACTCACAGTCTGCTTTCTGTTCCTGTTTGTTGCTCACAATATTTAATAAAGTCGAGTCGACACCTGCAGCACCTTTTTATTCTGACAGACACATGTTCACAAAAATCTATATCTACACCATACTGCCTTCCTTCACACGGCTTTCCTCAAGTTTTAGGGCTGTGTTTATGGGAATCTTTGACGTGCGTTTGTGAGGTCAGACACTGATGCTGGACGAGAAGTCCTGTCTCACAGTCTCCGCTCGAGGTCGAGGTCAGGACTCTGTGCAGGACAGTCAAGTTCTTCCATACCAAAATCAAAGCTCATCTTTATGGACGTTGCTTTGTGCACTGGTGTAAAAATGGTGGACCAGGAAGGGGGTCGTCCCCGAACCGTTCCCGCAAAGCTGGGAGCATGAAACTGTCCAAAATGTCTTGGTATGTTGAGTTCCTTTCACTGGAAGTAAGGGGCCGAGCCCAACTCCTGAAACACAACCCAACACCAGCGTCTCCAACATCACTGCACGTACTATATACTACAGTTTAGGAAAAAAAAATTTTTTTTTTTTGTGCAAAATATACAGTATAGAAGATTTTCTGCATTATATTAAGGGGGGAAATATACAGTTAAACCGAATCACTGATTCGTCTGAATTATTTTGCAAAAGCAAACTTTAATGTTTCAATTGATCATTAAAAAACCTAAAAAAGGAGAGCGGTGATGTAGTAACCATTCAAGAGTTTCCATCAGTCTATACGGTCCTGGGGAGAGTCTAGTGAAGTGCAATACAGGATTTTAATGATTGGTATTAAAGATTAAAATTCTACAGCGCACTCACAGATACCCAGGAATTTACCTTTCACTTCATGCCATATGACGAGCCCACTTTTAGCGTCCACGCTGACTAACTCGATGAGATGTAGTGCACTACTGATACATGGATGATGCACTAGAACCTCTGAAACGTGGAATGGGGAACTCTTTCAGAAAAAAAAAGGTGAAGCCGTGAGAAAGCACTGGGGTTGGAGACGCTTGGAGGACGGCTGGAGCGCCGAGTGAGAGCTGTTCTGTTTCAAAGGAGAGGCTCGTCAAAGAAGCTCCACGATGATGATGATGATGATGATGTTGATGATGATGATGTGAAGTACCACATCGAGATCTGACATCGAGTTTGAATCCTGATGATGGATGAGAGTCGTAGTGAGAGGAATAACATTTCTCTCTGAAACACTCAGTCAATCATCAGCCTCTGTACAGTATGTGGAAGAGGGCGGATAGCGCTCGAAGCATGACGGCTAGCTAGGTAGCGGGAACTGGAAGATGAACAAATCGAGGATTGAATTTCTTCAGATTTTCAAAAAGTTGTAACAAAGCGAACAAATGCTTGATGTGAGATTTTACAGAGACAAATAATAAAGTATATAAATTACAACAAAGGTCCCCAAAAAATTTATCCATACTCAATATATATATTTTTAATTTTCTACCATATTTACTGCTTAATTAAAAACTTGAAATTTCAGGTGATTGAATGAAATTATTGAATCCTGGCTAAAAGTTTAGCGGTTTATCGCCAGCTTGTGTTTAAGGTCTCTATCTCTAAACTATTCACGCGCTATCCAGCAGCACAGCGTCCTGTGTGGTAAGAGCGGATTATTTAATCATTAAATTCGTTTCGAATTCTAACAAAATCTAAGGATCACGATTTTACTAATATCCTGATTCTTATATTATTTATTTTTACCTCAGACTTCGTTTCAATGCTAAATGAACCTCACAAATAATTAGCCTATGCTAATGAACCTAGCACACCGCATGCTGTGCGTAATGCCAATGTCTGAGTATCTGAGAGCACGCCACCTTCAGGATTATACAGGAACGGCAAATTCCATGAATTCAAGACTGATTTCGGGTTTATTGTGGCGCTGCATCAACTGAATTGAACCGAATCGATTTTTCCCCATCTTGAGGTGCATCGTGGTGATGTTCAGCCTTAAACATTTGTACTTATTTCTCTTATATTTATTAGACATAATCTCTATCAGTTCCATTACTGAAACTGCTACATGTTTAGGCTTTAAAAAAAGTACCACGTTAATGAAAAACCATCTCTACGGTGGAAGAACATTAATATAAAGTCAAACTCACAAACTTCACGCGCCAGATCCCCGTGTTCCTCGTCCCAACGACTCTCTCAATGATATCTTTGATGTATTGCATTTTTACTTTTGTATTTCAGATGAACTTGATTTCCAGGAAGTGCTCGCAGCTGGTTGGCCTTATCACATGACAGGAAATTAAATTATTAGATCTCTCTTCTTTTTTTCTTTTCTTTTTTTTTTTTATTTCTTCATTTTAAAAATATTTTTAGAACAATTGTAGAGGTTCAGTTACTGTGCAATCTATATGCATTAAACCTCTTTACAAATGCTTCTTTACAAACACACACACACACACACACACACACGAAGAGGACGAGATGATAGATACACATCCTTCAGTATGAAAGATGATATTCTAACATTATGTTTTCTTACATTTCCTTCCCAATGGGCTGATCTTAAGGAAAAAGTGTTGCATTTAATACGTTTTTTAAATTTCCTGGTCTAAAGAAATTTTTATATATATATATATATATATTTATTTTTAATTCGTAAGCCTTGGAGGAGTAATCATTCTCTACTTTTTATCCAATAAACATCCCAAAATCCTCTCCAGCTCTGACTCTCAATCACGCCCGAGGTGTTTCCAAGTAATTTGGCCGACAGCGAGTGCACTTACCGGTATTCAAATTCGATTCTTATTTAAGAATGCAAATATAAAAAAAGAACAAAACATTCCACATGACACCTTTGTGTGTATATACTGTGTATATATATATATATTTGTTTGTCCTAAGTAACCAATTAAAAGGCGGCGGATGGAGGCGTTTCAGCCGCACACTGTGACTTTGTGTGTATATACTGTATATATATATATATATACACATTTGTTTGTCTTAGTAACCAATTAAAAGGCGGATGGAGGCGTTTCAGCCGCACACTGTGACTTTAACGTCGTTACACATTTCTAAACAAACACCATGTCCAAAAAGTCGTTATTGCCAAACAGCTTTTATGGTTATCGTTATTGCCAAACAGCTTTTATGGTTACCGCTCCTGGTTCGTGCATGAAGCCTGGGTGTGGCATCAACCAAAAAAAAAATTTTTTTTAATTGTATGGGGTAATTTTATAACGACTAATAAACGGATGTTGTAGAAAGAAATAAAGTGAATTGCGATGAGTCTGTAGACTGCACAGTGTGTTCACTGCTTTAATGAGGAATTTATGTAAAAAGATAATTTTTTTTATTATAAAAGGTTCTGTTTTATCCTGCAGTAAGAGAGAGGGAGAGAGAGAGCGGCTTTAATGCTGAAACGTGTACGGAGTATTACCATGACCTGTTTGAATAGCGCAGTAATGATTAATCCATATATCAGCAGACGTATATAAATAGCTGGTATTAATAATACTATCAACCAGTGACCTTGGTACAGGTGTAGAGAGAGAGAGAGAGAGAGAGAGAGAGAGAGAACGTTTTAAAGGAAGTGTCTACAGAGACGTGTACGTCTGTACTTTCCTCCGGCTTTAAATAGCGCCGACTGATCTAAAGCCGCACAAAAGCACAAAGTGCTACACATACACACACTTACTACGTGAGTCTACTGTATACACCTTTCAGACATCGACATTAAACTCAGTGACAGGTGAAGGGAATAACATTGATTATCTCACTAAAATAGCACTTGTCAAAGGGGGGGGGGGGGTGTGGGGTATACAGTACTGTATATATACACAGCAAAGTGAAAAAGAGTCGGTTCTTGAAACTCATGTGTTCGAATCAGGAAAAAAAGAAACCGAGTGACTTGGGGACATATTGTGACGTCTAGACGACTGGGTACGACAGAGCGACTCCGAAACTGCAGGTCTGGTTCGATGTGTCCGGTCTGCAGGGGGACAGAATCTACCAAAAGGCGCATGAGGGGTGAAGGCTGGTCCGTCTGATCCGATCCCACGTGGTGGGGGGGGAGCTACTGCAGCACAAACTGGTGGGGAAGTGAAGGCTGGCTCTGATAGAAAGGAGTCAGAACACAGGAATTGTGTACGGAGCTGCGTAGCTGCAGAGCGACCAGGGTAGCCATGCTGACCCGTGTCCTCCACCAAAACACCTACAGCGGACCTGTGAGCACCAGAACTGAAATGCTGAGCAACGGAAGAAGGTGGCCCGGTCTGATGGGTCCCGTTTTCTCGGCCGAGTGCATTTGCGTTGAAAGAGAGGGCACGGGGATGCACTACGGGTAGGAGGCGGGCCGGCGGAGGCAGTGTGGCGCTCGGGGCGAGGGTCCTGCCATTTGTGTACCACCTACCTAAACACTGTTACAGACACCTTTTCACTGTTTCAGAAGGATAATGTGCCCTGACACACTGCACACACCGTTCAGGAACATTTCGAGGAACATGACAATGAATTCCTCAGCTTCTGATCCATCATCTGTGGGATGCGCTGGACAAACATCCTGGACGAACATGTCAGATCCGTGGAGGCCCGACCTCACAACTTACAGGATCTGCTGCTGGTGCCAAATACCACACACACCTTTGGATAAATATTAACACATACCTGTATATGAGTTAAATACGAGAGGTGTTCAAGTCAAAGCGGGACTTCCTAAACTTAACTCTGTTTATTTCTATATATATTTCTTTATTTCCTGCAGCCTCTCAGGAACTCCTTTTAACGCCCCAAACATGTTGAAATGGCTCGGAGCGAGATCCTGTAACATGCAAGTGGTGCGGTGGGCGGTACGAGCTCGTGCAGAACGCCTTTGATGTTTTGTTTCTCCCCCATTAAAGAAAGAGACATCGAAGGAGTTCCAGACGGTCCGATCACGGCTGAGAAAACATCCCACACTCATGGTAAAAAAAAATTTAAAACAGTCCCAGTTTGACTCGAACGCCCCTTGTAGATCATTACATCCGTGTATTAGACGAACTATACCGTCTTAACTACACGATACGAGCCTGAGTTCGTCTAGTAGCCTGAGAAAAGAGCTCTTGTTGGAGAAATCATCTTCTCTTGATTAAAAACAGATTCTCAAACGACCTCGAGTTGGGGAGGGAAAAAAAAAAAAAAAAAAACGCAATATTGATATCTGTATCAGCCCGTGACCTTGCCCGCGTTAAAGTGGTGTGAACACAGGAGAGGGAAAAAAAATTAATAAATAAAAAAGCGTTCTGAAAGCAGACACGTGAACAACCTGAACAGCCTGAGTGAGTTTTGTTTTAACTTCCGCATCAGCGTGGACGTTCTGCTTTAGTGCTAAATTTCTTGCGGATTTTCTTTTCTTTTTTTTTTCTTTTCGTCGCGCATTATTTTTGAAAGAAAAAAAATGTAATGAAAAAAAAAAAATTTTTTTTTAAATAATTTTACTTTCATTGGTTTTTATTCAATTCTAACACATTGCTGTTTTTCATAATAACTCGTAACTTTTAAGTTCTGTTTCTCCGGCACTGTTTTCTGATCTCCTGACCCGCGGGAGAAGCTGGATCACAGGTTCAAACCGCAGCATTATTCAGCACATGCCTGCTGTATTTTAGACGAGACGTCGTTTGCGTTTGGCATTAATGAGGTCAGACGTTTTCTGAAGGGGAGAAATATGTGACGAGACCTCAAGTGAAAGCTCGCTACTGATAAATCCTATTTTCATGAATCAACTGGCTCATGAATTAAAGGAATTTACTGTAAGAAATGAGCTGAAATAAACCTAATCAGAAACACAACTGACTCCCGGTTGTGAGATCTCATGCGCTATGTGGGGGAAAAAAAGGCTCAGAATGTTCGGTTTTGAAATATTTTTCAGAACAAACATTCTGTATAATGTCACACCGACGTGGCTACACACACATACACACACACACACACACACACACACATACACACACATAACACTTACCAAGGAACCTGCCATGCCATGCACAAGAAGCTACAAGTCTGAACCCCAACGAGTCTGTGATGTCATTTAATATTACAAAAATAAATAAATAAATAAATAAATAAATACAGAACAAGATCATGATTTAACACACAAAATTCTAATTATAATAGTAATAATAACAATAATAATAATAATAATATAATCTCATCAGACATGAGCCGTTTTCATTAACTCGTATAAAAGACCTTTATCTTTTGTATACGTTACTGATAGTTATAGTTGCAGTGTAAAAAAAATATTTTTTAAAAAACGTATCAAAAAAAAAAAAAAAAACTCATAACACGAGGCTTATTTATTTCCTGTCCTCTGGTCGACTGCGTTAAATATTAATGAATAATTCTGTGTCAGGAAGTGGACGGCTGCGTGGCCCGTGTCGGCTTAGAGATGCGGAGAAAAAAAAGAGAAGAAAAACCTGGAGAATTATCATCTGGATAAAATAGGAATATTGAGGATACGAGATTTGTAACGCTGCCAAGAGAAGATCGCTTTGGGGATGTTCATCGGGATACATTTTTTATTTTAAGTCAGAGCGTGTGTGACCTTTGACCCTTATACGGATGACACACACATAAACACACACACACACACACACACGTCTTCATTCACTTGTTTAAAAACACACACACACACACAAGTGGCTAAACTTTTCCTGTTTTCCTTTTTTTCCCCCCCGAACCTATTTTAAGCGCTTCAGGCTTGTTCGGGACTCGACATGAAGTGCAGACGGTCAGAGTTTCCCTTCCGTAATAACCTCTGACCCGGAGGTCGAAACGTGGCCTGTTATACGTACGTGCGTGCGAGTGACGTTACTACATCGTAACCAACCCCCTGACTGTTTTTATTTCACGGTCGCGCGATGTATATAAAAGGCAGAAATAAAATCCCAGACAAACCTTGGAGCTCGGCCTCGTCAGGAGGAGTGTGTGTGTGCGTGTGTGTGTGCGTGAGGGAACGGGCGAATCCGGACATATGAAATAAACATAAGCTTAGTGTGACACTCGTCTTCTTCTATTCTTTTATGCTCGCGGAAAAGCCGTTCTTAAATGTTTCCTGGTGGAGACTCGCACCAAAAAAACAAAAAAACAAAACAACAACAAAAAAAACAGCACCGGATTGTAGGAGAACGAAACACACACACACACACAGACAAACAAAAATGCGTAAAAATATAAATATAAATCGACATCCGAGTCTGAATAAACGCATCGACTCTCTAACCTGTGACTCTGTGTCCGTCTCTCTCTCTCTCTCTCTTTCCCGACAGAACTCTTTCACTCTTTCGCTACGGGAACGCTCAGAGTTAGAGATAAAGATAAAGAACATGTGCTCGAGGCGGGGGGGGTGGAGGGGGGGGGGGCTGTATTTTATTAAACTAACACACACTCTGCACAGGCCTAACACTTCCTTCTGCGGAGTTATGAGTGCTGTTAAAATGCATTAATGTGATCGGATACATGTGTCTGAGATACTGAATGTGTGTGTGTGTGTGTGTGTGTGTGTGAGATCTGTGTTTTGGTGGAGCCGACTCGGGAGATATAGACGTGTATGAATCTAAAATTATATAGAAAGTACCAAGGTCACGTTTGTTGGCAAGTCTTTCCTGAATTCCTGAATTTCTGAAAAAGTTTCAAAAAGACAAGACCTGGTGGAAATAAAAGAAAAGAACAATAAAACAAACGAAAATAAAAAGGAAAGAAAGAAAGAAATAGAACTGCGATGTAGCAGAGTGTAGGGTTAAGTGAGAATTGGAACAATTTTCTTTTTTTTAAATTTTATTTAGGGTTTGATCAAATCGGTGCAACCTGATAACCGTAACAACACTACTACTCATAATAATAATAATAATAATAATAATAAAAACAGGAGCTGATAAGTACAGCGTGTAATGTTGAAGCGTGTAGGACGTGTAAGAGTTAAAGCTAAATCCACACCAGAGCGGGCAAGTCAAACCGGAGTCACAGCCGTCCACCGCGCACTGATTTACCGGCACCTGTTATCTCACTTTATTATCAAAATAATAATAATAATTATAAAAATAAACAATACGAAATTTTAAAAAATAATAAATCCGCGTACGAGACGTTTCTCATCCTAAACCCGAAATCTGCTCAGACACCAGATCTCAAATTTCAAACCTATTCATTGCTTTGTGTTGTTAATAAATCCGTTTTAAGCCATCTGACCCACTTTCTGTCCTCTCTTTAAGCTCAGCTCCACCACACACTCACTCACACACACTCACACACACACACACACACACAAGGCTTGATTTTTTTTTTTTTACTTTTCCCGCATCCACATGCTTTCATTTCCTCGCTCCGTGTTGAGAAAGATGGGCTACGTGTTGGATAAATCGGTTTAAATCTCCCTAAATGT
>JAQMYL010000017.1:994731-1005285 GCA_030014365.1 Clarias pachynema | reverse complement strand
CGCTGTCCTCCGAGTGTGTTACTCCGCCCCCAACGGTGCATGAGCGAGCAGTTCGAAAAGATGCGGTCGGCTGGCGTAACATGGTTCGGAGGAAACACGTGATAGTCTTCGGCCCCTTTAGACTGACTGGTAGTAGTAGCCTTAATGTGGAGCCCCCTAGTGACGGGGAGGAATTGGACACGACTAAATTAGAGAGAAAATCGGGGAAAAATCCAAAAAAAAATGTTGAAAACATTTTCACAGAAAAATATTTTCTATTATTATTACTTTTTTAGCAAATCCCTGTGAAAGACTTGTTGCTATGGAAACGCCAGCGTATCGGTATAAAGCTCCGCCACTGTCAGAGCTGCTGTTATAGAGAACTAATCAACACAAATCAACAGAATTCAGCAGTGGGACAAAATTGGGTTATTTAACACAAACGCACACACACACACACACACACACACACACGAAATTAATAATAAATCACAACGGCAGTCCATTCACAAAAATAAAGGCTGAAAATTGTCCTCCATAGCGACAGGTATTTTCTAATTTCGGGCCGCTCGGTCCCGTGGTGTTGGACTGAACTCTGGTGACAACAGGAACACGATTTCAAATACACTACAGGAACAATATCATAAATACACAAAGTGTAAACATTACACGCAATTGATCAGTACAAATACACTTACTTATGCACTAATGTGGAACATACACACACCCGCTACAGTAAATATTAGGTGTATTTATTGTGTTGTTTACAGTGGGTACAGATAATAAATCCAGTTTATGCAATAAAAAAATACATTACAGTAAAATTAGTGTTCTTTGGTTACAGTTATTAACATTTCTTTCAATATAGAATGTACATTTGTGCTTCATCTCGTCCTTTAAAACATACAACCGTTACTCTGTGATACTCTTTAACACGCCCTCATCGGTCCTCAGCGCGCCCGAGCAGATTCCTCATTTGTATTTGTACGCTCGGTGCTAATTCCGACGCTTCGATAGTTCCTGCGGGAGATTTTTCTCCGAATTCTCATCTCATCGAACTTCACTCTGACCACGCCGCGACCCGGAATGACCTCAACCTCCGATACGGAAAACTGCGCCCAAGCTGTCGGTTGACAACACGTACTGTACACCCGGCTCGTGGCGTAAACCCGTCTCCCCCACCAGACGTTACAGCTTTCTACAAAACCATTTGCAGACTAAAGATGAACAAGACTGTTTATTTGATTCATTTGGATCATTTTAAATCGTGTGACTCAATTCGTCAAATCTATAGACGAGCCACACTAAAAGGATCCGCTGGATCGTAACTCAGTGTGCAGGATTAAACCGTTAGACAGACGAGAGCGTGTTCAAATCAATATCAGGACCTTCACCTTCTACATCTTTCTATCGTTCTGTTTCTCGCAAACAAAACATCTACTTTCAGATAATCAACTTTTTCAAAGCAAGCCTATATCCCAGCAAAAACCGCATACACCATGTGTCCTTCAGACGATGAGAGCAACGACCCCAGGAGCTGGATTCGCAGCTGTATATGACAACTTGTTTTATACGGCAGTGATAATCTCAAGACCGTAACAAGCTGAATGACATGAGATACAAATTGCATAAATAAATACACAATGAATTTCCAGGCTTTGTTTTTTTTTTTTTTTTTTTTTTTACAATCAGTAACTTTTTTCCTTGCAGATATTTCGTTTTAAATTGTGACACTTCATGTGCCCATTTTATATTATATTATATTATATTATATTATATTATATCAATGTCGAAGACATGCAACATTGACGTCGTAGGAATTACATAAGCAACATCGACTCCTGGAAGGAGGTGATTAAAGTAACCAGCATTTTTTTTTTCCTGTATTTGTCGATGGATTTAAAAAAAAATAAGCATCAAAAACGGTGCCGTGAAGGTTCTTTTCCAGTTACGTAACCTGGATGAAAAGCACTTATCACATTTTGAATATTTAATACAGGCATCCAACATTTATAAGCCGTCCTTGACGGTGTCATTACGACGAGCTGTTCATGTCCATTAAAGCTATACTGTACAAATACAAATACAAATATACCAAAAATGCTGGAAGACGTAGCAAACAATAAACAAAAAAACATACAATCTGAAATAATGATTACGAATCAAGACTTCAAGGTTTTTAAGGCTGTACGGAAATATGTGCATTGACACCTTGGATATTAATTGCACCATTGTTCTAACACTGCATATCTGATGTATTGCCACGTCCCATATTTACTACACGGCAAAAAAATACAAAATAAAAATCTCTCAGCTTGTAGATGGCTTTTTTTTTCTCCCCGTTTTTCTCTTTTTTAAAACACTGACATGACACAAGGCGATAAAGCAGAATTGTTGTTGTTGTTGTTTTCTGTTTTTAGTCATTTAAATTCATTTCAGTTATCAGGTATCCAATCGGATTTTGTCTCCCATCATATCGTAATCCCTGAAATGGATATGAAAGGAAGAATTAAATATACACAAGACAGGATTTAATGTTTTTTTTTCTTTCAAAAATCAGACCCAAACAACAACAACAACAACAACAGCAACAGCAAACCCTGAATTATTTGATTGCTTGATCCGTGTAACACTTCTTTGTAATTCAGTGGAACTTCATCTTCATGTTCACCATCCTCACCACCAACGTGAGCCGGAAACGTACAGCAGTTTGCACTAAACAAATGCTACTTCACTTCAAATGCATTTCTTTTATCTTCAAGAGCTCCTCGATGTGATAAAGTTCCTTAGCAGCAGCATTTTACAACATAAAAAAGGTTTGCCTGCAGAATTAAATGGCACCTTGTTAGTTGAGAAGGTTTGGTCAGCAAGAAGAATATGGCGCAGAAAACAAAGAGAAACTCATTACATTCAGCAACTGTTCTCTAGTGAGGATAGGGAAGTTCACGAGTCCGTCAGACGGCTCACTCGATCTGCCGACTGGTCCTGTTGTCGAAAACCATAGACCTCCTCTGGGGCTGGTAAAAGCAGCTTGTAGAGGTTTCCAGTCTCTGGCCGCTCTTGGGCAAAGTCATCTTGTTTCGTAGAGTAACCCCGTCAGGAGTTTTAATGTTCTCTGTGAGCTCCTTAGTGAGGACGTCAAGAGGAGACGTTTCAGCAGAGCTCTTGATAGGTGACAGGGTGTGTTTTCCATCATCCCCCGGCGGGTGATAGTCCATGATAGGAAAGGGAGGACTAAAGAGAATCAGACTCTGAGGTCTTGGACGATTGCGGAAAGAAGACCTTTGAAGTAAGGTAGATCTTTCCGGCCTGGGACAATCCATAAAGGAGTCCCCATTGGCAGACCGCTTCCTCCTCAGGACTGGAAACTCAGGGGTGGGGACAGCCTTGCACATCTCTGCAGTTCTATCCATAGACGCATGTCTTTGGATCCTAGTGACAGGTTTGCAGTTTTCCCTTTCCTCCTTGGAATCTTTTACCGTCTGGAGAGGAGGTAAAGAATCAGCTTTCTCTACTTTGATCTTCTCAGGTCCACTTTCCTTTTTGTCTTGCTCATGGTTGCCTTTCTCTGGATGATCCAGATGCGGTATGTGGCTGTACTGGACTTTCGGAGGAATAACAGGCACCGCTTTGGCCTGACATGTTTTGATCATGAACGCGGTGCGCACCGAGGACACACTAACTGGCGCAGAGTTGCGTCGCAAGGGCGCTTGGCGGTCCCTTAGGAACATCTCTAGTTCCAGAGACAAGCCATCATGCTTTGTTGAAGATGGGGTTATCGCCCCTCTCTGGAAAGAGGAATGGTCTGTAAGATCAAGGTTCTGCTGATTTGAGATGTCCCTGATGCAGCGGTTTCCCAAGTCGAGGTTAAGGGAGTACGGTCTGTGTTTCGGAGCCATGTTTTCCTCGTTCCTCTCTGCGATGCAGGGCTCATGAGATACCTGTCGCTGAAACTTTTGAGGTAAGATAGAATTCTTTGGTTTTGCAGCACCACTGTTTCTCTTTAGGATTCTGGTAGTTTCTTCTGGGTGGACGGTACTCTTAGCTTGTTCAGGCTGCGGGAGCTCCTGTTTCATCTCCACTTTCTCTCCAGGAACATCAAGTAAGAGCTCAGTTATACTTTCACGAGCCAGTTCATCTACTGTTTTGACATTGGATGAGAGCTCAAGACCAGGTTCGCCGATTATGGCCGTGTTTTCTGGCGCGTCCCCTGATTTACATGCTTCCTCTACAATCTCCTTGTCTTTTTGCAAGTGATTCACACTTAAGTCAGTGGAGGTTTTGACTTCATCCCCAGCAGCTGGTGTTGGTGTTTTAAACAGAGGGAAAAGATCTTCCAGTTTGGTTGAGTGCAGTGGGCTTGTGACCCACTGTTTAGCGATGCTCAAATCTTCCCAAGGCTCCACTTGATCCAGTCCTGCTAAGTGACTCCCCCAAATATCATCATCATCCAGATGTGGAATTTCTATAGTGAGGCATTTTTCTTCCAAGCATTTTGAAACCCTTTCAATGTTCTTCCTTGCTTTGGTTGTTAAATGAACAGTAATACTGGTAGTTTTCTTGTTGTCATTGTAGTCCTTTGGGAAGTCTATGTTTTTGTCCGTAGACAAACCAGGACTTTTATCACATGGTTTATCAGGACTAGAAACATCAGCAGTAGTGTCATTTTTTTCCTTGGCTAAAGGATCTTCAGGCGAAAGCTCTGAAGGCCAGGGATCAGCGTCTTGGAGAATATCCGTCTCCTTCAGATGAAGGAAGGGCGAGAGCCGCAGCTCGCTTGCCACGATGTCCAGAGATTCAAACGAATCCAAGCTCTTATGATCCTTTTTATCAGCATCTAAGTAATTCCAGTCAACGTCGTGTTGGAACGGTGTTTCCTGTGACGTGGCGTTAAAAAACGTAGCACCTGGATGCTCCCCAGTGAAACCTTTTATGACATCTTTGAAGTGTTCCTTTGAAGACACTGGGTGAGTGGGTAAACTGCTTCTTCTTTTAGCTTGAGCAGTAAGATTTAGGGCACCATCATGTCCAGCGATCTGGCTCATAGAGCCACTGGTTTTCATTTGGTCTTTTGAAAGGTTTGCTTCAGACTCGGTGATCCTGAGCTCATGATCAAAGCACAGCTCTGGATTGATCGACTCTACGTCCTGCACAAGACAATAAAAGTGGTGGGATTAGTCGCTACTAATTTAGCCTTTTTAAAATATCAATAATTCATTCGTTAATTGTTTTAGACGGTACTGTTACTTAATACAATAGTGCAGGGACGGATTAATGACCGCACCCACTGGGCACATTCCAAGAGGGAATTGGAAATGAACATAATCCAAAAAAAAAAAAAAAAAACGATCTAATCCTAATTAAAAATTAAGGAAATGAAGTTGGAAATGTTACAGGTGTGTGAGAAGTCAGTTAGGTCCTCACTATCATCATGAACATGGACAACAGTAAAGCCACAGTAAGTGTGTGATCTGGAGTTTGATAAAGGGCCGGATTTTGACATTTTGGTGTATGATTCTGCTGGTAACAAATATGTGATGTTAGTGTCATGTGTCAGGTGCGAGGCGATCAGGAGTATCAGGATGGAGAGGAGAGTTCAGGTTCCTGATACGTATGGCAATAAATAAAAAATGGCAATGGGAAACCTAATTATTGTAGATATTGCATGTAACGCTGTCATATTCCTAAAAAGGAGGACGAGGAAGTAACATGTAAACTAGTGTAAGAAAATATAGGAGCGTAGAGAAGCGGTCCTATAAACTGTGCAGTATCCATTTCACCCTGACGCACGCCAGGGAAATGAGGACCTAAAGACTGGCAGATTCCCGAACAGAAATAATGATATTATCACCCTTACCAGTTGGTCCAGTTTTTTTGGCTCAGTGAGCTGCACTGCCGAGGCGTCCAGTTCCTTCCCGGAGGATTGAGGCGTTTCTTTGTGGTTTTCTGCTGCTTTAGACTGAGATGGCATTAAGTTCTCTGACATTTCTACACCAGGCTTTCCCTCCACATCACTGCCTGAAGGATTGAACAGAAAAGAATGTCTTCATTAACAAAGACATTTACATTCTTTCCCAGTCATAATGATTTGCGTTTCCTGGGACAGTAAAGATTATTATTATTATTATGATTATTATGATGATTATTATTATTATTGTTATTTTTGTTATGAATGCACCCAACAAATGTTTTATTAACACTGAAAAAAACAAGCCCATTACATTAAATACATTATCTGTAAATCTAGGATTATTCAAGACACATTCATGTGCACATTTGCATGCACAGACACGCACACGCACTTACACACACACACGCGTACACACACACACAGACAATCTTATCTTACTCTGTGCTGCTGTTTCGGAGGGGACCACCCCGGTGCTCCTCTCATTCATTTGACTCTCCTCTGTGGGGACGGAGCTGCTGTTGCTATAGATACCGTATCCGCTGCTGTTGCCGAGCGGGTTCTCTCTGCCCCCAAATAATCTCTCCCTGTCTCGGAAATCAAAGCTCCCACTGTTGCTGGGGTGTGGCTCTCTAAAGCTAGCGCTTCCCAAGCTTCCCAAACTGCGCTCTCGCTCTCTCCCTGCCACCCTGCAGGGGGTGCTGTTGGAACTGATGACTGCCGACACGCGCAGCGGTACAGACACGGCGAACGGCTCGGAGATGTTGAGCGCCTTACGTTGATGCCTCGGCGAGGACTCCAGTGGGAACAAGCTGCCCGGGAAAGACGGCCTCGACGAGCCGTTGTGCGAGGAGCCGGAATATAACATCCGACGGTTTTTCGGGGACGTGGGCCGGCACGTGGCCACCTCGTCCCCCTTGAACACCTTCAGCTGCTCAGGAAGAGCGCGCTGTAGCTGAGACGAAGCGGAAGACGAAGAAGATGGAGAAGACGACGGCGAGGCGTTTTGAGTCCCTCGGACTGTGGCGGCGCTCGGACTGTCCCCGGTTTCACCGCAGGCTTTTCGCAGGTCAAATTCCCAGTTAGGATCCTGTTCGCTAGGATCGTAGTTGACGTCCGAACCCAGGGTTCGAGATTTCGCCACAGGAGCGAAGAATCCATTCTTTCCTCTTGGTGACACGGCTTTATCATCATCTGAGTGGGATTAGAATAACTGGGTTACACTTTTGTCATTATAAGAGAGAGATAGTATACACATCTCTGTCGTTGCATTAAATGAATACGATGCGTGAATAATGTCCTGATTAAACCCGAAGTGTGTCCTGCTAAAAATATTGGTACTATACAAAAAAAAAATTATTATAATAATATGGCACTGTTTCGTTTCAGAATGCTACAAAATACTTATTAGAGCACAGGTGTGATGTGTGTAAAAATTACGCTTTTTACATGACACCTGATGCTCCATTGATTGTTTCTGTACCACTTCACACATACAGATGTTCACGGTACACTCTGCACTTAATGATTTTGTCTACCCGTCCCCACCCCCCACTTGTACACAATCCAGTATTTAAACATATACACAAAAATGAGTGTGGCTTATTTCATGCTCATGGTGCTGTACTATAGCTCCACCTGTTGGCAGAGAGCAGAGGGAGTCCATGCTCTTGGACGGCCGGATCCCAGTCTTTTCTGTAGAAGGAAATATAAAAAAAGAAAAAGGAAAAGAAAAAAGGTCTCGGTTATATATTTCAAAAGCACATCTGTTTAACGCTGTGTGAAATTACACATTATGAATTCGATAATGATGTGTGACCGCACATCTTATTAGATTTTTAGACGCCATTAACATTGAGTAATGAAAGTCGAATTCTCTCTTGAAGCACTCTTGATTCGGAGCCGAGGGGAAGAAAGAAGAAAGAAGCAGTGGATTAAAAGGGTTTTGCATTTTTGTAAAATATCAGATCGTTTGAAATAACCAAACATCCAAAAACCAACTCTCTTTTTTTTTCCTCAATTCTTTTTTGTTGTTGGTGAAGAATTTCTCTCATTTTTATTAACAATCAAATCCCAAAATCTGTAAACACTATAAAGTGTCCGGTAGTAAAACGTTCATATAACCAGATTATTTTATTACATTGTCATTTTCTCATCACATCCGTTAGCTCTAAGTGTGTGTTTTGTTACTGCTGGTGTTTTCCTGAAATACTAAACGAATATGAACCTTCGATTTTAAAATAAGTCTCGATTACTAGTCGCACAATTAAAAAAAATTTTTTTATAACAATGTTGGAAAAAGCACACTCTATTCAAATACATGCTCCTCTCTTTTAGATTTTTTTAATTTAATCCTAATTTTATTTAATCCTAACATCATAATACAGTATGAATCACTTGCATATACACTATTGTACACATAATAACATTCTGGCCTTAATTAATTTGTTCCTGTTACCATATCTTTGTAACATTGTTTTTTAATAATATAAGCAGCAGGCTGTGAGATATGAGAAGTGTTGTGAAATTAATTAAAGCGGTTTGATCAGATTAGAAGTAGTCGCGTGATGTGATGCATTTAGTGTTTTAAGTAATATAGTGCAAAAGATTACATTACCTTTACATTACGTTTATGCCTTTAGTTGTACTGCATCACGTTTCCTGAGTAATTCACCCGAGAGCACTTAGGGATTGAACCTGAACACGTTATCTTTGGGTATTAATCAGATATCAGAGTGAAATTCAATAATCTGCTCCATTATGGCCTGAGTTTTAGCTTTAAATATCTCTCAGCAGCATAAAACTGGAGCCTATAGTGATAAATCAGATGCAAGGATTTTATTCCCTATCACCTTTATTTTATTTTATTAGATTTTTTGTTTTTTTTGTTTTTTGTCACTATATGTTTTAGGTACAACCTAACATGACCAATAAGCTGCCTCAATTTTCTTCTATTTTACATTTTCATTCTAATCTAGTTTTATACGTAGAGCACTTTTAACAGTTGACATCAGCTTTACAGAAATCCGCGTGTACGTTTAGGTCCCCGAGGCGACAGCGTAGAGGTGAAACTCCCTGACACGACATGACAAGACTTTTTTTTTTTTTTTTTTTTTATTCCCGTGGGTCTTTTCACATAACACTCGCACCCGTACCTGAGACATTCTGCGCTCTCATGAACACGCTCCCATTGCGACTCAGTTTCCCCTTGCTGTCAGCGACGGATCGACCCAGACTGAAGATGGACTTCCACTTCTTCGACTTTCTCCTTCTGTTATGGAGACGAACACATCATTACACCTCCGAAAGACAACCTAGGCAACCCAGGGATATTTCTGGGCATACAAGGCCTGGTCTAAAAATTCAGAAACTTCTGTTCTGGAGACAGCGAAGTGTGAAAAAGCAGAATTGTTAATCTATCACAGGTACAAGCTACTCCTCCACACATGTCGCGAAAGACAGACCTTAAAGGCAGACATTTTTCTTACTCCTGTCACGACAAACAGAGAAAAAAAAAAATCAAGTGGAAGACTGGAAAGTGGTCGAAGTAGAACGGGAATGTTCAGAACTGCATTAACATTGCCTTCAATGTGTATTCATCATGTCTGCACATTTTAATTCACATTAGATTAAAATATAGCGGATCAAATGCGCATGAGAACTTTAATTTTAAGTGTAAATTTTAAATCTTAAAAACTCAGAAGTAGTGTTCCCATAACCATCCGTAACATTCTAAAGCTTTAAAGATGCTTTTAAATTCATGTCAAGACCTTGTTTATACTGAGACATTTATAGTTTGCAAGTTTTTTTTAATCTTCTTTGATATATAATATTTCACTGCTTCACATGTTTCTTAAAGTGCTTTGTATCTTTTGATTGATGCTAAATAAAAACTCAGCACACCATTGAACAGATACGGTTTGGATGGTGGTGCCTTTTCTTTAAATATCAGCATGAGGAGGGGGGGAGGGGGGGGGGCAATACTTTCAATCATCATCAAATGAGTCACAGTCAGTATGTTTACACCTACATAGTGAAATATGTGGCAGGTAGACCTGATAAACCCAGAGCTTTATTTATATAGTAAATGTGTGCGTGTGTGCGTGTGTGTGTGTGTGTGTGTGTGTGTGTGTGTGAATCAAAAGGGTTAATATAGTATTGACATTAAAAGTCAAAGTGTTAGTGCACTTATAATAAACAAGATAAGTGGAGCCATTTTGTTTAAGTGTGTGTGTCTGTTCAGTAAATGTTCTGACATTACATATACAGTACGTATCTGCTTTCAGTAAATTGACATCTAAAAGGTCTCCACAGAAAACTAAGGACAATTAAAAGGTTTCCAAACATAAAAGTGGGGACATTTAAAAAGCTCGACACAAACTAAATGGTGACATTTAAAAGGCTCTACACATAAAAGTGGGGACATTTCAAAGGCTCTACACATAAACGTGGGGACACTTAAAAAGCTGTACACATAAAAGTAGTGACATTTTAAAGGCTCTACACAAAATAAATGGGGACATTTAAAACACTCAGGAAAATGGGGACATTTAAAAGGCTCTACACAGAAAAGTGGGGACATTTAAAATGCTCTACACATAAAAGTGGGGACATTTAAAAGGCTCTACACAGAAAAGTGGGGACATTTAAAATGCTCTACACAGAAA
>JAQMYL010000017.1:971026-985760 GCA_030014365.1 Clarias pachynema | reverse complement strand
TGGCCATACAGAGAGCCTGTGTGTGTGTGTGTGTGTGTGTGTGTGTGTGTGTGTGTGTGTGCATGTGTGTGTGTGAGGCCAGGATGTGTGAGAGCAGCTGGGATGAAGCAGAAATAGCAGGAGAGGAAAAAGGAGGAGTATATGCACACGGGAAAAAAAGTAAAGGATAGAAAACACTTAAGCTGTTTTTCAGAGAAACCGTGTGTGTGCTTGTGTGTGTGTGTGAGAGAGAGAGAGAGAGAGAGAGTGTGTGCGTGTGTGTGAGAGCATGTGAGAGTCTGTGCGTGGTGTTGTTGCATGTGCTTCATTATAACTGTAACAATCATTTAGCTCTGTCGTTGCCTTCTTTTAAACAACAATCCTTGTCCATTCAGCTCAACACTATCATACTTAATACTTATATCATAATAATAATAATAATAATTATATCTGTTGTTATTATTTACGCTGCATATTTTTCTTTGTAAACATCACCCAAAAGAATTTCACAAATGTACATCATTAGTATTTTTTCTTATGTATGACAAGTAGTATTATTAAGAGTAGTTAATAATAATAATAATAATAATAATAATAATAATAATAATAATAATTGGAGCCAGATTCAAGCCTTTAGTATAATTTTCTATTTTACTCATGTTAATATGAAATGTAACGTTTTCCTTTGAAACATTGATTAAGATATGCAAATGATGTAAGGAATCATAACATTATGTGAGGTTTATTTTATATATATATTACATATGACACACGACATCATCTAAGTCTTCATCAAATTCCCAGGAAACAATATGCTGCTGATATTACAGCAAAATTAAAAGAAGGTCCCAGAATTTCTATGTGTGTGTGTGTGTGTGTGTGTGTGAGAGAGAGAGTGTGTGTGTTTTACACACGTGACCTGGAAAAATTCCAAAAACAACCATGAAAATCAACACTGCTTACAGAAAGTCACCACAATCCAAAGCCTAGATATTGTAGACACCGTTGTGTGTGTGAGTGAAATAAACTATACAATGTGAGTGCAATGTGCAGACAGAGCGTGACCTCTATGATGAGTGAAATACAAAAATTGATTGTCTAATAGACATAAGAGTTGCAGTAGATAGATAGATAGATAGATAGATAGATAGATAGATAGAGACTTTATTAAATAAATAGGAAATAGTAACGTTACGGGAGCCATTTCACAGATTATCCAACAGCATACAAGCAACAAGGTGAAGAAGAATATTAAGGCCAGGTTAAAATGAGAGGTATGTAGATATGCAGTTACTCAAGACGGATGAATAAATGACCAGATCAAAAAATATACATATATACAAATAAATGTATTTCTACAAAAGGCCACAAGTTTTCGTCTCCTTATTACAAACCGTGTTAATAAATCATTCCAGAGGAATTCTGGTCAGAACCTGAGCACTGTTCCGCTGTTGTGTGAAATCTCCACACAGTGATAGACACTCCAGCGCGTGTGCGCCTCTTATCTGTTTCTCAGACACGTGAAACTGAAGAGGAGCCTCGTTACCGCTGAGTTACGGTGAGTTTTATTCGCATCCAGGCGTGTGGTGATAATTAGCCGTAATTTATTTCAATATTATTACACTACACACGATATTGCTTTCGTGAACAGTGAGCGTTTCTAAACATCATCTCTCTCCCAGTGTTCCAGTAAAACCACACCGTCTGCGGACGAAATGGTTTTTTTGGACCCTTCGCACTCCCGAGTCTCATCAGATTTAGCATATGGTGCGTCCCACTCTGAGACGACAACCCCGTAAATTACACCAGACGAGGGGGTTCGTGGGGAAAAAAACACAAACACCGAGACAGAACCGTTGCTGTGACGGAGGAATCATCTTTTAGAGATTATATACACGTGATGTTGAGATTATCTTGCGAGCTGTGATAAAACAGGGAATTATGATCATAAAAAAAAATTTCAATAAGTAAATAAATTAGCAGGAACACGGTGATACACACCTCAGGCTTTGAGTGAAGAATACAGTAGTGCTTTAGTGATAAAGCAGGTTTATAAATAAGATGTAATTATTTTGAGGTGGAGGAATTTGATTGGCAGATGATAAATAATAAAATAAAAAAATAATAAAAAAACCAATAATAAATAAAAAGAGTAGAAGAACTAGTGCTATGACTGAGGTATAATGATGGAGTCATGTAACTGTAATTTTTTAATTTAATTTAAAATTATATGACATTTTGCTTTTTATTAAAGATCTTGAATTCATGTGGGTTCGTGAGTCAACATTATAATTGCAGGGTAATTGACGTCACCTGATTTGACCATTTTTTCCTTTTTTGCTCATTTGAGGAAATAAATAAAAAGAGAATCAAATGCAATATCGTAATCATCTTCTGAGCTGCGATTTGGATTCAGAAATGATTATGATTTGAATATTTTATATCGCCACACGCTTGTTCCCATCTGGCTGTGTGTACTGTACCGCAAACTCTCTTAGAGGCTCTCACACACTCCGTAAAGTTTAGTGGTGGTATTGAAATGGAGTGTTGGGAGAAATTAAGCTGTGTATAAAGCAGCTGGTTTCAGCCGACGCGTGTGAATGCGGACTCGTCTGAAAAAGAGCACAAAAAAAAAAAAGAAACAAACTTGGACAAAAATATATATATATTTGGCAGAGAAAGATGCTAAAGCACCGTGTCCCAGCTTTTATTACATCACAGGAGCTGACTGTAGTGTTATGGTTTTAAATATAAAATGCATTTTTATTTAGTATGAATTCATTAAAAAATATATATCTGTCACACTTAAAAATACCTAAAAATTATTATTTAAAAGAATGACAGAATATCAGTACACCTGAATAGCATCCTACTGCTAATGTACAACTTATAGTTTACTTTATATTAAAAATACATACATCTCATATATATAAATGAGAAATTGATGCAACAAGTGTATAGAAAGTATGAAAGTCTTCAAATACTTGAAATACTGCATTTAAAATGAAATACACATGGACAGTAGAAATTAAATCTGTATTATAAACCTGCACATTAATAACTGTGATGTTTTCGTTGTGTGTTCCGCGTGAACGGTGTGTGTTATGACGGTATTTCAAACAGTAGTCGTTTCAGACACCTAAAAAATCTCAATATATATATATATATAACAAAATACTTAAAATTTTTACCATAAAAGGATCATCGCTACACCTTCACCTTTAACACATGCATGAGCCTCGCGGCTAACAAACTGTCAGTCAGGTGGATGTCACACATTGACACGACTGGGGTTTCAGTCAATCAGGGTCTCAGTAATGTGTTTTCTTAGAAACTGATATAACAGTAACCGCAGCTAAACCTGTTACCATGACAACAGTCTGTTTGACACGTAAATTTACTGTTATCCTTTATTACTAGTTATTATTTATTATATTATTGTCTATTTATTATTATTATATAAACAACAACAAAGTATTAGAGAAGTGCTTCAATATAAAACTGTGGTTTGTAGCTGCACTACTGTCAGAGCTGCTGGGATAGAAAATAAATCAACACTTTCTGACCAATCAGAAGGCAGCATTCAGAAGCTCCGTGGTCCAAATAGTCAAGAACTAATTTTAGCCCAACGCTGAGTCTTTATCGTTTGTGTAGCCGTAATGTTGTTTACTTCTGTCGGTTCTGTAACCACAATGTTGTGTATCTTTGTCGGTTGTGTAGCTGTAATGTTGTGTGTCTTTTTGATTTGTGTAGCCGTAATGTTGTGTGTCTTTTTGATTTGTGTAGCCGTAATGTTGTGTGTCTTTTTGATTTGTGTAGCTGTAATGTTGTGTGTAACGTTTTGATTTGTGTAGCCGTAATGTTGTGTCTTTTTGATTTGTGTAGCTGTAATGTTGTGTGTAACGTTTTGATTTGTGTAGCCGTAATGTTGTGTGTCTTTTTGATTTGTGTAGCTGTAATGCTGTGTGTAACGTTTTGATTTGTGTAGCCGTAATGTTGTGTCTTTTTGATTTGTGTAGCTGTAATGTTGTGTGTAACGTTTTGATTTGTGTAGCCATAATGTTGTGTGTCTTTTTGATTTGTGTTTCCGTAACGTTGTGTATATTTGTCGGTCATGTACAATAGCCGTAATGTTGTGTATCTTTTCTCAGTTGTGTAGCCTCAATGCTGTGTATACCGTATATGTCAGTTGTAATATTCTGCCTTTTCTGGTACTAATGCATTGTGTCTTGTCAGTTGTGTACTTTTAATACTCTGTCCTTGTTGGTTGTGTAGCTGCCATGTCTTGTGTCTTTGTTAACTGTGTAGTAGTAAGTGTCTTGTGTAGCAGTGTTGTAAAGCTGTGTGTTGTGTAGTTGTAGTAACACAGTGTGTCTTTGTGCTGTTGGTCCTGCAGAAGGTCAGAGCAGGAAGTTGAGAATGGTTTGTTTGTTTCAGAGGAAGGCCGACACACCCAGAGGCCTTGGTGCTGCTCTTACCGGTGACGCTTCCTCTCATACAATAGTGCGTTTGGAAAAATACCGTGGGCTCTCGCTCGCGTCCTACACACTCCTACAGCCGTGACGTCTTCACGAAGTAAAGACAGGCGACATAAGGGCTGCGTAAAATTTACACCAACTCTACATAAAGTTAATATGTCTGAATAAAGTGTAAAAAATAAAGTCTACACTTTGTCTACGTAAAAATTTAATTGTGGTCTACCGCAAGTCTACATACATTGTAAAAATAAATAAATAAATAAATAAAAAAGTGTACTCTGTGGACTAAAGTGTAAGTAAAGTGTAACCTGTGGTTACATAAAGTGGATAGAGTCTAAAAAAGTGAAAAAAGGTACACTGAATCAACATAAAGTATAAATCTCCACTGTGTCTACATAAAGTCTAAATAAAGTGTCAATAAAATGTATTCTGCCTATAAAAAGTCTACACTGAGTCAACATAAAGTGGAAATAAAAGGTAAAGTGTAAAGAAAGCGGACCTTGAGTCTACATGGAGTGTAAAGAAAGTTTACTGAGACTACACAATGTTTGTAGTAAATACACAACATGAACAAGTGTTCGTAAAGTTTACAATAAGTGTACGCTGCGGTTACATAAAGTTGACGTAAAATACACACAAAATTGGGATTTGAGGTCTGCTGAGACTGCAGGAGGTCCACAAAGTTTACAAAATGTTTACGTCAAGTCTACACCGAGTCTACATCAATTCTGAATGAAGTATACAATGAGCATACGTTAATGTTTGTATAAAGTTTAATTCGTTTGTATGCGTTTACATAAAGTCTAATGAAGTGAGATCCACACGAGGTTTACATCATGTAGAGAAAAAAAAGAGAATTTTAAAAGTATAAAACTCAGTTATTCAAAATCACAAAATTATTCTGAATGTTTGGAGTGAAATCAGTCCCACTGTATTATAGCGTTATACATGTTATATTGATGTCCTGTAAGTCATGCTTTAGTGTTTATAACTGCTCTGTTCAGCTTCTTAACATTTACATTACATTGAACTGGAATCTTACATCTTTCCTGCTTTGTTTTTCTGCTCGGTTTGTGTAGCTGCGGTGTTGATGTACTTTATCTGTATCCTGGAAATTTTTAGAACACATTCGGGACTTTGATCTCGTACAGTATTTTATGAACGCAATAAATCAGTCAGCCGTATTTAGTTGGAGTGAAGTCGTCTGTTTATGCCGAAGTAAATTAGCAGTAATCAGTGAACCTTCATAACTCCGGGGTGTAAATAAAAAAAATGCACAGGACGGACTTTAAATGAAGAAAATGCTTTTTTTCCCGTCATTAAGTCAGCACTAAGACGAACCTCAGGAGAAGGTAAAGTGTAAATTTAGTACCAGGCTTTTAAAGAAATTTCCAGGAAATGTGCAGGAGAAGGAGAAAAAAAACATGCTTACATCCAAAGGAATTTGCTATACATCAGCAATGTTCTGCTTGTGGATTAAAATACAGGCCATAATGTGTAAAATAGCTTAAATGCATTTTCTCGTTATTAGATTTCATTTGGAATAAATAGCTAACACACTTGCCCATGTTATTTATATTCTTTAGCATTTTGGGTTCCATTTGAGTTCCAGTCACGCATTTAAAGAATACATTCTGGCTATAAGGAGGAGAGAAGAGAGCTAAATGTGCTAAGACTGGTGTTCCTGCTGCTGCTTTATTCAGCATCTGGAATGAGAAATTAAACACAAACCGCAGAGTTTTAAAAGGATTAAAAGTGTGTGAAAAGCCCAGTAGAGCCGTGTTTCCTTGCTGATGTCATATGGAAAGTAATTCCATAACAATCTGCTGAGCTCAACTCGGCTCCAGACGGCTAAACCTTGACGTTACTGAGGTTTTACTTAACTGTAAAAGTGTGATGGTTTGTAAGTACTGTAGGTTCGTATGACTGCAGAAGCCTTCGGGTTTCAACACGCTGCATAAAACGAAACCGAGTGTCGGTATAAAATAACAGATAAACTCATGGATTTTAAGAGAGATATTTCTCTATTAGAAGATATACAAACATTTCTACTGTTACAAACTAATTCATACTTTAGTTTGCCTTGTCACATTAAAAACGCTGGGAAGGTAAAATTTCCCATCATGCTCAGTAGCGTGCTACTTTATCATGGTTAACCTCTCAGGTCTTCTTAAGGGGCGCCATGTGATTATGTGGAGCGGACATGTCCTGCTGTCGAAAGGGAGGGAAACATTCAGATTGTGCATTTTGTCTTTACACTATCGTGGCCAGTGTAGACAATACAACTTGGTGCAATGCAAGCAGACATCGCTAGACGGTTTGGAGTTTCCAGGAATACCACCAACATTCTACGGAACAGATTCCCAACAACTGGTTCCACTGCAGGTCCGGAAGTGCAAGAGTGAAACTCCAAGACAAGACAGACTGATTCGATGGCAGCGTGTTTTGAGAATTCATTCAGGGAATGCTGCCATTACTGCTGCTAAACTAAGTAACGCCGCACACGGTAAGTCGTCGGACTGTTCCAGGGGAATTTGGCTGCAGCCGGACTTGACAGACGTGCGAGGTACACACATTGGCCCAATGTTGACTCTCTGAATTTTGAATTTCTGGTGCTGATGGACAAAAATTTATGTATGAAAGCAAACTTTCTTATTTATTTGACATAAATACATTTTGTAAATAATTTATATGTGCAACATTTCTTTTCTTCGTGAGAATATTTTGTTGGATGTGTAATAACTGTACCAAAAAGTTTAGGAAATGTAAAAATGCATTTGTCTTGATTAAAATCTTTAACATTAAAGATCTTTAATGTTTTTAACCCTTAACACTCAAGCGGCACGGATTAAAAAAAAATAAAAATCAATGCAGGTTTTCAGATATATCAGAAATTGTAGGAGTAATAAAAATGTTGACCTCACCAAATGCTCATATTATTGTTATTTGTCATAAAAACACATCTATCTGCGCTATTTCTATGCCAAAGTGACTCATTATTTTAATACCGTTGGTTAAAATAAAACAAACTACATTTTTTCATATTGTGCTGGAAAAAAGGACATGTCACTCCATATTGCTGACCTCTGTATAACTTTATATATATTTTTTGTTTATTAAAACATATTAATACAAAAATGCTTTGAGTGTAAGGGCTAAAAGTGCAGCTTTAGGTAAAAAAAAATAAAAATCGATGTTCATTACCTATTTGACCAGGTTTTCAACAGTTATGACTTCATGGCTTCATTTTTGAATCACATTTTGCTATACCTTAAAGCGCACAACCTGCTACGTATCAAATCTGAAAATCGACATTTACATGAATTTTGCAATACATTTTTTAAAATGTATAATATTTAAAATAGAGTCAATATTCACTGCACATAAAGCTCTGTGTTTAGTAACAGGATCTTTCTGCTCATTGTACAAACATACTGTATGTGCGAAATAAAACCGGAACTAAACATTGTACTTACAGGTGGTGGCGCTCAGAAGGCTCCATTGCAATTATGTCAACTGACATAACTGATAATTTGACATTTTAGCCTGCAGGTGTCATAAAGATGACTTTGGTCATTTGGTCAGATTGACGTCTGAGTCGAGTGCCACTTTTCATGTTGAAAAATAGAGTATCAGATCTGCTGAATTTCTTGTTCTGTACACTTCTGTAAATATTGGTTACAGCGCTGAAATAAGTATTTTCAAAAATCTTAGTCATAGAAGGTAACTGTTATAACAGTGTTATTCAGCAGGTTTTAGGTCCTTATGCAACATTATGTCAGTTATCATTAAAGGTTTATGTAGGGACCAAAGCTTGTTTATTTGGAAGTGCATTCATTTTGCAGAATATAATCTGCTTTACATTTAACTAACATCAAAGTAAAGTAAAAATTTTGGTTTACGAACAAATTTTGGTTTACGAGTACCGAGTATCATGTATCACGCATGCGCTTCTTGTTTTGATGCCGAGCGTCACGTGATCACAACTGAGCCAATGTTTTTTCTCTCTCTTGTGCTGTGGAATTGTGGGTAATCGTCTCCCCTGCTGGGTCTTAGTGCGCGTCTCTTACTGGTATAATCAACATCCGTGCACGCGTGTACTGTTTACTATAACACTGTGACTGTGTGTGCGTAAAACATATTTTATTTTGTGTTTGTAAGCGTGTGTATTGTTTCTTAAAACACACGTATGCGCACGTGTAAAGCAAAAGAAAGTCTCATTAGAGAGGTTAAAGATCCATTTTCTCTCTCTGTGTCAGACTGCCGTTATGTGTGCGCGCGCGTAATTTGACACCGTGCCCCTTCACACACACTCTCGCCTGTACAGTGTACTCAAATCACTGTACTTACATTACTGTACTCAGATCATGTCCAATCAGCCATAATATTAAAACCATTAACATTAAAACCACTTCTTTGGGATTGGTTTGCCCTTGTGCCACTGGGGCAGCTTTTACCTCTTAGGGCGTGGCTCCCCATGGGGCTTCTGGGGTGTGCAGTGGTGTTCCCATGATCTTGTCACCAGTGTCATGGTGTGTAGTTTATTAAACAAATTTGTTCACTTAAACGAACAGTGGTCATAATATTATGGCTGATCAGTGTACTCACATCTGTTCTCATATCACTGTATTCACACATTACTGTACTCACACATTACTGTGCTAACATACTGTATGTATACTTACACAGTAAATCATATCCCAGTGCTGAATTTGCATCTGGAATGCTAAATCAACACTGTACAATCTTTACTGTATATTAGTCTAATTAAACTCATATTTAGTCTTAACTTTTAACACACTGGGTATTTTACGGTGCAAATCAACAGTGACTGACAGTATCATACTCACATCAGACTCATATCCATATACACACATCAATATACTCACATCACCGCACTCACATCACCATACTTACATAACAAAACTCTCATTGGTATACTAACATCACCATACTCGCATCACACTACTCACATCAATATACTAACATCATGACACTCACATCACCATACACACATCAATATACCCACATCAGTTTACTCACATCACTATTCTCACTTCGGTATACTAACATCATCAACATACTTATCAGTATACCCACATCAATTTACTCACATCACCATAATCACTTCAGTATACTAACACCATCACCATGCTCACATTACTGTATTAGTATACTTACATCAGTAAACTCACATCACCATACTAACATCATTATACAGTACTAACATTATCACAATACTCAAATCCTCAAATTTGAGTATGGTAATATTATCACCATACTCAAATCATTTTACTAACATCATCACATTCACATCAGCATACTGGCATCAGTATACTAACATCAGTATACTCACATTACAATATTCACATTAGTATACTAACATCAAAATACTAACATCACCGCGCACACATCAGTATACTCACATCAAAATACTCCATTATACTCAAATCACCACACTCACATCATCATACTCACATCACCATACTCACACCAGTATACTAACATCACTATACTCACTCTATCACATGCTCATCACCACACTCACATCAGTATACTAACATCAACATACTCACTCCATTATACTCAAATCACCACACTCACATCATCATACTCACATCAGTATACTAACATCAACATACTCACTCCATTATACTCAAATCACCACACTCACATCATCATACTCACATCAGTATACTAACATCAACATACTCACTCCATTATACTCAAATCACCACACTCACATCAGTATACTCACATCATCATACTCACATCATCATACTCACACCAGTATACTAACATCACCAGACTCACTTCATTAGACATTACCATATGAGTATCCACATCAGTATCCACATCAGTATACTCACATCACCACACTCACATTAGCACAATCACATCAGTATTCTCACATCACAATACTAACATCACTATACTCACTCCATCACACGCACATCACCATACTCACGTCATCATACAGTACTCACATCAGTATACTAACATCACCATACTCACCCCATTATACTCACACCACCATGTGAATATCCACATCAGTATACACATCAGTAGACTCACATCACCACACTGATATCAGCACACTAACATCACCACACTCACATTGGCATACTCAGATCAGTAGACTCACATCACCACACTCACATCAGTACACTTACATCACCACACACATCAGTATACTCACATCATCACACTCACATCACCACACTCACATTGGCATACTCGGATCAGTAGACTCGCATCACCACACTCATATCAGTACACTAACATCACCACACTCACATCATCATACTCACATCACCATACTCACATCAGTATACTCACATCACCACACTCACATCACCACACTCACATCAGTATACTAACATCACCATACTTACCCCATTATACTCACACCATTATATGAATATCCACATAGTATACACATCAGTATACTCACATCACAACACTCACATTGGCATACTCAGATCAGTACACTAACATCACCACTCACATCAGTACACTCACATCACCACACTCACATCACCATACTCACATCACCACACTCACATCACCACATTCACATCACCACATTCACATCAGTAGACTCATGTCCTCATACTCACATCATTGCACTCACATCCTGTTACTCACATCATTCGCCTCACCATACTCACATAATTAAACTCACATCATCACCACACTCACATCAGTGTACTCACATTGGTGTTCTTATATCTGTATACACAGATATACACAGTACTCACACCCGGGTACTCATTTCTGTACACATACCACAGTACACTCACAACAGGATATTCATACCTGAGTATTTTATTAATCCTTTTAAACTTAACAACGTTCAAAAATGCTGAAATGGAAAAAAGTGGAGTTTGTTTACTTGTTAAATAAACACATCGAGTTTTTGCAACAAAGTGAGCCACTATGTGCCCCAAATATTTAAACCACAGTATACACACACACACACACACACACACACACACATAAGGACCTCACAGACAGAACGAGAGAGAGAGAGATGGGGGGGGGGTTTGAGAACAAAATATACTATACTGTGACTATAAAATGACAATAAAACCATTTAAATGTCTTAAGCAGGACTTTATAGTTAATGAGTTAAACAGTCCGCTCTGTTCCTGCTCTCAGTGACGGCTTTAAAGAACAAACTTTATATTTAATATTCTGATCTACAGGGTGTGAAATTGTGTGCTAGTTTAACCTGCTTTACATCAATCATATAGATATAGGTGAATAAACACGGGTCACATGACCAAACACACACCCTGTCTCACTGATGCTTAGCTTAGTGAGACAGAACAGTTTGACTAAAAAAAGGACCAGCCTTATGTTTCTGGCAAATCTTTCTGTGCTTAAATAATTTATTTATTTTTTTAAAATCCTGTGACGCTGCCAAGATGAACAAAGAAAGTGTGTGAGTGTGTGTGTGTGTGTGTGTGTGGACTAAAACAAAAAAGTCTCAATCAAACCACAATCACGACCACGCCAGTCTGCTCACTGATCTCGGTTCAGCTCGCTGTTCCTCATATAAACTTCAAACGATTACAGAGATCTGACCTGAGATCAGCCTGAAATGGCGTCTCTGACCCTCTCATCTTTTCCTGCAATTATTGTGTCTGTCCCAGAATTCATTGGGGCAGGGAAGGCAGCACATGCAGCTCGGAGCTGAAGGGAGGGGACGAGGGCGTCGCCCGCACCCAGATGCCACAAATAGCCAATAACCAGAATAAAAGACAATCAGGGTGCAGGACATGCAGCGAAAAAACACTTCACCACCACGTCTCTGTCTCCATCTCTGTCTAACTGCTCGGCTTCCCCTCCTCCTCCTCCATCTCTCTTTTTTTTGTTTATTTTTCACCCTCCTTAGGGAGCCTAAGCAGGAATCTTGTATATAAGTGTGTGTGTGTGTGTTCACACAGGAAGTCTAAAACATCTCAAATAAAGTTGATTTGTCATTATTGATGCCATCCGTAATCATTTTATTTACTCAAAATGACCCCTGAAGACTTTTTCTTTTTCTCCAGGTCCCTTCTGGTCATTCCTAAAGAATTAAAAATGTATTACATTTATCATGAAGGATTATTTAGTGATGTAATTGAAAACTTTTATTATATGACGCTTACAAACCTTACTGAGATAACTAGACTATAAACTCAATAAATCAGTTTAAACTTAAACAAAGGATTGAATAAACACCTAGATGGTCCTTTTTAATGAATAAATCAAGGAAATCATCATCATCATCATCATCATCATCATCATTTTTATCACAGAGGAAGCAGGAGAGAAAAAGAACAAGCAGGATGTTGGTTTTTAAAGAATGAAATAAAGGACGTAAGAGACAAAATAAAAGTTCTACCATCATGTCCCGAGTTCTGGAGGTGCTCGGTCAGGTCACAGCCGAACGCATTCTCACTTCCTTTCCTCTTGGACTTCTGCTTGGCAGCTTTATTCTTCATCAGGAGCTCAAGGTTTTATCCAGATCAGAAAGAACAAGCCGAGAGGAAATACAAAGCCAAGGAGAAAAGAAAAGAAAAAGAAAGAAAGAAAAAAAAACAGATTCTGGACCAAAAAAAAAAGAAGTCACATCGGCCTCACATGGTGTCCGAGAGTCCAGAGTGGGAGAGGAATTCTGGAGCTCAGCGGCACCAGGCTGACGTCACTCCCCACATCGGACACTTTTTTTCTCTCCCCTGTCCAGCCTGAGAGACACAAAAGCCGAGTGAAAAAGTAACTCAGAGACTCAGAGTCGGTTTCCTGTAGGCGTTTTTCACTCCTCAGCCCCTCCTGTCTTTCCCTCGCCTTTCTCCTCTTCAAACTTTCTTCTCAGCCGGACCTCTGGAGCTTCTCGGTTTCTCTCCTCCACCTCGTCTCCGTTCCTCGTCCATGTTCTGCTCACGTCCAACACACTGGGCTTCAAACTTTTTTCTTCTTCTTCTCTTTTTTTTTTCTCCCCTGCTCCAGGGAGGGGAGAGAAATTACAGCCTGTGTTTTCTCCTCTGCTTAACACATTACTGACCCTCCTCCTCTCTCATCCCGTCTCTCCACTCTCGTCCCTTCGTTCTCCTGCTCCCTTAAGGTTTTTCTTTTTTTGAGGTAGGGTCTGAACAGGAAATCTGCTCTCTGCCTTCCTGAACGCTCCCAGAGTCCACAATTTCCTGTACAGGGCTCTTTGTTTGGAAAACAAAAACAGACAGACAGACAGGGGAGAGAAGGGAAGTGTGGAGAGGGGGGTGTGTGTAGGAGAGAGAGAGAGAGAGAGAGAGAGAGAGAGACAGATGGCAGAAGCACACATGGTTCCTGTTAGTCGCCTTCATTTCACTTATAAATCTGACATTTCCTAACTCATAGCCTCTAATACCTAAAATGACTGTGAAATGACACACACACACACACACACACACACACACACACACACACACACACACACACACACACAGAGTGAGGTGTTCATCACCCTCAGGATCGCACACTAATCATATGAATCAGACATGAACACACCACTCCCTAACACACACTCGGGGTTTAAGGTGTCGGAGGAACAGAGACATTCAGGGATTTATTTTCGCCGGATTCACTTCCTGCTTAAGGTTTTTACGCAACTTTCTAGCTGGAGTAGATAATCGTGTTCGGTTTAATAACAGTCCAGCGGGATGTCCCGAGAGACACCGACTCTAGAAAGATCAAATCAGTTCATTTTACAAAATCATCACACCTGAGAACATCTGACTTTTTATTTCTGAGGTCTGAACATGAGTGCATGAATAAAAAACTCTGTCACTCCATCAGTTTAGCTTAGTTTTGTTTGACAATAAAAATGTTTAGTGACTTTAAAGGAGAGAGAGAGAGAGAGAGAGAGAGAGAGGGAGGGGGATTGAAGAAACTGAGACAGGAAGAGAGACAAGCAGAGAGAGACAGACAAAAAGGGAGAAATGGAGAGACTGAGAGAGAGAGAGATAAGAAGATGGACTGAGAGAGACTAATTGGTAAACAAAGAGGGGGAGAGACAGAAAGAAACAGACAGACTGAAGGACAGACAGACAGACAAATAAAGAAGAACCAACAAGCAGAGACACAGAGAGAGACAGACAGACAAACTCAGAGAGAGACAGACAAAGAGGGAGAAATGGAGAGACTAAGCGAGAGACAAGGGAGAACACACACAGAGAGAGAGAGAGAGATAAGAAGATGGACTGAGAGAGACTAATTGGTAAACAAAGAGGGGGAGAGACAGAAAGAAACAG
>JAQMYL010000017.1:936615-949992 GCA_030014365.1 Clarias pachynema | reverse complement strand
TTTGGACGCCTTCAGCATTCCTTTACAATGTAGAAAGAAATAAAAATCAGGAACCATCATGGAGTTAGAAAGTGTTCCAAAACTTTTGAACGGTAGTGTATATTAATTAAAAAAAATTAATAATTACATATGACATATATTGATCATAATAGTTAAACTTTCCCAGGTAAAAACCATTAGCCTGGTTAAAAGCCTAGTTTCATTCATTAGGCTGGGCATTTGGATGCAGATTTGTATTTGCTCTCGAGTAGAATGTCATGTAACAGTAGTGGACATGCTGATAATGAACACACGCAATCTACCGGTTATTAATATGTACTGGACCATGTACATGTCTCCAAGATTTTTCAAACAGAATGAACACTCTCCATAAAAGCCTTGCATTTCAGACATGTGACCTTGCAGGGATCTTGTACAAAGGCTGTAAAAAAGCGGATCAGTTCCTTTATCTTCTGGTTCATAGCCGTCACATCACAAACATTCAACCATAAAAATGCAGACAGATGCATGGACAAAACACAGGAAAGTCAAAAAAATTTTTTTAACAGAAATTATAATCTAAAAACGGGATGTTTTTGTGAAAGGAAACGTCATAATGTTTCGTCAAAAGCAAAATAGGAATAAGGCTGAATAATGAAACTTTATAAGAAATGTATAACAAAAGACAACACTTGTTTATCAAACACTTCCATCCACCATAGCAGACACTTGGCCTAAATGATTGTTGAAAACAATCAACAAGAGCCACTGCTACAGTAAAATGTCTCACCTCAGTTAAAAAGCCATTCCACAGTATTTTCGATTTGTCGATGGAGAGTTTGCCGCCCTTTTTGCCGCTAACGCTGTAGTACCCGACCTCCCTGAACACCACCGAACCGTCCACGGGGGAACGGTGCCAGTTCATGATGGTGTAGTTGGCCGAAAGTTCACTGCTCTCGTCGAAGTGCACCTTCTCACCCATGCTGTTCTGGAACTTCAGATGTCTCAACTGCTTTAACACCTGAACAGAGACCAAAACTAGTTCACAGTTTGTTACTGCTAAAGGTCTATTCAGGGCCGGGAAATAACTACAAGTGTTCTTTGGTACTATATCCCTTTTTTTTTTCAGCAAACAGACTTTTTACTTTAGTTTTAAGTACATATACACGCAAATAATACAGATGATAATACTATTATCACAAATAAAATGGAACAGAATTGAATTAGGATTCTCAATAAGTAACCAAATAATCAGATAAATAAATATTATTATACAAAATGTTTTGAATTTCTGGACAATAAGACACATCACTGTACAAGTTGGAACAAAAAAAGAAATAAATGTTATAGTACGTCCTGATCATTTACCTGCCACGCCTCCACCTTGCGAATATCAGCACATGATCCATTAGCGAAGAGTCCTCTCCCAGGCGTACACGTGAGGATGTCCTGCAGCGCCTCGGCTATGGCGTAAACCGCCACATAAACGTTATAGGAGATTCTCAGGTCAGTGTAGTCCAGGTAAGGAGTCTCAACGCTCGTGATGTCCTCTTCGCCCGTGCAAAGCGGCCTAAACCCCGCACTGCCGTTCTCATCGTCCTCCTTCCTGACACTGTCCACCAGGTAACAGTTAAATGTTTCTTCCCAAAACTCTCGCACAAACTCGTTATGCAGGGATTTTTTTGGATGTACATGCTGCAGGAATTCCTTGAATCCAGGGATCTGGCCTGCTTGCAGTGCGAAGCCAATAGTCCCACCCATGACGTCCAGGTACTCGGGTTTGGCCACAAGACTGGACAGAGCCCACGCTTCACTTGCTAACCACACGCGATCCGTGATGTTACGTCTTACCATTTCCTTAACCAGCGGCTCAACGTCGGGCCCGCTGGCAAACACAACAATAACTTTAGCAGTGGAGTTCTGGATTTGGTCTGCAATGTGAATAATCTCAGCTTCTTCCAGATACTGAGAGATTAGCACGTTGAGGTCGATGCAGATGTCCCTCTCAAACATCTCATTCTCGAATTTCTCTATCCCAGGACGGCCATATTCATCGTCCGAAGCGATTGCGATGACCCAGTTCCACTGGAAGTAATCTATGATGGCCGCCATTGCGATCGCTTGGTGCTCGTCAGTCGGAATTGTCCTCATGAAGGACTTATACTGGTTCTTGTTGCTCAGAAGGCGACTTGAAGAAGCATAGCTGATCTAATGGAACAAAACAAAAAGCTTAAAAAAAAAGTAACACCTGGAAAAAGAATCCACCTCTTTACAGAAAAGCCTCTACTCACCTGCGGGATGTAGAAGAGACTGACGAGGTCGGCCACTGCTGTTGAAACCGCTGATCCGCAAGCCCCAACCACGGCGATGGTGGACGGGATGTTCCCGGTGCAGTTACAGAACCCATCCAAGTTCAGAGAGTCGATCTTATTCTGAGCCACAAAGCTGAGAGAGGCCTCCAGAGCTTTGGAGACGGTATTACAGGTGTCAAATATGCGGTACCCCAGAGTGATGTTGGGCAAAAGTGTAGAACTGTTGTTGATTTCCTCTATGGCAAAAATCATGGCCTGGAGCCATCGAAAGCCACGAAAATTATACCTAAGAAACCACAAAGACATGTTTATGGAGGTCAGAAGAAACCTGTGTTTTTTATTTATAATGTTAGATTAAAAATGTACATTTAAAAAATTTTTAAAGCTCACTTTTGCCCATGCAAAGTCTGACAACACCTGTTTATCTGTGTTTGGACCACAGCACTGTCCTGTACAGTTCATTCTCTTCCCCCCAACGTACCTCACACACTCTGTAGATTCCGGTTTAGCAGCCAAGTCCTGGTCGTTGGAAGCGACTCCGAAGTGTATTGGGAACAAACCCCCCAGCAGTATGTCCCCCGTCTTCTGAGCTCTCTGACGAGGGCCGTATGAAAGAACTCCACAGTTCAAAGCCAACAGCACCAAATAGTGCACATAGAAATCGAAATAAAATCTCATATTCTCAGTGTTGTGAACGTTTTATGGCCATAAACAGCGGTAGATAACCAGCTGGTTGTCTGACGAGAAGGTTGTGAGTTCCAATCCCGGGACACCCAGGGAGCCAAGTTTTTATTCTGAGTATGATTTCAGTAAATCGGGGTAGAACATAGAATCCTGGTTCATTAAAACAGAAAATACAAATTTTATGAAACTTACGTTTAAAACATGTAATGCTACAGCAAATAAAACTAATCACAATTGTTTGGCTGAAACGATTAAGAGAAACAGTCTGAACCCTTGAAAGTCTTTCACCAGGGATCAATCTGAAGAGCGATCAGTCTCTTCGTCCTGTCCTTCGTCAGGCTCATCTTCAGCCCTGAAGCAGTTTGTGGTCTGTGGGTTGATTTAAAGACAAAATGTTCCATGAAGTTAAAAGACGCAGGGGTTTGACAGCAGTAAGGGTGTAGCCCTCAAAACTCATAACATTTGAGTCATTATTTGTTTTGCTGTTATTTTAATAAACATATATAGGGCTCGGAATTGTGCAGTTCCACAAAAGTTACACTTTCGTCCTAAAGTTTTGCGACATCATTCCCATATTCCGGTAGTGGTAAAATTTACCCTTTATTAAAGTAATGATAAGTTTTGTTCTACCTGACATATCCGAAAAAACCCAAATACACAGTTTGAAGTCTGAAGCCCTGTTAACACACACCAGCAAGGCTTCCATATAGGCAATTGATTTATTTTTATTTTATATTGACGTATTCTGTGTTGCTGGCACGTACAGTATCTTTGCCGCTTGAATTTTTAAGAGTTTTAAACTTAAGCTGTGAATCAGAGGCAGATTGTCGATTCCTTTTGATTTTTGGGCCTTGTGATTTTCAATTCAATTAAGTTCAATGGAATAATGTTTATTGTCTGACTTGTCTCAAGCAGCTATATTTCCTGCTGGATTTAAAGTATTAAAATTTCTTAGTGTTTTACTGTATATAAACACTGAAATGTAAAATTATACATAAATAAGGGCGTGGCCAATTTGAGCGACAGCTGTATTGCAGGTGTAAAACCACTAGCCGTATGCTACGCATTACTAATCAGCTGGCTGTTAAATCTTTCGAGTTTAACTTACAATAAGAAATGTAAGAGTTGCACCCAGGCTCTGTAACATTGGACCATTTGCCCATTAACCGGGGATTAGGTGGAGTCATCTCCTGCCAAGATGGCGACAACCAAAGTGTGAATAAGTTTTGAACTGAAAACTGACAATTCATTGAATTAATTCAAACTTTATTTATAGAGCACCTAACAACTATCAGGTAGAACCTAGGTGCTGAACAAAGTGCAAAATGCAATGTGCAAATTGAATTTGAAGTTAACATAAAAGTAATAAATTATAGAAATATCGTAAAAGTAAATTATAAAAACTAAAACAGGAAAAATTAGGAGTTAGGAGATTAGGAGCTGCCACTGAAAAAGCACGGTCACCCCACGATTCATATCTTGTTCTAGGCTCCTCTAGACCATGTGTGCGCAGATGGGTAAGTTTGTTTAAACAGGTTGGGGCCATACCAGAAAGAGATTTAAAAACAAACAATAAGATTTTGTATTGAATTCTATACCGTACTGGAAGCCAGTGGAGAGAGGAAATGACCCCCACTGTTCAAATTAGGCTGCTCCTATGCACTAAAAATATGCATTCATACTTTTTAAGAATTTTAGAAAGCTATAACAGCTGGACAAGGACTGGAGTGCATCTGAAGTGAATCGGGTTTTAAAGGAACATGCAATTGGATCGTCATCAGCGTAGAATCGACCAAATCAATCAGTTGAATCACACCGCTCTAATTCTAACACACACTTGTGCATAGAAACCTCACTTTAAAGAAGCTAAACTCTATTCCTTGATGATATAAACCTTTATTTCCCTTTTCCCCCCAAAATCTTGCCCGATGATAAAACCCATGATAACCTGAGCAATAAAAAAGGCACACACTTGAACCAATAGCTAATGATTTAAACATAAACAATTACTGTAAATTAAAGAACTATAAATAAAATAAAAGATCCAGGAACCATGGGTTCAATTAGGTCACAGGTTTCAAATCTTCTTCAGAAACCAGCCAGTGTGTGTGTTTGTGTGTGTGTGCAGGTTTTCATTCCAACAAGAAGAATCCACACCTGATTCGACCTGTTTAAATAGTTGTTCTTGACTTTCAATAGACAGGAAGGTGTGCCTTCTGTTTTGTTGGAATGAAAACCTGCGTGCATACACACACACGTACACACATACACACACCAGCCCTTTTTGGAGAAGATTTGACACCTCTGAATTAGGGATTTATAACGCTTCATCATTCAAGCTATAATTTAAGTCAATATGATGCTGAATTTGGCCGAAATGCTGAGGATCTTCAGTAGGGATGTATTAATATTGACGGTATTGTAGTACTGTATCAGGAATGACCCCAGTACTGTGTTGATTTCCTGTCAATCCAGGTGTCTGACATGATAATAAACAGGCACAGCAACAATTAAACCTGTTTCTGCAATACACACAACAATAGAAAACATCTTAACAATGCTAGTGTGGAAATAAAAACAAGTTCACGGTGCTGTGAAGTCTTTAATGTGTATAAGAGGGATAGAGCACCTATCAGCGAGCAAGGCCCCCTTAACACTCAACTGCTCAGATGTATAATGAAATAAAAATGTAAGTCGCTCTGGATAAGGGCGTCTGCCAAATGCTGAAATGTAAATGTAACAGGACACCACAGCAACAAACATATGTCTGTGACCCATGATTGATAAACACTCATAATCACTTTTATCAGATCCAGCAGTGAAAAGTAAAAGGACAAATATGAATAAAAATAGGATTCTTGAATTCCTAAGTATAAGCAAATAAGCAAAAAACTATATATAAAGCAAGAACAACACTGGGCCCAAAACGGAGCCTTGAGGGACAACATACTGTACTTTTTTACACCTTTGAAACAAACTAAATTAATGCAATCACAGTTGTAAGAGATTAAAAAACAAGTAAAAACTATTTGCTCTGTTTAGGTAAAACATGTTTTCAGAGATATTGAGCTAATGAGGCTGAGCTAATGAGGAATGAAACTTGTAAAATTGCAAATAAGCTTTAAATTATTTCTGTGTAACACTAAAGGATGAGCTGTCACGTTGAGCGTACGAACATATAATGCCTCAGATTTAATAATTTTTTAAAAATAAAACCCATACAGTAAGCTGACAGTAGAGTTGAACACAAGAAAATCTGCGGTAGAAAATGATTGGTTTCACATCACTGACCTCCGGACTGCAGGTACGGCTTCGGTCAAAGCAACCTTGCTTTCTCTTTAACTGCGGTGCAATAACGGTTCACCATCAGGCTAATTAACCCTGGAAATATGCAGCAGCAGGGCCGAGCGATTCCACTGCAAAGCCCCGGTCAGTTCCCTGGAAAAAGATGGAGAGCTGATTATACACCACGGGGAAAAGTTAACCTGGCTCTGAACACAGTGGACAGTTAATACGCAGGAATTGAAAATTATATAATTTTTTAAAATACTATTTAAAAAAAAATAATTGGTTATACTGACAGAAGTGTGTGTGAATATATGAAAAATTAGACATTCGACCGCCATTTTAGGGAGTGCACTTGAATTTTGTTGTAAGTATTTTACAATGACAGTAAATGATCACTTTAGATCAGTACTACAATCAATACTACACAAAGTAATTTACCAATTAAATAAACCCAAAGTGAGGTCTGTGGACTCGTCCTAAATTTGAATACAAATGAAGATATCTAAGTGCCTTGAAATGCAGAACATCAACATCACATTTTGAAAACAGGAATTTTAATTATAAAATGCAAATAATTGTATTATTGTATTTTATAATAATTATAAAAAACAAATAAATTGTAATTATATTTGGCACACATTTAATTTCTTAACTTGGGTAGAAAAAACAGCAACTAATCCAAAATTTTAAATGCTTTTAATAAAAAGTGACAATGCTTCACACGTTGTAACAAACATGCTTAAAATTTCATGATTAATTATAAATATTTGTATCAAACCATATTCTGAAAAAAAAAAAAAAAAAAAGCTTTACAATAATTTAGCATTTTGACCAAATGCTTTCCCGAGTATAGGAATACGTGTAAGTAAGTACAGTAGTGGCTGTCACTCAAGCAATTAAAAAGTAATGTTAAAAACTGGAAACTGTAGCTAAACTAAACTGCAATTTAAACTGGACCCAATAAACTGGCAATTGTGCCTAAAAGAAATTACTTACCAAATCCAGCATCCATCCATCAAATCTGAAAAAGTGGAAAAAAAAAAAAGGCAAAAAAAAAAGTGCAATTCAAACTAAAAAAAATTTAAAGCATTTATGTCAGTTGCCTGTTTTCCTCTTTGCTCGTCTCCCTAACCCTAATTCCTTCGTGTTGGTGAATTAATTGTGAGCAGGCCTGGTGAGTGCGGCGCGCTCCGCTCCAGAGTTAATGAAACATTAACCCGAGGTGGACGGGTTATTTCCGCTGCTCGCTCCTGTTTCACCCCACTGTGTTTCTTACACACCTCCTTATCAGAGGACGAGTGCAGCTCAGCTTCCGAGCTTTTAAACACAGCTTGGCATGCATGCGTATATAAAACAACTTCAGTGTTCACAGACCTACTATACTGCACTGTCCCCTGTGTCTTGCATGAAGACAGGTTGAAAGGATGATATGTAAAGGTGGTGTGGTGGATAGCACAGTGGGCTCAACACCTCCAGGGTTGAAGGTTCTGCATTCAGGTCTACATGGAGTATGAATGTTCTCCTGATGCTTGCTGGGTTTCCTCATACAGTCCAAGACATGCACACTAGGCTAATTGGTGTTTCCCATTTGCCCATTGTGTGTGTGTGTGTATGTACAGTATGTATATGTTTGCTTGTACCCTACCCAGGCCCCCACCACCCCCACCTGAGGGTACACCCTGCCAGACCCCATACAGGACAAGCGCTAGACAATGAGAGCTCTACAACAAACTTTAAAGGGCTCCTCGAGAGAAACCAACCAAAATCCCAGTCAGATTATATTAGTTTCTCTGTATAATTGTGCTGAACAATTGCTAATGACTCTTTTATGGGAAGCAATTTGTAAAGTATTTCTTAAATGTTCCTTTTTTTTTTTTTTTTAAGCTGGCTTAAAATTAGTTTCTCCCATTTCTACCTCCAAGAGAAAATGTAAAAGTAAAAAAAAAAAAAAATATATATATATATATATATAAAATAATATCCATCTCTCTCTCTAATATATATATATTTATATTTATATTTGAGTTTCTAGCAGATTTAAGAAGCCTGTTCATCTCAGTCATTGTGAAAGGATGACCATAATTGCATCAAGACCAAACATGGACAAATTTTATTATGGGAAGGGAAAAACTGAAATGACAAGACATAAGGCAAGCACCAATAAATAAACATCCCCTTACACAGACAAATAACTTAAATTCAAACTTCATAGATCAAATACCCCCGGAAAAAAAGGCAAAAACACAAAGTGAAATCATGTGCGGACAAGCTGGAGTGATGCTTCAGTTCAGACGACAAACTTGTTCTTGGTGATGGAGTTGCTCTTAGTGGCCGTGTCGGCGTGGGCCTGATATCCAATCACAAGCTTCACCGGGAGACCCAGACTCTCTTTATACTTCCGGCTACAAAATAAAAATAAATTAATTAAAATAAATTAAAAAGACAGGAAAGCCAACATTCCCCTACAGCTTGGATCATCCTTGCAGTATCTCGACTATGTTAGCTTAAAATATTAGGGTAGCCATTTTGGATTTGCTTTTTCACCCCTCACCCCCCTCAAAAAAGATTAGATCACGAAAAGGCGTCATGTCATTGTAAGAACCGCTATGCTCATGTCAGAAAACTTAATTAAATTTTACCCCCAATTGCAACAAAATACTGAAACTGGAGACTCCTTACATAAACAGCCATGTACTAAGGAAATGATGTTCTATTACATCATAGTAATAGTACATGAGGGGGGCAGATCACTTTCATGCAACACATTTTACTTTAAAAGTCTTATTCCTAACACACCCACCGCTCATTTTACAGCACATTAACTTGTATTACTGATTTCACATTTTGTTGTCTCTTCTAACTGAATTGCATGGTACCGTAATGCATACCTCTGGCCTCGAAAGTACTTTTTTTCCTTCTTTTTTTATAATTCCTCTTATTTCTGTGATGAACTTTCTGAATGCGGTACTCTACATGTAAGCCCTGTGGCTGAAAGGCTTTCCATTAGTCGCTGCGCAAGAGGCTTTTAATTCTACACAATGCAGCTTTAGTGTCACATGACAAACTCCAAGGCTATAGCACATATCCAAGCAGCGCTGGAGTGCATAAAGTATCCTACACTCTCCGCTCTGATGGGTAATTAGCTTCGTTAGGGTTGCTAAGCGCTAATCTGTTTTCTGTGATCATTATTTACGGCAGAATAAACAATGAACTGCACACATCTGGCTGGAACTCGAAACCCTAACCTCATAAATCAAGGAAAAATAGTATGAAGTGTAATACTGTAAAAGTTAAACATTATATACATTTTATTTAATTATTTTTCTTAGAACATGCAGCATACAATGAATAAGACGTCACCGAGTCTGACACCATCTCACCCGATGCAAGTTACTGCTTCAGCGTTCTCGGTGTTCGTCGTCCAGATGGCGATCTTGTCTCCTTTGGCACGAACGTTAATGACGGAACCGCAGACATCTCGACTGTATGGGCCGAAACCCTCGCCGATCAGACACAACAACTGCAGGAGGAACAGTTTAAACTCAAATGTCAGCAGAAGAGAGATAAAACTGAAGGTCAAATCTTGGGTGCAAGGTTAAGCATACATCTTTATAACTGTCTTGTTTTACAGGCTGTTTTAGAGATTTTCAATTGTTTTTGAAACGGTGCGAGCAAAAATGGATGCCCCACTTGTGATTTGCACAAAAGAGCAGCGTGCAGCGATTAGCTTTTTTTTTTTTTTTTTGTGGTGCAAGGGTGTACCCAGTGCCGAAAAGCATTAACAGTGGCGTTTGCCTATCTGCAAACATGCATATCTGAATAATGTGGAGCGATACTCTAAGGAAGGTAAAAGTTTCTTAAAGAGAATCATTACTGGTGAAGAGACACGGATTCATAACTACGAGTCTGAGAGTACGGAATGGAAACTTCCTCAATCCGGCCGAGAAAAAGTTAAAAAGTCGACCATCAGCTTGAAAATTCATCAACGCCTACATTTTTTCTGGGATTCTCAAGGGCCAGAAGTATTGGAACATGCAGGAAAAAGGCTCGACAATCAACAGTGCTCGTTACAGTGAGACACTTATTGAAGAGCTGAAGACTAAACTTTAAAAAGATTAAATACAAAGGGCCGCTATCCGCAGGCGTCGTACAGTAAGTGTGCGGACGTGCCTCGGATAACGGTCCTCTGTGTTTAAACTGCCCACGCCGTCACTGACACTCTGAGGTGTTAAAGTGTCCTCACTATAGTCCTGATGTCACTCCATCAGACTTTCACCCGTTTGGTCACCTGAAAGCAGAACTACGAGGACAAAGATTCACTCCTGATGAAGAAGTGAAGACAGCGGTGCATTCGTGGCTCGCAGACTAAAACATTTTTTAACGAAGGAACACGAAAGCTTTCGACAGATGGACAGTGTATTAAAAAGCAAGGCGATTTCTAAAATTTGAATTAAAATAATTACATAAATCTACAGCCAGAGTGCAGATAATTCTTGACTCACCCTCTGACATGTGCATGTAACGTATATCAATACTTGGCTTAAATATAAACATTAAAAAGTGCGCGCCCTCAAAGTGGATTAAATATTTTTTTCCTGTAAAGGTAAGTCAGAGATGGATGATAAAGTTTGTTAAATTTATAATGTTTCTTGCGTGTGATTTTCTAGAGTTTGTGCAACGCTGCTTATGCTGGTTTGCATCTGCAGAAGAATAAAATCGCAGCTATGAATTAATATTTAAATAAAGTAGATTTGTAAAATAAGTGCGCGTGCGGGCGTGTTATTGTGTGTTGCAGACCGTCTCCAGCCAAAAGCGGTCGAGCTCTGAATGTCTCTGCTGTTTGGACAGTGTAATGAGCCAACGGCCTCCGCATTTATTGCTCCTGTCCTCCCACATGGGCGCGATTCCATCCTGCATCAAAAACACAGTCATAGGCTGTAAATTATAAGTGTACTGTACAGCAAACTTTAAAACCATCTAAAGGCATTTCAGTAAAAAAAATTAATTAAATTCTACAAACCAACAAAAGCTACCACCGGCATTAAATTAATGATATAAAACTTAGCAAATAAAAGATGCATTTTCCGAAGTGTTGACGCGTCCAGCTACAAGTCATTCACCTTGAACACTGAATAGTCGCATCCGGATGAGAGTTTGCTAGCCTTCTGAATGTTATGGTACAACCTGCAGGAAAGAAAGACAGAAGGAAAAAAAAAAAAAAAAAAAGGAGATCTGAGAACTCGGCACCCACTTCACACTGCGAATTAAAAACCTTAAGGTTTTCTCTTTACCTCCTCCACAGAGTATAAACTGAAACCTGACACTGCGTTTAATGCCAGGAACAAGTGCTCTAAACAGCCGAGCCGGTGCCAGACTGCTGGTGTTAATGTGCTAATTCACTCCTGCCTTATGGTGCTACACCACCTCCGCATGAGGGGACTCGCTCTTGTTGAATGTGTAAGTTGAGCGCGTGTGCGATCGACACGTGATAAAAGATCTGATGTAGGAAAACTACATTTACGCCAGCCAACTACGTGACATGAACTGAGAAGGAGCTGTCTCAGAGCCAGGATTCGCTACGTCTGACTTGTTAGCGAGACGTTTTGAACAGACTCCCCGGAATTGATCAGTTTAACCTGTTCAGACATACACGCCTTCCGAACCAAACCTGATGTGAGGTCTCCGCGGTGTTAGCATTATTCATGTGTGTATTACCCCCGAGCCAAAAATGACTGCATAAATTACACAATCCAAGATTGAAAAGATCCCTCACTAGCTGCAAGATCAAAAACGGTGTTGAGCAGTTGAGCAAACAACGAATCAAATTCCACCATGAAACAAAAACAAGGGCTGACCACATAGGCCACTGTGAGGATTGGCTTGACAAAGCTTGCTTTTAAAAAGGTGCACTTGGCTAAAGACTATACAAGCTCTGAACAAATGAAAGACATCTATAAAATACATTGTTTACCAAAAATATCCTTCATATAAATCCATGGTTCATCATTTAAAGCAATAAATCATTGTACGACTAAAATATATGCAGCAAAAACAGTGAGGACGTTCCATCAGTATCAAATATCCCCTTTTCCACCCAGGTGGTTCCTGAACTAGTTCAGAGCCAGTGCACAATTTTTGTTTTCAGCAAAATCAAACAGACAGACAGACAAACCGGTTCCATGGTGTGCCATCTTTAAATACATTTTTTTTAAAAACACCGGCCACAACTGACAGCTCAAATGCTTTATGGTAATTATGGCTTAATCCTAAAGTAGACTTGAAAAGCAAGAAGAACTGCTCACAAAGCTGTGTTGAAGTTCACTATTGCAACAATTGTTGTGCGTGCCTCTAGTATTAATGGGAAAGTAGAGACGTATACAGTGTTGTAATGATGTGACTCTCTAGCCCATGCAAGAACAAAGACAGTTCTTAAGAGGTTCACTATTGAACCGGCATTAACACCAGACATGTACTAGCACCTGGTTCACTTTGGTGAGAAAGGGGTTAATGAGCAAGTTTTAAGGACTTCACTAGAAGACGTGGACATCATTATTGCGTTCAAGTGTGTTAGTGTTTGTTCAGACTGCCAGTCCATATCTGATTTTTGGCATACTCAGACTAGAACCAGTTTGGAATCAGATTGTGTTCATGTAGTCTGAACAGGTAAAAACACATTGAATTTGGTTTGAACGACATCCAGAAATAGTTTGGGATTGCATTCCTAAAGATGTGTCCCTGTCTGGAAGCTCTACCCGCTCCAACTGTCTTTCAAACATCATGTCAGATGCAACCCAACCCAGTACAGGCCCACACAGTCACGTGATATGGACATGGGAGCAGGGTGAGAATGGACGAAATGGAGACAATTAGAACTTTGTAAAAAGTCAAGTTGCTGTGCTTGTTGCAGAGGGTCTGCTTGTCTGCAATGTGTGTGACATCCTTACACTCATCCTCGGTCAGCTTATCATTAAGGGCTCACTGTGTTAAGCGCTCATTCCTTAAATGCCAACTTCAACTCAACCCTCAACCTCCAGGTTCTTCAACTCAACCCTCAACCTCCAGGTTCTTCAACTCAACCCTCAACCTCCAGGTTCTTCAACTCAACCCTCAACCT
>JAQMYL010000017.1:813891-826835 GCA_030014365.1 Clarias pachynema | reverse complement strand
CACACAAACACACACACACACACACACACACAAACACACACACACACACACACACACACACACACACACACACACACTTTACAAGTTAAAACGTACAACAGTTGCATGACTACAAGACATGCAGTATGTATGAAGGATTTCTGGTTCCCGTGGCAACTGTGGACTTAACTACCTGTATGTTAAAAGTTGTATTTAGAAATTGTAATATGTGCATGAGCCTGTTATCTTCTGCTTGTACCTATAACATATAATATTTCTTTCATTCTGATACAGCATTAGCGCAGAACTGATCTGTTTGGAAATCTGTGGTTTCTATGGCAACAGGGACTAAATCCATATGGACCTACTGACAACACCTAGCCATAATCTGGGGTATGGTACTATTTTGGTCAAATAGAAGAAAAAGAGAAAAAGAGAAAGATATATATATATATATATATATATTATTTTATTTTATTTTTTACTCTCTACTCCTGTTATTTTTTTTGTGCCTTATCTCTAAGCTTTGGCAATACGAATATAAATATTTGTCATGTCAGAAAAGCACATTTGAATCTTGAATTCTGAGAGAGAGAGAGAGAGAGAGAGAGAGGTTGAAAATCAAAAATTTTAAAAAGAGGCAGTGATGGGGGAGGGGGGGGGGCATTTTAGCACATAACACCTCGGCTTTGCTTTAAATATAGCGATTCTTGCGGAGGAGTCCAATTTTTCTTTTCATCATTTAAGTGAATTCCCAAATATTTAAAACCTTCTTTTATTCATTTTAGTTAACCTGGTAGTTTTGGTAGGCCTTGTGACCATTGCGTTTCCTATTGCAGTGTTTTACTCTTTTTCCACTTAGTTCTAGAGGAAGATACCAAGCTAAAATCATAGGCTATCTTTTCTAAAATTTTGACTTCACTCTGATTTTGTACTGCAATTTTGTAAACCATAATATCATCTGCGTAGATGGATAAAACGTGTGGGACATTAAAACTTATAACTTATAAACTTAAATTAAATCTATTTAAAGAAATGCATAGTCTGTGGAAAAACGCGTAAATTGATAAAGTGCACAACATACCTGATAGCGAGCAACGTTGTCTAATTCCCCGTTTTACTTTAAAAGGAGCGCTTTTACTTTTAACCCTCTGTTGATCTTCAGTACACTTTCGACCTCTTGGTACATCACTTTTATCATTGCTATAAGACTTAGGCAGGGGCCAAATGCCCCTAGAGTTTTCCAGAGGTATAGGTGCTCAACCCTGTCAAAAGATTTTTCTTGGTCCAGTGAAATCAGACCAAGGTCAACTGCCAATGAACTGGAGATGTCCAAAATGTCCCAAATCAAGGAAACGTTACTGTGTGATCTACAGTACAGTATTTATTGTAGGCATAATACATCTGTTGAACTTAAATAATTGCATCCATAATGTCTCTGAGCTGATTGGCCAGTGCTTTTGACATTATTTTTTAGTCTGTACAGAGCAAGAAGAACTTGTAGGCTTGTAGGCCATCAATTCCAGGCGCTTTTCCTTCCAGTGCAGCGTTGTCCTCTGGAGAGACCTTTGGAAGTCCTCAATAGAAATCGTCCAGCTGATTCCTGTTTTCGCTATAGTCACGCTATAAGTTTGTGGCATACTGTCTGATGTCATTGATGTTTGCTATGTGTTGCCCGTCCTCTGTGTGTAGTGTGTGCAAGAATCTGCTCTGTCCGTTCTTATTTTCCCATCCAAAAAAAAAGTCTCTCTTCTCTTTTCTAAAATAGGTCCTAAAAAATCTAAAAGACTCAATAAATTTAGCATCATTCAGTAACTTCTGAGTTTAAGATTTGCAATAAAAACTTTGCGTCGTCTGAAAAACTGACAGGTGTTATTTCACTAGCTTTAAAGACATTAAATTGTGTTTAAAGCAATTAAATATGTCTAATCTAGCTAGCGAAATAGGATGATCTCTAGAATGTGCCCATGTGTATTGTCTCTCAGTTCCACGCAGTCTTCTCCACACATCTACAGTACCAGGTCGTGAGTTTTATAACACGTGTTATTACATGCTTACTGTAGATGCTGCATGGGGCTTCTGTACGATTCCTGTCTACTGAGTCATTTTGTGTACAGTGAAAATCTCCTTTTAAAAACAGGTGATCTTTAAAATCACAGCTGGTTATTCAACTTGATTAGAAATAAAACTCAGGACCATTAGTTGGAGCATACAGTATGCATTGATTAATATTCGATTAAAATGTTTATATTTTACTTTAACTAATATAAACCTGCCAGCAATCACTTCCTTTGTGGTGAAGGATTTAGGTAAAAAGTGTTTGGCAAAAAGCATACACACTCCTCCACTCACTGAGCTCGCTGAACTTAATTGATACGATTGATGCGATATCACACGGTCTGTTCTGGGAGTCTGCCAAGATCTCATTAGGATCATCTCATAAAGTGTTATAATAATTACTCATCATCTTAAAGTCCTGCTGAAATAATACTGTCTAAATCAGGCTGTAGGGGGCGCACTTTGTGTAGTGTTGAAATGAAGAGGTGGATTTTGCCTCCGCAGGTCAACCCAGAGCTGACGCAGCATTCTGAAGGGATGGGCTTCCACTTTGACAGGCAGGATGTAGAGGGCGGGAGAGAGGATGGAGGTTGTAGAGATGGAAGATGAGACAGCTTTTTATACAGGAAGTCGTGTCTGCTCGGTTTCCTGGATGTACTGTATAAACAACACCATTTGAGAGTATTGGGCCTTTCCTAGCTTATAGAGCATTTATATATGTACAGTACCTGTGTGTTCATTTCACTGTCAAAAAAAAAAGCTGAAGCTGAACCAGTTGGTGTAAAGAGAATGTTAGGTTTGGACTAGGAAATAGCAAAAGAAAATTCCAGAAAAATTATTGGCACCTTGTTTTTTTCTCATTCTTTAGTTGAATTTTACCAAATTAAAATGTGAGAGAAATATAAAGAAGCCCATTTAGACATTTTTTTTCCCCCTGTTAACATGTCATAATTATTGACACCCCATCATCATGAGATGACTGTTCTAATGTATAAATCTAAGGTGATGGAGTTAATGAACAGCTTTGGTGCAGATGCTTAAATGTTAAAACACTGATGGATGGATTTAACATAAAATAAGGGTTATGCAGGAATGAACGTGTGTCCAAAGAACACCAAATTTAAATATGGGGAAAGATCAGTGTGCATCCCACTGCGCTAACAGTGCACCGTGGTTACTAGTTTTTTTGCTATACGGCTCTATATGAAGGGATACACTAATAGACCAGTTAAGATTCTAGGATCGCTACAGGGGGGCAAAAATATATGTATATGTATTTTGGTAAACCGCAGTACAAAACACACAGACCAAGAGAATGACTTGAAGTTGCTTTGTTTACGAAATGAAAACATGAAATTAAATAGCAAGATAATACAGATAAAATACAAAAAAGATCTTTATTTCTTTTCCTTCAAAACTAAGTTTGAGCTCCTTTGTAGCTAGTTAACCTAAATACTTTTATTGCACTCGATTATTTCTTTAATAGTTAACTTGCTCTAATTTTGGAATTATTACCTTTCCTATATCCGTTTATTTCTTATTAATTTATATTATTTTTTCAGTTTGCTTTTTGGTAACTGGACCGTAATAATACAAACACACAATAACAATTGCAATATATGAAATGTTCTCAGTCCATAAAATTAATGTGAACATGGGGAAAGAAATCAAAAGAAAAATGTCCTCTTAATCTAAAAGATGAATCCAATGAGTACAAGAGTCTCTTTGTGTAGGGCAAATTCTCGTAGTGCAAATGTTCAATAGTGCAAAAATGTCAATCAGTGTAATGATCAGCACGAGGTAGTTTTTTGAGAAACACCACAGGAATGGTTAAATTCCACCTGTGATAATGGGTAAAGCACCAATTTGATGAATCGCAGGATTCTCTTTTAATAGTCGTTTTCAAGATTCTCTAACTGGGGGGATCGCCATCTCAGGATCACAGCTTAACTCAGGCTCAGGAAAAAACCTGACCTGTCAACACTGGGGAATTACAACACACCGCATCAGGGTTCACGGGGTTTATCATACATCGTCCACTTCCATAAACATCAATCATCACGCTATATATATCAGTGTTGACACTCGCAATTTGCAAAGCGCATGTTCTTTCTTTATGCGTCTCTCCGGTGAATAGATATTGACATCATCACAGTGCACATCCCACAACCACCATCTCACCAAATGGTTTCAGGGCCACATGGTTTTCCATGTGGAGTTTACAAGAGAGCACTCGGGGTCATAAAGGACCTGGAGAGATTCTGTATTCTCATCAAGCATTTAAAGTAGCACAAGACTTGGTGGTGTTCCCTTAGCAGAGGGAGATTGTACAGTAGTTCTAAAGGCAGAAGTGCCAATAACTGGACTCGTGTCATTGTGATTAAAATTTTTTACTTAGAATGATGTATAATCAAATAAAAAGTTATTATTAGCAATAAATTAAAATTTTTCTCCTAAACTTGATTTTTCAGCCATTTTTAACAAGGGTCTCAATAATTGTAGATTTGGTAACAGTTTTCTTTTCTATAAGCTTTGCACATCACTTATGCATTCTACATTCTGATTGTTCAAGAGTTATTAATCGTGAGAGGTTTTATTCTAAATGGGTTGAACAGTAGCATAAATAGCTGGATGCTTCCATGTTTTTAATCATTATTCTTGTGCTTCTCAGATCATCCGTATTTCGTGTGTGTGCAGTACATCCCGAGTTCACATCCCGGCCGATGAAACCCTCCTCACCATACTTTGGTCTGCTGCTGTCTGCAGCTGGAAAACTGCACAGCTGCCTATAGAGTGGCTGCTATAACACCTTACACTCACACACACAAAAAAAGTGATGGACAGTGAATTTCTCTGGCACTAATACAGATTCCTTTAACATTTACAGAGTATGTTTGGCAAATCACTCAGGACTTTCACACAACTATGAGTTATGGGTTTACGTTCTATGTTAGTGGTATAAATATACAGTACACTACCTGTTGAACATTTTATTAGCAGTGGAGGTGTAGAACCCGGTGTGAATGTGTGTGAGTGGAAGGTGATTGTCGGAGATTGTTGCTGTATTGATTAGAACCAACACTGTGTGGGATATAAGAGCAAAAACAAGAAATAAACATTGATTCTGCTGAAATATGTTGGAGCGAGTAACAGGAGATGTTTTTATTCAGTAGGATGACTGAAAAAAAACTTAAGCTAATAAACTGGACCTTGGAATTACTTTATATTAAATGAACTTGACAATGAGATTTTATGAACTTTTGTCATTGTGCTTGCACAGAAGCATCTTTGCATGTTAGTTTTAGCACCGGTCCCTCATATACCAGGCCAGTGTATTTGCCAAGATGATATTAATGGAAAGACCACAACAATAAATAGTGGTGGGTTTTATTTAAGACAAATAGATAAGAAAAGAGCTAAAGGAGGGAGGAAGGATAAAAGGGGGAGGAAAGAAGTGAAGGTGTGCACGTGCAGTTCCGGTGGCAGTACCCAGCTGGCATGTGGGTACAAGGCTGGTGAAAGGCGGTGGCGGGCAGAGTGGCAGGCTGGAGCCCGCGGAGGAGGCGGAGACCGCAGACAGTTCTGTTGTAACACTAAAGCGGAAGAAGTGACAGGAACAAGAAAAATACGTATATATTTATTCAAAACAAATGCTGCATTATTCCTGAAAACACTCTTAGGAAAATACACTGGTCACATCTACGCATCTTTGTACCATGGATGTGGGGTTCACACATTTATAAAATGCAACTACTGTGAATTAACGAGGCATTACTTCTACCTTCTACCTTGTTCCTGAGAACACTCTCAGGAATGTAGACCTCTGTTGCGCCTGAAGAATCCACACACACTCTATGCTTAGGAGAGCAATACCAGAAAAAAAAATCATGCACATTGTAAGTGTATAACTGCAACTGCATGCCGCTCCCTGTTCCAAAGAACACTAAGGAATATGGATATCATAGTCAATTAATTCATTTTATTGTTTCTCATGCACCTCTATGCCAGGGCCAGCTTATACACTAAATGCATGCTACTTATGTCTCTACATTACAGAAATGTTTAACTGTGCATAACTGTGAATTTATTAGATTTTCCTATGAACAGGAAAAATGTCCCATAAGTTTTTGCGTCTTGCTGGAGCGTGAAAAAAAAATGGAGCTTGAAAAAGGATTTATATATTTATTATAATTATTATCGAGGATGATATCTTATTAAAAGGACACAAAAATGAATTTTAATTTCATCAAGAAATCCTTAGTATTATATGGTTAGTAATCAGTAATTTTTTTTAAATAAATGTCCGTACATCTCTAATTAATTTTTATTATTAATCAATAATTTCAATCATATGTTTTATGATGGTATCAGTTTTTGTTTCAATAAATATTCAGTATTTAACACAGCAGTGGCGACAGGTATCCGAAGAACTTATGTTACCATGGTAACGCGCAAAGGAAGTGACATCTGCGCTAGAGCCATTGCAGGGTTTTCCGAATGGTGGAGTTCCGAATGGTGGAGTTCCGAATGGTGGAGTTTTGTTGAGGGAAGTTCCCTTCATGGACATTAACTGCAAACGGAGCAGGAAGTAGGGAGCACCCTGTCTAGTACACTTCGGAATGGAACGCAGCCAAAATTTCACACTACGGACAATAAATATTAGCAAAAAATGGGCAAATAAAAGGGGATTTAGGATATATATATAACAAAAACAGTATCTGCTTTACAAGAAGACATAAAATTATTTCTCAGAAACTATATGAACAGGAACTAAAACAAGTACAAACAGTCAATAACCTTGGAATGTATTTTGATGAAAATATAAAATTTAAAAAGCAGATTAAACTATGGGGCAGAAACAGAAGAGAGGGAATCATTATAGCTCGGCCAAGAATAGGATATACATGACTAAATCAGAGTCTTGCGATAATACGCAAACACTCAACTGGAGAATGTGAATTCTGTGGCCAAATAGAGACAGTAACACATATATTAACTAACTGTAAAAGATATGACAAGGAAAGACAGGAACTCAGTGAAACCATGAAAGAGGATGGAGGAGAAATGACAACAGAAAACATCGTAAGGAAGATGGACTGGAAAATATATAGAAGTCTGTTTAATTATCGAAACCAAACTGGCCTAGTAGATAGAATCTAATCTAATGATTTTTATTTATTTATTTTTTTGCTATGTTTATATCAATCTGATGCTCCACACTCCAGTCCAGCAGGTGGTTATAATTTGGCTGCCAGCCACCAAAAAACAACAAAGAAGAAGAAGAAGAAAAACAACAGAAGCTAAAGTTTTGTGCCTTTTTGCTCATAACTACAGGTGGGTTAATATTCCTTCAAATGAGATGAAAATACCCTTGACTAAGATATAAGAGTGTTGAGAATGTGTGGTGGTAACATGAAAAGCACACAGTGTAATGTAGTGAGAAATATGCTTAGCTATGCACTTTAATGCTCGGCTATTCGACCTGTTGCCAGTGAATCCAGTAACATACAGAACCATTGCGAGGTTAGAACCATAGGGATTGTTACCATAATAACGCCAGAAACAGTAAAGGGCTGATATGCAGTACATATTGTTTGGCAGATGCAGAGACACCTGATATAAAAGACAGTCCGAGGCAATGGATACTTTGTATGCATTTATTTTCATCCACCTTGCTGAGATAAAAAGTGTTTGTAATAGGTGTTCATTCTGTAGTTTATCATCATAATGGTTATATACGTATATTTTCTCAGTTTGTAATCATTTTATCACATATAAAATTAATAAATATCTGGAGATATAAATGTGTTTTCTTATTATTGGCAATGATGAAAAGAGTCTAATTTAATTTCCAACTTTGCCATTATCTACTGAACCAACATTGTGTCAACATTGGGACAAACTTGTAATTATCTACTGAACCAAAGTTGAGCCAACCTACAGTATCTTTGGCCGCACCAATGAGCCAACGTTGGGCCAACCACTGATGTCAACATTGGTCTAATGTATGCACTGCCGTTTGCCAAACTTTGGCCCTTCAACAGTGTTCTATCTGGGTCTAATTCATTTCCAACTTTGCCATTACCTACTGAACCAACATTCTGCCAACATTGGGCCAATCTTGTAATTATCTAGATATTAACGTTGGATCAACCTATCTTTGGCCCCACCAATGAGCCAACATTGGGCCAATGGACAAAATGACATTGGGCCAACCACTGATGCCAACATTGTCCGAACGTTGCTCTCTGGGTCTAATTCAATTTCCACCCTTACCATTAACTACTGAAGCAATGTTGTGCCAACATTGTGCCAAACCTGTAATTATCTACGGAACCAATGTACCAATGAGCCAACGTTGGGCCAATGGACAAAATGCCATTGGGCCAACCACTGATGTCAACATTGGCCCAATGTATGCACTGCCGTTTGCTCAGCATTGGCCCTTCAGCAGTGTGCTATCTGGGACTAATTCAATTTCCAGCCTTGCCATTACCTACTAAACCAATGTTGTGCCAACATTGGGCCAAACTGTAATTATCTACTGAACCAACATTGGGCCAAACTATCTTTGGCCCCACCAATGAGCCAACATTGGTCCAACCACTGATGCCACCATTGTCCAATTTATACACTGCCGTTGGCCCAGTGACCCTTCAGCAGTGTGCAGTGAGTTCATCTGGATGAACTCAACCCTGGGCTCGATTTGAGGGGGGATGCCGGGGGATCCCCCTATTTATATACAATTTGTCATGAAAATGAAATATTAAAATATTGTACGTATTATCATCTACAAACTATAAATAATGGCAATTAACCAATCAGAATTCAACGCACTCTCATGCAAGTTTGTGTCATTTTTCGCTGTTCGCATTTTCGCAACGGTCAAGAGAAGAGTTCAAGCACAGCTTTTGACATATTTCAAAAAGAAGAGAACTGAAGATATGATACATACGAACACAAATCCTCTCAGCTGTCACAGTCGGGCCAGGCTCAGAACTCAGACACCACGCCCTTTATCCCCAGAGTATTAATCACCATCACCTGTCGCCAATCAGCACTAGCACATAAAAACCACACGCCGCGCCTCGGTCAGTGTCCGGGCTCATATTTATGACAGTGGACTCAACCTCCTACAGTACGAACAAGTAAGAAGAAAAATACTTACCTAACTACATACCTGTACTCTTCCTTTCAGAAGTAATTCAGTCACGATCTCTGAGTGATTATTCCAGTGCCGCTGTGGTGTGTGGTTGCACCCGTTTCCCGTCATCGTCTGTTCGGGCTTCCCCGCGCTCCTGGTTCCTGCAAGAAGGAGAAAGTCAATCAGACCGTAAAACCTTGCTCTCCCTTTGTCTACAGTCATTTGATAACCTTCACGTAACTGCTACTAAACTGCTTCTCATACTCTGCCATGATTTACATTCCTGTGAAATAAACTTACTCATCTTTATACTTACCGTCCTGTGGAGTCCGTCTGTGTTACAGTACTATTAAATTCAATTATTTCATTACTAATGTTTACGTAGATTTTTATTCTACTCTTATAATCCTCCCCAGATGAAAGCCATGGAAAGACAATGTTTTGTTTTGATGGCTCCAAGTTGATTTAATTAAGCTTATATTTTGTTAATAAAACTGTTCTTAAAAATGTAAGATATCCCATCAATTTTTTTTTACAATTCGAACACTGCCTGTACCCTAATTTCAATCCCAAACTGTAAAACCATACACACCCTGATTAAAGTCTTGTTGCCTATCCAAGTTGTACAGTAGGAACAACAAATAATTGACTTTTAGTTGATCATTTGGAATCAGAAGTGGCTTATATGAAAAACAAAGACCTCTAGATTATGCTTATTTTACCAAAATAACATCTTATCATGCCGTTTTACACACCTGGGAATGTGTTAATTACAGTATTTGTCACAGGTGACGCTTTAATCTGTGATTGGTTGAATCCTTTAAAGTTGTGACAAGACTTTTGTCTAAGCAAAGTCTGACCTTTCAGTCCTAATTAAATAATAAAAAATCACAGCATGATAAGATTTTTTTTTTTTTTGGTAAAATAAGCATAATCTGGAGGCCTTTGTCTTTCATATAAGCCACTTCTGACCAAGCCATGTTATTATTTGTTGTTCCTACAACCTCTAACCTAGCCTCTAATCTTTAATCCACAAGAATACAACTTCTCTTAGAAACTTTAACTCCTCAATAATGTTACACATAAAACATCTTCAAATCCCAGAATAGACTTCTCATAGAAAGGCCTTTGGATCTGGCATGGTTAGACTATTTCTTTTAATAAAGGTCTTCATAATATTTGTATATATTTCAAATAACTCTTCTTTTTTATATATTTATTATATTTATCAAGGTGACTGCTGGTTTCCATCACTCTCTTTGTTTTTGAAGTTTTGCTCTTTCAGATTTACCTGTGCCTTGTTTTATGAGTTATGTATTTTTGGTTTTTCATTTGTTTCATAGGTCTAAACCATGAGTAATGTAATTCTAACACTAGGCAGATGATTACGTGAATAAGATCTAAATATCTTATCTTTAATAATCCAAAAAATTCATGGGATTTGGAGAGTGAAATGTGCCGGTCAAAATTATAGCCAGTAGAGGTCACTATCTACTTACTATAATGATAATATAATATAATATAATATAATATGATATAATATAATATAATATAATATAATATAATATAATATAATAATGATACCCTGTAATGACCTAGAATGGCCATCTATGGAGAAAACCCAGACTCACACTTTTTTATTGCTGCTATTGGTGTGATTTTTGTCAGTCCGCCTAGTAGAAGCCCCATCAGGGTCTTCTGCTGGGAGAATGATCTATTATAAAGTAAAAAACCTAACCCAAGCACTAACGAATAACCCTAACTTAACATTGAACTTTTAATCCTTTAGAATTACGGTTAGAGTTAAACAAATATAAATAATACATTTAAAATACTGTCTGCATCAGAAACATTTTCATCTTGTCTGGGAGCATCGAATCCTGTTTGTTAAATGTTGTATACCGCAAAAATCATCTCAAATTTAGCACTGGGCAGAAGAGTTTCCTCTCACACATTGGTAGTGTTGCTTAAGGAGCTCTGGCAATCCAGCACACAGAAATGTAAGTTGCCTTTTAGCACAAGAAAACATAAAGAAAACCAACTCAACAACCATTTTAGATGACCTAGTTGTGAATACTTAGGGTGACAGTCGACGGAAATTTTGGAAAGGAGGTGAAGAGGCGGGTACAGGCAGGTTGGAATGGGTGGAGAAAAGTGTCAGGTGTGTTGTGTGATGAAGGAGTATTAGTGAGAATGAAAGGAAAGGTGTACAGGACAGTGGTGAGACCAGCGATGCTCTACGGCTTAGAGACAGCGGCACTAAAGAAAAGACAGGAGGCAGCATTTCAAAATAATTGCTGTATTTACTATACACAGATGACTCAGAGAATTTGATGACTGAATGAGCCACATGATGCGAGTCATGAGCAACAGAAGAGATGAAGAAGAACCTTTTCCTTTTTATTCCTTCAAGATTCTCACTTAAATTTCTTAAAGCATAAACACACAACTACGACAAAATGTGTATTATCATACTCCGGAGTGGACAACTGAATAAATAAATAAAGTACAACTGAATATACACTACTCACAATAGGTTAGGGATATTGTGATAAACTTAGTGAATGTCATACATACTGTGTTTGTTTCACTTCAGACATTTTTGGGATAGGGAGGCAATTGTATTGGGGTGATAGACCCACCTGATTTTGTGTTTTCTATGTAATGGTCTCATTGTGTATGTCTATATTGGGGCCAATCCCAAAAGACAACCTTTTTCAATGTGGCATCAATTTCAACATTCTAGTATCATCAATGAGTCATTCCAAGTTCATCATTCAAACAGCCATGAACACACGACATCACTTAACGAACGAGCAGCGCCACTTGGCCATGGCGCGCCTTTGGGTCGGGGGCAGGAAGTCAGATGTTGCTTGTGAACTTGGTGTGTCTCACACCAAGCAGACTTGCATCAAGACACAGAACTACTGCCAGAGTTCATGACAGATCCAGGAGTTGAGCCCCACGAGTGACAGACCGCAACGATGACCAGTACCTAAGGACCTATGCACTCAGACATCGTTATGCAACCGCCACACACCTGCAGGCCCATTTATGAGATGCGTGGGTGTAGCACTCGTAGTGGGTCAGGAAATCACGGACACAGGAAGACAGAACTGCAGTGCAAAGCCGTACGGCATTTTATTCCACTAAACGTGCAGGTGCACAAAACACACAGTTAATAGTGCGGGTCAGCGGTGTCGAGTGCCAGGTCCTGTGGTAGGCAGTGGGGAGTGTAACCGCGCCCGTGTGGGCCGGAGGTGTTCGACGGCTCGGTCGGGGTGGATGTGCGTTGAGTCGCAGCCGGACAGCAACCTGTGCGCGGCGGTCGTCTAGCCGGCGTGTACACAGGCGGTGCGTTGTGTGAGTCTGAGTCTGCGGAGAGAGGAGAGTAACATGAGCTATTTGCATACTTTCTTTCCTACTCACCAGTACACGCCATCGCGGTCCTTTTATAGGGTGCGGTCGACCGGCAGACGGTGAGGGATTCGCTGCCGTTAATGCCGGTGAGTGGCGGCAGATTTGCTGTGGCGACCCCAGAAAGGGAACGGCCGAATGACGAAGTTTTGTGAATGCGTTGGTTATACAAACAATTATGTGTGGCATAGTACGGAGCGTACTATGAGCCCATCGCCACAGAGGGGTACTAGGGTTTCCAGACAAACCATTCGCAACCGACTCCACCACTTTGGCTTGAATGCCAGACGACCGTTGCAGGTGACTCCACTGACACCAAGACACCGCCGTGAACGTTTGCAGTGGG
>JAQMYL010000017.1:746776-758599 GCA_030014365.1 Clarias pachynema | reverse complement strand
ATGTAGAAAGAAATAAAAATCAGGAACCATCATGGAGTTAGAAAGTGTTCTAAAACTTTTGAACGGTAGTGTATATTCTGAAAGAGACTCCACCCGGTTTGATCCATCTGAATCTTTCCATCAGTGTGTGTAATGTGTATGTGTGTCTTTCATTGTAGAGTATTCTGAAGAACACGGTGGAGGGATCAAATGAGGAAAACACAGCCTGTAGAGCTCTAACTACAGTGAATGAGGTTAGACACACACACACACACACATACACACACACACACACACACACAGCTTTATTAATGGGGTTGAGTAATTCACACACAGTCCTGTTTCCCTCTGGTCAGTGATATTAACAAGTTTGTACTTCTTGCTATTTGTCTATTTATAAGGTTTCTCTTGTAGTTCTTTTTTTTATTTTTATGATCGGTGCGCAACAAGCGAAAAAAATGTTACTGATAAAATTTCAGGTTCAAATTCGCAGTGTGCATTAAGTTAAAGTACGAGTATATTTTCTAAAGTAGATTGTGTTGTTTTGTTCATTTGTGGAGGAAACTTGTGCACCATGTCACCGTAACCAGTGTCATGTTTTAGATTTTAATAATTGGTTAAATTAAAATGTTTTCAAACCGCAACTCCACAGAAATCTGTTTAACACACATTAATGTGAAATTGAGCTTTTTCTTTACATTCAGGATACAGAAAGCAATAAAAGGTCCTTACTATATTGTTTTTTTACCAGAAATTACTAATTTATATTAATAAATAATCAACATTAATATTAAATCATTTTTTCCTATTGTTTTTTGAATACTTTTCTTTCATACCAGTAATACTTAATTAAGACAATCCTGTTTTATATAATCTATATATAATTTTAAAACTTTTTCGAAGACCGTTCTTTTTTTTAGTAAATTAAATAACATCATATTGTTTTGTCACTTCCTCTTTTAAGTGGAGTTTATAGAGCAACAAAGAACAAACATTAATAATGAATAGGTCCAATAACGAACTGGACTCCATATGAACTTCTCCACATCTCCTGTTATACTGAACTTCCAGCCTCCTAACACACAGTATGAGTGCAGATCAATCCCTGCTATCTGTTATCACCCAGATGAGGATGGGTTCCCTGGTGAGTCTGGTTCCTCTCAAGGTTTCTTCCTATTGCCATCTCAGGGAGTTTTTGCCTCAGCAACGTCACCCTCGGCTCGTTCATCAGGGACGATCTGATCATTCTGATTCACACACACTCACATTCCATACGAATTTCCATAATTTCCTTTTGATTGTGTAAAGATGCTTTGTGACAGTGACCATTGTTAAAAGCGCTATACAAATAAAACTGAAGTGAAGTGAATATTATATTTAGTCCTGGTGCACAGGACAGACAGGAGTCTTCTTACTTCATATTGATGATGCATGCATGTGTGTGTGTGTGTGTGTGTGTGTGTGTGTGTAGATGATCAAACAGGCAAACACACAGGTGGGGCAGATGAAGCAGATGGAGGAGCTCATGCACAGCGCCACCATGCTGGAGTTTGACAAACTCAAGGTGCAGAATAACACACACACACACACACACACACACACACCTCCTGTACTGCCCACTGACCCTATCCATCCCATAATACTCAGGCGATCCCTCTGGTGACTCGGATGCGGTGTCTGGAGAAACAGGGCGAGCTCCAGGAACTCATTAAAGGAGGATCAATGTTCAGCTTCCGCTTCCGCTTCAACCCCATCTACATCTTCCTCTTCAATGACATCGTCATCCTCACACACAGGAGGTCAGTGTGCACACACACACACACACACACACACACACAGAGAGAGAGAAAAAATGCAGTGCTATAACAGGAGTAATACTTATTCATCTTTCTGTTTCTCAGCACTGTAAATACAGAGCGCTTCCTGGTTTTTGACCACGCCCACCGATCCCTGGTCCAGGTCCGGCCCCTAGAGGGAGGAGCTCAGTTAGACCACACCTTCTGTCTCACAATGCTGGAGAATCACCAGGGCAAGATGTGTGAGCGTGTGCTAAAGGCAAACACAGAGTATGTTACACACACATATACACACACTCGCATGCATGTGTGCACACACACTCACACACACATTTACCATTGTAATGTTTGTGTGTAGGTCAGACCTGCACCGGTGGACAGCAGCATTTCCATCTGTCTCTCTGACATCAGAGCCAAAGGAAGAGAGAGTGTATGATGACTGGGGTGAGCTACACACACACACACACACACACACACACGTCATCGCATCATCGCATGGATGGACGGCCTTAACTCTGTGTGTGTGTGTGTGTGTGTGTGTGTGTGTGTATCAGACTGCCCACAGGTCCAGTGCATTAAGCAGTATGTTGCAAAACAGGCTGATGAGCTCAGCTTAGATCCCTCTGACATCATCAACATCATACGCAAAACACATGAGGGTAAGTGACACGTTAAACTGTCCGTGTGTGTCTGTGTGCTGTAGGTGTATATCTGATGTGCATTCCAGTGTGTGTTGCTATAGCGCTGTTCATTATGGTTATGGTGCAGGCTGGTGGGAGGGGATTCGGCTCTCAGATCAGATGACTGGTTGGTTTCCTCACGACGTCGTGATCGAGGTCACTAATGAACACCAGCGCCGGCGCAACCTGCGAGAACAGTACCGGATCTCACGTGCAGCCAATCACAGCGCAGCAAGCGCATCTCCTCTACAGGCGGCCAATCACAGCGCAGCAAGCACATCGCTCCTACAGGCGGCCAATCACAGCGCAGCAAGCGCATCTCCTCTACAGGCGGCCAATCACAGCGCAGCAAGCACATCGCTCCTACGGGCGGCCAATCACAGCGCAGCAAGCACATCGCTCCTACAGGCGGCCAATCACAGCGCAGCAAGCACATCGCTCCTACGGGCGGCCAATCACAGCACTTCAACCTGAACTTTATTGCAAAAGTGAAGCCTCAGTGGAGTCTCTTCATTACTCCATTGGAACTGCAATCATTATGTTTAAAATGTAAATAAACATTGTAAAATTAAATATGTAGTGTGTGTGTGTGTGTGTGTGTGTTGGGGTTGATGGGGTGATCATGGAGTAATGAGATGATGTGGCTGGGTTGATGAAGTGATGGAGTCAGAGTTCAGGGGCCCCTGGAAGAGACAGGGTTGAGGACCATGCTTAAAACCTTAACAATGGCAGCTTGCTGATGCTGGGGATTAAACCAATGACCTTCTGACCAGAAGACCAGAGACTTTACTGTCTAAGGACCCCATGATGGAGTTAATAATGGAATAATGGGGTGATGTTTGGATTCCTGTAGCTCTGTGAGAAAATAATTATCAAAATGACCTCAGATTACCATCACATTTTCACCTTCACACACCAGATAAAACAAATAATTACTCCTCCTTGCTAATCTACTAATCATTACCCCCTCAAAATCTAAACACAATCTCAGACACGTGTACTTGTGTGTGTATATATATATAAATAAAAAGACACAGTTCAGTCTGGTTCAGGTTTATTTCTCAAACTCTCCCGGTTGGAGATGGCGTGTCCCATACCCCGTCCCCAGACCCACCCCACCCCAGATCATCCCCACGTGTGGAGTTCAGGTCTGTGCTGTGTGTCTCCGTGTCATCAGTGCTAGGATCTGTGAGAGGAACATCACCAGGGGTTTCTGGAGTCACCGCTGCTGATGTGAAGTCGGTCTCGAACACGGTGCTGACGGTTTCTGGTGACGTGAACACGAGTGGAGTCACAGTCAAGCGATGCTCAGGTGTGGGTGTGGCCAAGGACACACCCATGTCTGTGGTTTAGTTGTCATGTAACACAGACACATTTACTTTAGTGCATTTCAGATTAGACAATTTTCAATGCCTAATACTGTCAGGATATTAGAGGATGTGGCAACCCTGAGGTTGCTGTACACACCTGGTTCTGTAGGAACGCCCCTCTCCGACCCGACCTTCTCCTCACTCACCCTGGGGTCAGAAGCTGCTAAAGCAGATTAAACGTTTATATTGACAGCACAATTTAGAGTTATATTCTGTTTAAAAGTTTACACACCCGGCATTAAGGCGTTCCCCTGCAGCACTGGTGCCATCAGCCACTTGGTTCTAATTGGAGGAACGTAAGAGATGTGAACTCCCTCTAGCACTGCAGGGGGCGACACTTCACTGCTCCACGGGGAGAGAGACAGTGGGCCGACCTGCACCTTCTGCTGCAATGCTGAGAATCACACACACACACACACACACACACACACACAGACACACACACACACACAGCTCTCTTTCTTCCTCCTACAGAAACATGTGACTCGTTAGTGTCTCGTAAGTTCACCCTGCACACCGTGTGCGTCCGTGTGTCCTGGGTTTGTCCACTCCGATTCAGAGGTTCTGAGCTCAGGTTCTCCGGTCTCCATCTGTAAAGATCCAGCCTGCCTGTGGTTTCGGTTTTCAGTAACGTTCTGTTCAAACTGAGTGGACGTCTGACAGCTTTCACACACAGAGTCATCTCCATCTGCAGACCCCCAACTAACACACATACACACACACACATTCTGCTTCACATGTTCTTTAGTATGTACAGTCAAACCTTGGATTGCGAGCTTAATTGGTTCCGGAAGCATGCTCGTATATCAAAACACTTGTATATCAAAGTGAATTTCCCCCCAAAGAAATAATGGAAAGTATGATGACCACAGTTTAAAAATATTCATAAACAAAATAATTTATATAAAATATAAAGTCAAAATAAAATTAATTAACCTGCACTTTACTTTTGAAAAGAATCTCGCCACAGCAGTGTTAGTGCGTGCAACGAGACCGAGCATGGGAGATGATTACCCACAATCCCGTAGCAAGCACAAGAGAGAAAAATCATTGGCTCAGTAGTAATCACGCGGCGCTCAGCAGATAAAGCACTTGCATACTACTCGTATATAAAGACCTCGCTCGTTTAACAAGTTAAAATTTAAGAAATTTTGCTCATCTTGCAAAACGCTCACAGACCACGTTCTTCACACCCCCAAGGTTCCACTGTATTTGTGTGTGCGAGTGTGAAAGAGAGAGAGAAAATTCAGACCTTCCCTGTATGTAGGAACACGCTCTGCTGGAGGAAGAGCTCTGGAGATCAGCTTTCAGACTGCAGCTAATAAAGATCTGCGTTCAAAAAATTCAGTGAGAAACACACACACACACACACACACACACACACACACACACACACGTGTGTGTGAGGATTCATATTGTTGTTTAGGTGTTGATGGTGTACCTGTGCACTGTGCACCTGTCTGAAGATGAAGCTGTGGAGCTGAAGACGGAGTTTATCAGATTGAATTCTGGGAAGGAAGCGAGACGTGGAACTTGTCTGCTGTCCATCTGTGAAACACCTGAGCAGGAGGGTGGGACAGGTAGGGGGGTGAGACAGGTGTGGCGTGGTGTTTGTGGGCAGGAAAGAGGACACAAAGGGAACAGTTCATAAACAGACAATTAATGGCACAGCATTAAACATTTCTCTGATCAACTGTATGCAAGATTACATGAAGTGTGTGTGCGTGTGTGCGTGTGTGTCTGACCCATTTTGTATAAACTGGTATCTGGGTCCTGAATTCTCCTCAGAGGTCGCCGTAGCGACACAGTCCTGAACAAACACTTGTAGCTCCAGCCGAGGTGCAAACACAGACGCCTCCATGTTTATCACGTCCCCCAGGAAGTACACGCCTTCTCGCACTGCCAGCCAATCAGCTGCACACACCAACAGGAAGTGACATCACGAAGAGGAGCGCTCACTATAAACTCCCCACAGATATCTTGTGTAGACTGGCTCGGCTGTCCCCGCCGCCTGGAGCGACTTTTCAAGACTTTTTCCTGATCTCATTAAAAATATATAAAATACTTAAATATCTTTTAGTTTCAGACAAATACGTCACCACACGTCCATGCATGATGCAGTGAAGCCGTGGTTAGAGATCAGCCATTTAACTCGACTCCTATGCCTCTTCCAGTTCTCTCACACACACACCAGGGGAATCGATTTATTGGCCAGAGGATGGCCGACTCCACAATAGGTGGCGCTATGCCTGCTTTCAGCTCATAAGTATTGGAGCTCCCCTCAGTTGATCTATTACATCACACACCAAACAGCAGCGTGTGGAGTGATGAAAACATCTGTACACTTTACTGTTTGTATGATTGAGATGCACGCCATCCCTGGTGTTTATGAAGCCATCTCATGTGCTTCTGCAGGGCGTCAACGCGATCTCTGCTGTGCTTCTTCCATCTTCTTACGCTTTAACATTTTGTTCTGGTGACTTCTGGGTCAAAGCCTGTCCGGTTGAGGTATACGTGCAGGAGAACCTCGACTCCCAATCGCATCATCTGGGAGGGAAGCTTGATTTAGTACGATTTCAGTCTGCCCAAGACGTTTACTCAGACTAACATCGTTTATGATTGGTTAGACTTATACTGGAGAGCCAATCCAGGAGCAGGGAGGCGGGACTTAAACTCAGCTTGTCTTTGGCGCACCTGCTCTGGGTTTGTTTTGTTTTTTTAAACGGTGCTCTCACTAGAGATGATTGCTTTATCCCAAACCTGGGCATAATTGCCCCTATTCACCCCTCTTCTGCTGGCCAGCTTTCATTTTAGTAATATTGTTCCAAAGCAGAGTGCAGCTACAGTCTCTGATACAGTAGGAGGCATTATGCACCTCGTTGAGGGTGCAAGGTGCCACTAAACACAAAAAGAAGGAGAACAAGGCGACCAACCTTTGCACCATGTCTGGGGTCCTTTTCACCAATGTTCAAAATGTACAAATACTTTACTCACTCATGAAGCACAATGCCTCTCTCATACCAGTAACTATTATAACTCCGGAAGTTTGTAGCCGGACAATGCAGTACTTTAGCTTTGCATTAGCCGCGGCTTCTTCTGCAGATAAAGTAGCACTATCCAATATGGCAGAGCTGCACAACCATCAGCACTAATGCAAAGGGCAGGGTACAGCCAATCAGGTCCATACAAGATATCTATGAAGCACGTACATGGACGAGTGTTTCACTCACTGGTCATCAGGTGCAGAGTGAAGTGCAGAACGTGTTCAGCAGAGTGCGCACTCAAGTGGGGGAGCCAAGCAGGGACAAGCGAGACACTGTCAACACTAAACCTCCTGAAACACACACACACACACTTTCATACAATGACCAAGGGATCTATATAAATAAAAGAAAGGTTTTGTCTGTCCATTTTATCTGAACTCACTCTTTCAATGATATTGGTTTCTTACATTGGAGGACCAGAAGCCAGTCTCAGAAACATTGTCTTCCTGGACAGATTCTGTCACAACATCAAGCAAAACTATCTGGATGGAATTCAATAAAACTATTGCAGTACTTACAGTAGAGCTCTGCCTGACGTTTAACCTGCACCATAAGTAAAATATAAATGTTGAGTAAAAGTGATGTTATGAACAGTTATATGCTGGATTTAATAATCTACTTTAAAATAATCTACTAATGCGCTACTGTCTTAATGTAAGCAAACACAGTACAGTACTAGTGTGTTTTTTGACATCAGATGTCTAAAAGCAAGCAATCTCAACAAGGCTGGATAATTTCAGTACATTTTGATTCCAAAACTAATGCTAGCCAAATCTCTCTGTTTTGCTGTAGAGTTTTAGTAGCTGATGTCATGCCATGTTGAATTCTGGGTAACGCTGTGCTAAAGGCCATGCTGTGAGGATGTGTTTGGATTCTCAGCCCCAGCAGGTCAGGCCATCATTCACAGAGAATCCTGGGCCAGGTTTTTGCATTTTGTTTGAATTAGTAATTGGGCTGAATAGAGGAGCACCATGTTACCCGTGTGTGCGTGCTCTCAACGTTCTCCAGCTTGTGAACGAGCAGATCTCACACACAGCTCTGCTAAACTCTTCCTGAGCTTCTAGAGATTAAATTTTTTTTACTGTAACACACAGTGTATACACTCAGTCTAGTCTGCTGTGCATTATCTTCTCAAGCTTTAACTGCCAGGATATTTTTACTAATCGGTCTCAGTAAACACATACTGTAGTCAGATAATCACATCAGCGCATCCAACCTGCCATTAATTCTCAGGAATAGTTTACACCTGAACTTACACTGACCTGTTACACTGAACCATGTCAGAATATTAATAGAACATTTCTTCACCTCCTCCAGTAACTTACCTCCTGTACACGCACTCCACAGGGACGGAGGTCTTCTCCTGCCTCGTCACCCCGTGGGCAGAGGGAACCGGAGCGTACACCAGGATGTTTGTGTAAATAATGGAATCAGATGTCATCTGGACACAACACAGGAAGTAATGAGGTTTAAAGTTCTATTGGAAGAAAAAGGGGGCGTTTGATCCCAGCATCACTAGAAACAACAACAAGGTCAGCTGCACATAACGGTGACAAAAGAGCAAAGAGATGAGAAATGTCTCATTTAGAGAGACATTAATCTTATAATCAAGTCAGCTTTTATTGTTCACTGCAACCATATACAGTTCAGTATACAGTGAAACCAAAACGACGCTCCTCCAGGACCAAGGTGCTACACACAAACAGATTTTTGAATTTTGGGGGAAAAACGTTCTTCCAGAAGTACGTCTGTGAGGTCAGACACTGATGTTGGACGAGAAGACCTGGCTCGCAGTCTCCTCTGTAAATCAGTCTCCGCTGTGAGCCAGGCCTTTTCGTTCAACATCAGCGTCTGACCTCACAGATGCGCTTCTGGAAGAACGGTCAAAAATTCCCATAAACATACCCCCAAACCTTGTGGAAAGCCTTCACAGGAGAGTTGAAGCTGTTATAGCTGCGAAGTGGGCGGGGCCAACATCATATTAAACACCCTATGGATTAAGAATTGGATGTTTCTCAAGTTCATATGCATGTGAAGGTAGTCGAGCCAATACTTTTGGCAATAATGTGTGTGTGTGTGTGTGTGTGTGTGTGTGTGTGTGTGTGTGTGTGTGTGTGTGTGCGCATGTGTACCCAGTAGCGTGTGCCGCAGTCAGTGAGAGTGGTGTGGATGATGAACTCCTCAGACGAGACATTGGTCACACCACAGCACTCTCCCACAGACACGTGTTCAGGATTAACCGGAGCGCCGACATTAAATAGGTCGGCTTTAACGCGAACCTCCATGGCAGAGGGACTGCAGCTCACAGACACCGTCCTGAGAGACACACCAGGACGTCTGGGGGACGTCTGCCCTCCGGTCACAGACACACGCTCGTCCTTCAGAGGACTCGAGACATGATGAGCTTCTGAATCTCCTGCACTCTGAGTAATGCTCATCAGAATCCCTCCAACCTGCACACACACCACACACACCAGACCCAGCTCCACACGCAGCATTCTGACTGAAGCAGTCTGTGATCTCTAAACAGCAGTCATGAGTGTGAGGCCTCTCTCTGCTGCTTTTATCTCCACGTTAACATTAACACCTGACAGCTGTGAGCTTATTGAGAGGCTCCACCTGAGCACTACAGCAACCAGGGATCCATTCACTCACTCACACACACACACACACACACACAGAAACACACATACTCACTCACTCACGCACACAAACACAAACAAACATACTCACTCACTCACTCACACAGAAACACACATACTCACACACACACTCACTCACACAAACACAAACAAACATACTCACTCACTCACTCACACACACAAACATACTCACTCAGACACACACACACACACACACACAAACATACTCACTCTCACAAACACACACACTCACACACACACTCACTCACACAAACACACATACTCAGACACACACAAACATACTCACACACACATACACACACTCACAAACACACTTACACACACACACACACACACGTTTAATTTGTCATGTTTCTTAGTTAAACTACAATAGTGCAGGTCATTCTGTACTCTGCACTTAAACAATTCGAATAAAATATGGAAGTTTGAGTTCATTTGATATTTTATATAATAATAATTATATGATTTATTTTCTCGAATCTACTGAATGATTAAAAGTGCGCGAGAACAGGAAAGATCCGGTCCTGGAAGGTGGATAAAAACATATTATAATAATAAAAACAATGTCCTACTATTTAATCTGCTCTCGATCTCAGGTTGTAGGAATATCAAAACACAACAATAAATCTTACGAAAAATAAAGCGAATACATTAATGTTTTCTTTTTTTCAATTCGCTGTTTCGTGCAGGTTTTGTGTGTCCTGTCAGGACCTGCAGCTCAAACTCAAAATGGCGGATTTTCAGAAAAACGGCTCGGAGCTCTGAGGCAGAAAACTAATCCTAAAATACTCCTAATATTCCCTCTGTACAGTGAGGATTCAGCCTCAGAAATATAAACCAGCTCTCAGCCGCACTGTGTGTCTCAGTTTACTGTTTTTATTTTTTAATAGAGACTCAATCACTCCAGAACATCAGCTTTGTTCTCAAAAGGTAAGAGAGAGCGCGAGAGAGAGAGAGCGAGAGAGCTTAGCAGCAGCAGCAGACTAAACACTTACACACACACACACACACACACACAGAGAGAGAGAGATAAACACTAAAGCTCTGTAAACTACTGTGGGAAAATAATTAGGAATTTATTGCTTTGTTCTCCCTGTGTGCGTTAAATGACCGTGTGTTTTGTACTGCTGTTTGTATGTGAGGGGAGATTCGTTCCGGGTTGCCAGATCCGTACAGTATAATCTAACCGATTCATTACTGAACACTGTACAGCCGGGGGCCAAAAGTTCTGAGAATGACACAAATATTAATTTTTACAAAATCTGCGGCTTTAGTGTTTTTAGATCTTTGTGTCAGATGTTACTCTGGTATACCGAAGTATAATTACGAGCATTACATTAACTTTATGCAAAGACTCAGTATTTGATCCTCCTGTTTCAAGCCCTCTGCAGTTCACCCTGACAAGCTGTCAATCAACTTCTGCTCCACACCCTGACTGATGGCACAACATTCTTACATAATCAGTGCTTACAGTTTGTCAGGTTTTAGTTTGTCCACCCGCCTGGTGAGGATGGACCACAAGTGGACTTAATGTCTGGGGAGTTTCCTGGACATGGACCCAAAATGTCCTACTGAGAACTGAGTCTTTGTGTAAACTTAATGTAATTGTCAGTAAAAGCCTTTAACACTTATGAAACTATTAACTCCACTATACCAGAGTAACATCCGACAAAAAGATCTAAAAATGCAGAAAATTAATATTTGTGTCATTCTCAGAACTTTTGGCCCCCCGGTTGTATATATTTTGTTGCCAGATCCGTATAACCGGTGATAAACTAGTTCCTAACGTCTATGTACATGTAGTAAAATGTGTGTGTGTGTTTGTGTGTGTGCGGAGCGGCGAGATGGCGGAGGAGCGCAGGCAGAAGGCGTGTTCGGTGCTCTTCTCCACCGAGTCGATGAAGGTGATGGCGGAGTGTGTTGGCGTGTCTCAGCTGCAGGAGGAGAGCTGTGTGGCCCTGAGTGAGGAGATCAGCTACAGGATCAAGGAGATCACTCAGGTACACACACACACACACACACACACATACACACACATACACACTCACTCGCACATAGACACAAACTCACTTAATCATGTTCTGGACTGTATATGGTTCTCTGTGTCTGTGTGTGTGTGTGTGTGTGTGTGTGTGTGTGGTAGGATGCAATAAAGTTCATGCACCACGGCAAACGACGAAAACTGACAACAAGTGACATTGACCACGCCCTCAAACTGAAGAATGTGGAGGTGAGAGACACAAACACACACACACACACACACACACACACACACTGATCAGGTTATGACC
>JAQMYL010000017.1:642195-656623 GCA_030014365.1 Clarias pachynema | reverse complement strand
GTTTGTATGGGGAGGGGCGGCGGCGGGGGGAGGGGGGGGGGTCGTCATTTAACCCTCTCACTGCTGGACTAAAGCTCACCATGATAACCGAGACATGCCCGATCATGTCTGTTTAACACACAAACACGCATGCGCACATGCATGAGCACACACACACTGGTAAGAGGGATACACACCGCGGCGAATTCACCTCCGATCACCAAATAAGATGATTAGACAAGACACAGGTAGGAAGATAAACACATCTGTTTTTTTTAAAAAGAAAGCGTTTATAAATAAATACACACAACTGTGTGTGTGTGTGTGTGTGTAACAGAATGAATGAGGTCTCTTTCTAACTTCATTCATGTGCTGTTTCATCTCTTGTGAAAATTTTAAGATTAATTAACTCTTTAAACACTCGTTTAGACAATTCCAAACATTAATCACGCTGTAAATTTAAACAACCACAGAGTTCAGACAAACGTTTGTGTGTGTGTGTGTGTGTGTGTGTGTGTGCTCACTGTGCAGGTGACGGACTTGGCCGTACTGGACTCCTGGAAGTGCAGGGTGAAGTCGTGGAGGCCGGGGTAGTCGGAGGTGACGGGGACGGTGGAGGTGGGAGGAGATGAGGACGACTGCGGCTCCAACACGTCCTCCAGGAGGGTTACGTCCGGCAGGTCCTCAGAAATGTCCTACGCACACACTATAGCATGAGTATAAAAAAAAAATCACACAGTCATAATACCGTTGTGTGTGTGTGTGTGTAGTTACCTGATAGTTCCCCCATGTGCCATCATCAGGGTTTCTGTGGAGGAGAAACAGTGAGGGATTAAACATACAGCTCAAGGTGCCAATACTTTTGTTTTCAATCGACCACTCAAGAGCCACACCCTCACAGGGGACTAAAGTCCACGATGACCCGATGGCGCAGGTGGACCTTGGCTTCTGATCGGTGAGAGGAAAAGCCGTAGCACTTTGTGAATAAGTTTGTACACCCTGATGGCTCCAGCTCTGTGATAATCCTGAGGAGATCAACACACTCGCGGACACACACACCTCCTCTGACCGACAGCAATGACTAACACACACACACACGTCTTCAGAAGCTCCAGTGTACTTCACTGTCATGTTATCAATAAACAGCTGGTACACACCAGACCGAGCAGAGGAGAAGACGAAGTGTGTGTGTGTGTTGGGGGAAGGTCTGCAACTCACGAAAGAATCTGCTGCCAAATCTCTGCAAACTCCTGACTGCCTGTAGGTTCTCCCTCTCCAAGTCCCTCCATCTGGGCCGGACACGCACACACACACTCTGGGCTGAGAAGCTCGAAGAGACTGGAGGACACACACACACACACACACACACACACACACACAGAGGAATTAAACTAATAACACAACATAATACACCTGAGCTATCCTTCTCACACACACACACACAACTGTATTGTTTTCTTTTGGACTAGCCCCGCCCTCCTGTGTTATGATTGGCGGGTTTTTTTTCCCGCCTGTCCAATCGTTCGACCAGTCTGACCTACCAGCCAATCCGCGCGCAGGTGGGCGGGGCTTAAGAGAAAATCTGTGTAAAGGAAAAAAACAATTTAATCGGCTAGCGTTAGCCTAATTACACTAAACAAAACAGTACAAAATAAATAATAGTGCTAATACACATGTACAAGTCTTAATCTAATAAACGCTGAAGAAAAAGTAAGTTAGCTAACGTTAGCTTTGTGAAGTTTAGTGTACAGCTAGCAAAGCCGAGGTTAGGCTAACGCTACACCGGCCTAAACACCACATCTAAACCAGGATTAGGCTCAAAGTGAATACAGTGTCATTATTCTACCTCCTCTCCCGCTGGAAATCCGCGCTCTCTCTCTCACCAACACACAAACAGATTTACCTCAGCCGTTTTCCCCAAACACTCTCTCACTTCCGGCTCAATGAAAACCTCCACGAGCTCACGGGGAATTCCCCAGGAGGCGGAGTCAGCCGGTCACGTGATCTAAAACGTCCGCAATCTCGGCTAATAAAGCGTTAAACTCTGCGCGAGCTTGATTACAGCGCGAGGAGTGTATACGGTATTAATTAAGTTCCCGCTCAGTGAGAAAGCGCGCGACACGGTTACGAAATCTCAGCGCGCGCTCTCCCGATCAAACACTCGTCCTCAAGAGGGCGCTCCAGGACAGCGCAGGAGCACAGTATGCGCATGCGCGGGCAACCTGTTCCGGATCTGAATATTAATTAGGTCTTGCACCGAACAGGAGTATGATTGGCTCTGTGAGTTCAGTCAGTAGCCGAACCACGCCCCTCGGACGCTGGGCTTCAGTGTTGTTCCTTTACAGACACTAAACTGCTGTTAGAACTGACCTGTAGAACGTCAGTGTGTTAGTGTGTCACAAGAAATAAGAATATTGTTGAAAAGTGATTTGTTTTCTTTGTAATTGAATTAAAAAGGTGATTATGTACATATTACATTTCAAGCCTTTTTTTGTTTGTTTAATTGCAATGATTACAGCTTAAAGCTCAGGGAAATCACAAATGCAGTATCTCAAAATGTTAGAATATTTCATTTCGAGTTATAATAAATCACTATTCATACAGTATATGTGCTGTGTATCTCATGGGGAGATGGGGAAGACTGCTGACTCGACAGTTTCGACTCCCTCCACAAGGAGGATAAACCTCAGAATGCTTTGAGACCGCTCTAAAGGCTCACAGAGTGCTGGATACACAAGTACAGTATATTCATGCGAAAAGTGTGATATGAAAATGAGCGCAAAAAAAAACAGGGATGGCCGCAGCTTTAAAAAGAATGTCTAGCAAAACTGATTCCAAGTTTCTTGAAGTCAAGTGTGAAGTTTCCACAGTCTGTGATGGTTTGGGGAACCATGTCATCTGCTGGTGTTGGTCGAATGTGCTTTATCAAAGTCAACACAGCATCTATCAGTAGATTTTAGAGCACTTCATGCTTCTGTCTGCTCACAAGCTTCATGGAGATGGTGATTTCCTTTTCCAGCAGGAGTTAGCACCTGCCCACAGTGCAAAACCTAACCACTAACTGGTTCGCTGACCGTGATATTACTGTGGTTGATTGGTCAGCCAACTCACCTGACCTGAACCCTATAGAGAATTTTCAAGAGGAAGATGAGAGACACCTGACCCAAGAATACAGACAAGCTGGTCTTCTATATCGCCTCAGCAGCACCACAGGCTGATCATCTCCATGCCACGCCGTACTTGTGCAGTACTCTACATTTTGTCATGTTACAAACATAAATGTATCTAATTCACAAATCTAATTTCACTGCAATTACAGCTGCAAGTCTTTTGGGACTTGGACTTATGCTTTGATCTAAACCATTCCATTGTAGCTCTGGCTGTATGTTTACAGTTGTTGTCCCTAGTGTCAAGTCTTTTGAAGAATCTAACAGGTTTTCTTATAAGCTTGCCCGTATTTGCCTTCTTTCCCATCGACAATGACCAGCTTCCCTGTCCCTGCTGAAGAAAAGTATCCCCACGACATGATGCAACCACCACCAGTGCTAGTTTTTCACCACATTTTTTCTGCCCATTTTGCATGAAGGACAGATATGGGAAGTGCACGACTAATAGTTGTCCTGTGAACAGATTCTCCCACCAGAGATGTGGATATCTGCAACTACTCCAGAGTTACCATGGGCCCCTGATCTGTTTCTCTCCATGCCCGGCGTGTCAGTTTAGATGGACCATGTCTTGGTAGGTTTGCAGTTGTGCCGTTCTATCTCTTTTTTCAGATGTTGGATTAAACAACACTCCGTGAGATGTTCCAAGCTTGGGATATTTTTTTATAATCTAAGTCATCTTTTGAATTTTTTCATTTTTGCATACTTTCTGGACATTTATATCCATTTCATTTTACACACTTGTGCACATTGTCCACAATTTGCATATTGTACAGCCATTATTGTGTATATTTTGTACAGCTATGTTTTTAAAAATATGTTTTATATCCCATATTTTATATTTTGTTCTTTTCTCTGTAGTTTTTCCCTATTCTAGAAAGAATGTTTTTATATTTTATTCTTTATTCCATTCCCTAATTTATTTTTATTTCTATTGATAATTTAGCTTTTAAGGTCACGAGCGGTCGTATAAGCATTTCACTGCATATGGTACTGTGTATGACTGTGTATGACAAATTTGACAAATAAAATTTGAATTTGAAGTCTTCTTTAAACTTCTCCACAACTTTATCCCTGACCTGTCTGGTGTGTCTCTTGGACTTCATGATGCTGTTTGTTCACTAATGTTCTCTAACAAACCTTTGAGGGCTTCACAGAACAGCTGTATTTATACTGAGATTAAATTACACACAGCTGGACTCTAATACCTAATTAGGTGAAGGCAATTGGTTCTACTGGATTTTAGTTAGGGGTCTCAGAGTGAAGGGGGCTGAATACAAATGCACAACACACTTTTCAGATTTTTATTTGCAAAAAATTTTGAAAACCATTTATCATTTTCCTTCTACTTCACAATTATGTGGCACTTTGTGTTGGTCTGTCACATAAAATCCCAATAAAATACATTTACGTTTATAAATTAAATGAATGAAATTGAACTATTGAACTACAGCTAACTCACCAGTGCTTTATATTTAAATACCTAATCCCTCTTCTTTCCTTCTAAATGAAGAGAGCAAAGAGCTGATCATAAGCTGATCCTTGGCTTTAATAAAACTAACACCACGTCTGGTCATATTAGAAACAGTTGATCGTCTGAGCGCCGCCCTAAACACACAGAGCCGCGCAGCTTGAGGTTTCACACGCAGAGGAAATTATTGTTCAAAAGAAAACCGAAACCTGATTTATTCACATTGAGAAGAGCTGCATCGGCTTCACATGTGCTGTGGGTTTCGAGCTTGTTATTACACCTGATTCATGTTTAGTTTAGCTTTCCTTCCTTGCCTTTACACTAGCAAAATACACACATATATATATATATATATATATATATATATATATATATATTTATTATTTTTTTTGTTTGTTTGTTTGTTTAAAATGACGACCCACTGGGGGGGAGGAGGGGGTTTTGGAAATAAATGCTCTATATCATCTTTGATAATTATCTGTAATAATTTATCATGTAAACTATGAAATGCTGTCGAAATTCAATAAACTAAGAAAATTATGGATATTTTTGTCTTACCCTATATAATACCTTTATTTTATATATATATATATATAATATATTATGTAGGACTTAATATATATAATTTATGGAACTATTAGTTGTTACTTTTAGTATTTTATAATTAAACAAAGGATTTTTCTGCACAGAGAATTAGGAAGTCTCTGGCTCCCGACAGAACTCGGCTGGGTTCTTCATGGGAAACGTTATAGTTTAACAAGAGTTGCATTGAGGTTGATTTTCCTTTTACCTTTTTTTTTAATTGCGTCAGTACTCTGATGTGGTGGCGCTGCATCACAATCACACCAGACGTGCTAAAGAGAAGAGAGTTCTCCTCCTACACGAGTGTCCGGTCCTCTTTACAGCAGGGAAACCTACACACGATGTTCTGTCGCTGTTCAAACAGGCAAATTAATTGTGTTTCCTTTAAATGTAAACGCTCAATCTTGTCAGTGTTTTTTGTTGTTGTCATGGTCCGCAGAACCAGTGATTTATTTACAGAGTGAGCCGCGAGGTGAGGGAGTGTCAATCACATCAATCGGATTGTTGATGGAGAGCTCAGACATTAATACGTAGATGCTGCATTGCACATGCGTACGTCAGTGTGTTCGCCATATTGGTGCCGGTAAGACCGGGCTGTAATCAGACACGCTGTAACAGTAGAGATGCGGCGTATCTGGATAAAAAACACTCAACTGTTTACTTGGTTTTCTCAACAAGTTCTAATGAGGTGTTGTTATAGTCAAGGGTTCATGATCTACCTGTAGCACAAAACCTGATTTCTCTACAGTTAAGTTAATGAGTAACTTCATCAGTTTGCCTGGGCTGAGACTGTTCACTTCAGAATTAACAACTAATAATATTATATAATGCTATACTGTAGTGCTGTACTGTACTGTATATTTTGGACAAGTATAGATCTTATTTCCCTCGAGGTGGGCATGTCTATAAGCGTCATTCAACAGAGCCAATCTTTGGATAGTTTATTATGTATAGATGGAGTATGTGGTAGACACAGAAACGACCAAAGACAGCAAAAACTCAAGAAACAGAAACGAAACCACAAAACAGCATGGCTTACTCCAAAAAAAGGGAAAGTAGACTATGAAAGAAGTACAACTTAGCGTAAACAAGGCATAAGATACTCAACCTTAAAACCTTAACATTTTATTTCTTAAAATTAGAGTTCTGCCGTAAAGAAAGACAGACAGACATGTACGTGGGCTTCAACCTGAAATAATAATAATAATAATAATAATAATAATAATAATTACATTTTATTGATTAGATTATTTTTAGCTTCAACTTTTTAACTATTTTTACAAACTCTTTAATCATCATGATGGGTACTTACACTAGTTAGTTATATAATTATCAAACCTACAATTCTTTACTTGTAAAGAAAAAAAACTATATATATATATATATATATATATACTGTATATATTGTGTATATGTATATATATGTGTGTGTGTGTATGTGTGTGTGTGTATATAAAGCTGCATGATGAATTTAAAAAAATAATCACAATCGTGATTCATACACACATGCGATCTCATTTCTGAATGACGGCGATTCACTTGCATGTGTTTCCCTGCATTCAGATAACGCTGCAGTCATGAGTTCACTTATTTACAGTACTTGACCACAATCCCGTCGAGGTCACTGGTTTCACTCAAACAGTATAACACAAAACACTATTAAACTACCAATCAGGCCAGAGATTGGCAAATGATTTAGTTATACAACTCAATCACTTCTCAGCTCTCTTCCTCATTTACGGCGTTCCGCTGTCACTCACATGACGTGTAACAAGGAGGTGGAGCTAAACAAGCTAACCAGTAATCAGGAGTTGGGGTAGTACGCTGTTATTTTCATGCCAAAAACTTTTTGTTTATTTTTGTTCGCTTAAACGCTCACTTACTCCATCAAACTCACACTTGCGTTGTACTCTGAAAAGAATCCTGACACTGCAGTGTTTCCGCACTGCTCTGTCGGGAAACTTCTTTAACAAGAAACCTCTCTAATGACACTTGCTTTTACTTTACACAGGCACACACGTGGTCACAATGTTATAGTAAACAGTACACATGTGCACGGATGTTGACTATACGAGTAACGCACACGCACTGAGACTGAGCATGGGAGATGATTAGTCCCGCAGTCCACAAGAGAGAAGAACCTTTCGCTCAATTGTGATCACGTGACGCTTGGCAGACAAAGCGCATGCGTATATCAAGACCTCACTCGTTTATTAAGTTAAAATTTATTTTTAAAAATTTGCTCGTCTTGCAAAACACTTACAGACCGAGTTACTTGCAATCCAAGATTCCACCATATATAGGGGTTAGCACTGTCGCCTTGCATCTCCAGGGTTCAATATATTCAAAGACATGCACATTAGGCAGACACGCATATTAGGCATTCCCAAATTACCTGTAGTGAGTGAGTGAGTGAGTGTGTGTATGTCTGTGTGATTGGCACTCTGTCCAGGGTGTACGCAGCCCCATGCCCTAAGTCTCCTGGGATTGGCTCCAGGCCCCCGTAACCCTCTGCACAGTATAAAGCGGTATAGACGATGATAGAGAGAGAGAGAGAGAGAGAGAGAGTACAGTACTTCATTAATCCCAAAAGGAAACTGTATTATAGATAGTTACTCATTTATAAACCAACAGAAAACTGTCCAATATGATGAACTGTAGACAATCTGGCAACCTAAAGCAGCCACAATCAATCAATTGCCTATCTATCTATCTATCTATCTAAGTTATTTACAGAATGAATATTATTTGCGCTGTTGTCACGTTGCCACACATAAAATTGCACATCAAGTCTGCACTGCAATTAACTTAATTTTACTTATTATATAAAATTATTATAATTTTTTGTGATATATATATGCTTTATTTATATGCTTCTTTTATATATTGTTTTTTTTTTTTTTATCTTAGCATTGCACTAGTAACTTCTGTTCAGTTCTCACATTACTCTGTGTGTACTGACTGTATGTAAGATATAAAGTGTGTAATCTAGTACACCCTGTCTGTGTTACTGTCGCTACTGCTGCTGGATATCTGGAATTTTATTCGGAATTAATAAAGTATCTATCTATCTATCTATCTATCTATCTCTATATGAGCATTAAAAGTAGATTTTGGTAAAGAAATGCAATGTAATATAATATAGCTGGAGACTCCCACTGGCAGATGAACATTTAAATAAATGAATAAATTAATTTAGGTTAAGGTGACTCAACTTCTCAACTGTCTCTGGTCATGTTTCCATCATAAACACAGACACACACAAGTACAGTGTGCGTGAGAGAAGAGCTGATATATAAATAGCGCGTGAGTGTGTGTGTTATCCCGCGCTCTGATCCCGCTCGGCCAATCAGGTGAGGCGCGCGAGAGCGCCGGTTGGCGCCAGTTAATTTGAAAGCGCTGCGCTCGTGCGGTTTAACGGTCACCGCGCGCGAGCTGACCAATAAAAAGCCCAGCTGAGTAAACAGCGCGCGCGCCGCCGCCGCCGCCATGTTGCCGCGTGAGTCAGTGCGCCTGGTGCTGAGAGTGAAACCGGGCGCCGCCAGCTGACTCCCCGCACACACACCGTGTCACACACACACGCCGTCACACGCCGCCTCACATCGGCCTCTCTCTATCGCTCATCACTCTCTGCTCCATTCAGAGTGAAAACGCGGTGTAAACCCGCACTCTGCCTCATATTACACACACACACACATACACAATATCCCTCTCAGCCCAAACAGCAACACAGCGCTTCATGTCGCCCCCAATAAAGGTGTGATTTACCTTACCGAAACGGAATAAAACACATTCAACACCTACCGGATAAAGTGTTAATCAATTTCTTGAGGAAAAATAAGTGAATAAAAAGTGTTTTAGTGCAACATTTCCTCAGGGTTCGTGTACCTCTGGTCCCGTGGTGACGTCACGATCTCCGAGCCGTTCCTAGCGCGAGCTAGCTGTGTTTATGCTAATACTTAAATTAGGCTGTAAATTTTTATTTTATTTTAAAATAATAATAATAATAATAATGAGTTAGATAATTAGTTTAGTTTTTACAGTGTAAGTTAATCCTGAGGCAGAGTGAGAACCAGCGTGTTGGTCATTTACGCTAATTTTCCTCCATTTCAGCTGAAAATTAGCCGGCTAGCTTTAATAACTTATACACATGTTAAATTATTTATTTAATGTAAAATCTTTCAGCAAACCATCCCATAGGTTTATTAAGATGGAGTTTGTATTATTTCCTGCAAATTCCTGTATTTCTTTTAAACTATAAAATGTTGTTTTTAAACACGTCCCGGTGAAATGTCTGAAACGTACATGTTTATATTTAACATCTATAAAATAAATGAATAAAATAAACAGATTTAAACTTGCTTTTACACACATCAACATCTGTGAGTGAGTGTGTGTATGATAAAGAGATAAGAGTTTAATCTGTAGTTATTTATCCACTGCTTTTTATTGGATGATCTCATTTCGGTTAAAGTAAAATATCTTGAAGATGAAGTCTATAATTACGAGTTTTGTTTAAAATTAAGGAAAACGGACCACACCCTGGGTTTTCCCGAGTAACTTACCTCATCTTTTTCCATTTTTTTTCTCTCGTGATAGAAACGGATCTTGTCTGTAAGATTACATTTTTTTTGCTCAATAATATCATTTAGTGAGTTTCAGATTATTAATATTATTGTACATTTCACCTCCACTCTCATGTGTTTCACTTTGAATTTTACACAAACAGAAAAATTGTCTCACTTCAACAGTAAATATGTGAAGAATTACATTTTACATTTACTCACACATGCACACACACACACGCACACACACTAACTGTTAAATTAGTGGTTTATATAACTTTAAATATTACATTATCATTATAATAATTATATTAATAAATATATTAAAACACAGCACTGCATAATACAACTAAGCCTCACACACCTCAACTTACTTTCAGACAGTTCCATAGGAGTTTAGCATTTTAAACCTCAGATACTTATTAAAAGCCGATTATTAAATTATATGAAAATCGGATTATATTTCTTAATCCGAAAAACAAAGTGATTAATGAGGATCAGACATGCCTTCGTAATAAAGGATCTAATCCAAAAAATATAAAGCAGAAGTTGTGCTATATGTGGACATTTTCTTCACTCTTAATCAATTTTTAATAAAACAGCTCATAAATCAGAAAATCAAAAAAAGAAAATAAAAAATGAAAAAAGAAATTCTATATTCTAAATAGTAAACTAGAAAAATTTTGGAAGTTATAGAAAACTAGAACACATTCAGTCTAAGGGAACTACAGTAAATGAGACCATGTGTGTGTGTGTGCGTGGGTGTGTGTGAGGATTTATAAAGTAAAGAGAATAAAATGTGATTAGATGAACAGCGAAGAATATAATCCATGAATAAAATTAAATATCATTATTTATTGTTCTATTGTGATAAACTTTCGATTGTTACAGTTTACAATGTACATTTCCAAGCACACACTGCAGCTTCCCACAGACACACACACAAACACAGCTTTCCACAGACACACACAGCTAAAATCATTATTCAAAAAGGTATAAATAAGAAAAAGTATAAATGTAAATAAACAGTAACAATAATAATAATAGTAGTAATAATGCTAAGACACTCTGAGCCACAGGTCAGTGCAGTAAGATGAATTCACCCACCTGCTCTCATCTTCATCATAAAACACATCAAAATCTCCGAAATACGAAGTCGATGGAATCGCCGTATCCATATTCTCCGATTCACGCACAAATTCGACGAGTTTTGGGGTTTTTAAGGGCACGATGGCGGCGCATGGGTATAAGGTCCAAAAATCATCAAATAAGGAGCGAAAACGTCATAAAACGGCGTCGAGGACGACCAATCGGACGCACGGACGCAACCCGGGACACGCCATGTCCGTACATGTACGTTAAAAAACATTTAAATTTTTTTAAACGAGCCCGGGATCGATTAGACATCCCGTATGATGAGGAACTGCTGTGTGAAAGCCTCGGCACACACACTCGAGCAGCCGACTCGGCCTCCAGCACACTCCTGCACTGTTCACACACCACACGCCAAAACACATCGACTATATTAAATCGGAGACGAAAACAAGAAAGAAAACAAACCTTTATGACAAAAGGTTATTCCCCCCGATGCAACAGGTCGCTCTGTTCATTCATTCTCACACACACAAACACACTGTAACAGCTTTCATTTTCACATATCTGTCATCTCATCTGCTCCAAATTAATCAAACACACTGAAATAAAGTCACCCCGTCCCACATCGCTGTCAATTTCAATCCCCAATTTCTTTCATTTCAGGGACAGACATGTTCCCCTGATTCATCATCCGAGCGCTTCCTCCTCTCTCTCTCTCTCTCGCTCGCTCTCTCGCTCTGCCTCCACGGCCAAAAAAAAAACTGCTAAGTCAACTTCCGCCTGCAGCTTTCAAAATGGCAGAACATTCTCTCTCTCTCTCTCTCTCTCTCTTTTTCACACACACACACACTGTATTTATGAATAAAGAAAATGCAGAAGTAGATAAAGGCCATCCTGTCACCGTCTCTCTGATCTTCAGCTCTCACTCACCTCAGCTACGGGGACATCAGTCCTGATCCTACTGCTCAGCTCTCAGGTCATGTGACCTTCATCATCATCATCATCTGTCCTCATTTGAGTAACTGATTCTCTCTCTCTTAGACACAAACACACAGCAGGGATCTGACTGAACAGTTATCTCAGGATCAAATGTACTCTTGAATATTACACACAAGTCAGACAGACAGACAGATGGCGAGAGACAGAAACAAAGATAAAGAGACAGACAGAGAGACAGACAGACCAATAAATATAGAGGGTATGTAGGCGGGCAGGAGGTGAATCAACAGTTAACTTTGTTCTCACACACACACACACACACACACCAAAAAATGTCGCACACACTACTCTGTCCGTTTGTGTAGGAGTCGGAGACAAAGAGCATTATGGGTAGGAAGGGTGTAAGTGGGCGGACCGGAGATGAATCAACGGTTAGGGTTGTGTTGTCCCTCACACACACACACAGACAGACACACACGTAAACACACACTTTCCTAATCTCCTTCCCCTTTAAACACAGTGTATACTGTGCAGCATTATCTTTAATCCAACACACAAAGACATCCCATTGAGTGTGTGTGTGTGTGTGTGTGTGTGTGTGTGTGTGTGTGTGTGTGCGTGCGCGAGTGTGTGCGTTGGTTTCTCCAGTTCCACTTCTCTTTGGATGAGATGAAAAAAAAAAAAAAAAAAGAACAATTTAGGAAGAGAATAAAGAGGAATAGTGTGTGGGGGACGTTGGGTGGGTCTGTGGGCGGAGCTACAGGTGTCGTTTGGATCCCAAGGCCCGGGATTAATGAAGGCTGAAAATAAACAGAGATGAAAGTGAAAGTGATTCTCAGGGAAGCCCCGACGGTGTCCTCTGGTGGAGCGCAGAAAGTTTTCTAGGTGGTTTCAGCTGAAGAACCTGCAGAGTTCCTTCATGATACGAGATGATCATCTCAAACAGGAGATCTGAAGACCGGAATCATGGACAGTAAGCATGGACCGTTCCACTGTGTGCCATTAACAGGGGGTAGAACTCCCCATCTGGACAAAACCTACCCCGTCCACGGGGCAGGTGAGACTGAGAGGAGACACCAGGGGCTTCCAGGGTCCCCAGAGACACCTGTGGTGCAGCAGCACAGCGACCTCAGCTTGAACCCTCATGCACTCAGCGCCACCTGGTGTTCACAGTAGGATGGAATCCAGCTGGTCCTGCAGCCCGGTCAAGCCAGCAGATCATTTAGTAACACGGCACCCCCTGGTGTCCTGGAGAGGAACACCTGAAACTAGAGCATTACCCGAGAACGCCACTAGGGGGCGTGGTAGTTCATATAAAAGTGATAAAGACCATAATGTCAGTGAGATACAAAGGTGGAAGCAGTGAGAATGATTACATCACAATCAAACAACATGGCTTCATAATAATTATTTATTTTCAGAGCAGTTTTAGTGCAATTTTGGTAAAACTATATACATCACATTCAAAATCAATGTTTTTTTTTTCAATTATTAAAAATAACTCTTTCCCCAGATCAGCATGGCTTTTTGTGCCTGTGTGTGTGTGTGTGTGTGTGTGTGTGTGTGTGTGTGTGTGTGTGTGTGTGCGCGCGCGTGCACGTGTGAGTATTTACACAACAAGCCCTGAGAGCGAGTTTACTCATAGCAGTTTAAACTAAACAAAGTTAAGCGGTAAAGGTTTAAGAGCGCATTAGAGAAGCGTGGAGATTAAATGATGCGTTAATACGACTGTCTTACGCGGCGCAGAGTCAGACAGGAAGTGCTTAACATTCTGCAGGCTCCGGCCACATCGCTCTGTGCAGTGCAACCTCCGTATGATGCCACAGTGTGATGTCATACAGCTGGCGTTACTGTGTATAAAGCACATGTAGTGTTTCCGAATGTTCTGGAAATGGTTTGGTCCACATTCACACACAGAGGTACGAGCATGGACGATGTGGAGACCTTCTCACAGACTGACTCCTTCGTCTCGGGGCTGAATGGGAAGATCACCAGCGCAGGGGTGTGCCCTCCATTCCTCAAGTGAGAATAAACCAATGATCTAACGTGTACACACACATCCTACAGACCACACACCAGATCAAAGCATTCCTGAAGCCTGAGTCGAGACTATGACACACTGCCCGTCTCTGTAACGCTCTCGCACAGGAACAGCACACTCACAAACTGAGAAACCTCACATGGACTCACAGACCGAACCGCTCCTCAACATCCGCTCTCTGGAATAAACTCAAATTAACCAAAAGGGGGGAATCTGATCATCTGCCCCTCCTGAGAACAAACAGTTTCTGAACAGGGAGGGTGGAGTCGTAACCCCCCCCCCCCCCGTCCATCAGAGGGGACTGAACAGAGACGGCAGTGTCACTTCACCCCACGAATATTCTTTCGACCATGGTCATGTGACCCTAATGATGACATCACAGGTGTGACATCACGCAAAGTTGTTACTCAGACAAACAGGAAGTGAGTCTGAAGATCGCTCTGTGAGACAGGTCCTGCATTCTAATATATATACGCTAACTATTTACACAAAGTGTCACTGTGCGACTGTCTCACCACGTTCCCGCCCCGCGGGGGGGGGGGGGGGGGGGGGGGGGGGGGGGGGGGGGGGGGGGGGGGGGGGGGGGGGGGGG
>JAQMYL010000017.1:524854-537028 GCA_030014365.1 Clarias pachynema | reverse complement strand
ATGCAGACACTGCGGCACAAAGCCCCGCCCCACCCGCGCCAGGGCACTAGCTACCGCCGATGGTGAAGTCTCAACTCAGGGTGAGATTTTTTTTTTTTTTTTTTAACGTCTATTCAGCCTTATCGTCCTACTCATGTGAGGAAGAGAGGGTACTGTTAACGTAACCATGGCAACAGCTGGTACAGGAACAGGCGCTTGAGTTAACCGTCTCTCTTTATTTATAAACACGCATGTAATGGCGACGTTTAAAAACGACTTAAAAGTAAATTTAAATGTAATAAGTGACCTTTAAACTGATGTATCCTGTAAGCGAATATCAGCATGACTCTTATACCTGTTTGTGTGTGAGAGTAGAAGTAATGATCATGCCGACCTTTGTCTTGCAGATGCCTGGGTGTGGAATGCAGCGCCATCGTGTGGCCAGATCTGGATTTATATCCCAAGAGCGTCTCTGTTCTTTTGAAGGATTCTCCATTTATGACTCGGTCGGGAATCACGTCACAGCCGCCAAAGTTTACTTTAATACTTTATTCATGCTTTAGGTTTCAGTCTCGTGATATGTCACTCACACACACACTGAACTGTGATGATGTTAGGGAGAGTGTAAGGGGTCTTTTGTTGTTTCTAGTGAGCTGAGGTGTGTGTGTGTGTGAGAGATAATGGCAAGCTGTGTGTGAACGCTGCTGTGTAGTTTAGTGAATCACTTTATCTTTTTGTTTAACGCTCTCTGTACAGCTCTTTACTGTGTACATTGTTTATAGAGATTTCAATAAAACAACTGGAACATCTGTGTCAGACAATCCGTTTAATCTGAGTGAAGGAGCAAAACACATGTGTAGGTTAAATTACAACAACTTTATACTTGAAACTTGATTCTACACACAGAAATGAAAGATTGTCTCAATGATGTGTGTGTATGTGCATTCGCTCTGCTATAAACCACCACCAGTAATTTTCTCATACAGTGCTGGTAGAGAGACCCTCAAGATAAATAAATCTGTCTTCTGTCTCCCCCTGTTGGAGTTCTTTAGTATTGTGTAGGTGAGCGCAGTGTGAACAGGTTATACGATGTCTCCCCGATCGCTGCGCGGCTCAGGCCTCGGCTTCACCGAGGACTTCCTGTTTCTGCAGGAAGTAGTCTCGGAACCAAGCGATGTGCTCCAGTTTCTGGGTGACGCCGAGGTGGTGGTTCTTGGACAATCCGGTGACAACCAGTTCCATGAAGTGTCTGACAGGGCCATGATGAGGGAAACCGTCCTCCAGGTGGCGCTGCAGGAAGACGTGCTCATGAAACGGCACCTTCGCTTCCTCCTCCATGCCTAACACACACACACATGATATTATAATTATACAGTTTATTTCTATTGCAGTGAGGAATATCCCTCTCACTATAATATCGTTCCTAAGGGTGGAGCTTAATTAAAGGGCAGTGTCCTGAAAATTATTAACTAGGGTTAAGCCCTCGCCCTGATCCTGCTTCTGATTGGCATCACACTGAGTAGACTGACTCACCCGCCTCGTTGTTAATGGGATAGTCCCAGAGCTTTCCCTCCCTCGTCCACTGGATCGTTTCCTCGAACCCGTTACGAGGTCGCTGGTTCACCACCCGGGCAATCTGATTGGCTAAATCAGCGTCCCAGAGGGAGGGGCCTGAACATGAACACAGTGAGAGAGAGAGAGACAGAAGGTGTGTGTGTGTGTGTTAGAATTCCTGACTTAAAAAGAGACATTCAATACATTTTCATCAAGAGTAAATATTAAGCAGCAGTTCTGGAAAGTTCTTAACTGTTACTCACTCAGATGAGTGTGTGTGTCCTGATCGGCAGCACTGAAGATGTTCAGCCTCTTTGCAGTAAAAGCAGAATTCCTGTCTCACACACACACACAGTAAATGTTCAACTGAACACAGAGTCGTACAGGAGCAGAGTGTTGTATCAGACCCGGCCCGTGTCCCGGCCCTGCGTGGCGTTTACCTCCTGCGGATCTCAGCCAGCTCTCCCGTGATGCCGCGGTCGTGCGTATAGCCCCGCCCATCATCATCAAACCGGATCTGATTGGCTGGCCAGCTGTTCAGTCTGCCGACTGGCTTCTTCCCCACCTTCATATCAGCGATGATGTTCCTGAGATTGAAAACACACACAGTTTATAGTTTTATAACCAAACTAAACCTTTCATTATACACATGCGCGTGTTGGTGCTGCTACAGAGAGCTGACCCGATGTTCTGCGTCTCGTCTTGTCTCTTCTCCTCACACACGGCTTCGTGTTTGCGCAGCTGTTTCAGGAGCTCGGATTCGGCTCGAGAGCGATCAGGAAGCGTGGCGGCAGCAGCGGAGGCAGCGGCGACCAGCTCAGGGCTCAGAGACTCACTGAAACACACACACACTTTAGAGAGCGCTTCTCATCCAGTAATCGGTGACTTTTCAGTTTCCACATTCTCAATTATGCGCATTAGAATATTAAACCACGCCCACCGGACACTGAGTGTTTTTCATGTTTCTGTCCGGCGGCTGAGCATCTCACCTCTGTGAAGTTGTAGCTTGCTGAAACATGCTGCTCGTGCTCTCCATCACCACCTTCTTCTGCTTCAGCGCTCCGTCCGGTCCACTCGTCCCCTTCCTGAGGGACTTCAGCTTGGCTTTGGTCGTCGTGTCCACCTTCATGGCCCCCAGCAGCTCCAGCAGACCCTGCTTCCCCGTCCTCTCCTCCAGCGTCTGCTCGGACGCTGGTGTTTCAGCCGGGTTCTGACTCGCAGTCTCGGGTCCGGTCTCTTTCGTTTCTGCTGCGTCTTCACGCGCTTCCTTCACTACAGGTCGGTCGCTCTTCTCTTCCTGGGCATCGTCCCTTTTCCTGGACTCCTCCGTCCTCCCCTCATCTTTCTTCTGCTCACATCGGCTCGCTCCGCTCGTCCCAAACGCCCGGGGGTGTACTGGACACGGAGCCCTAGAGTGAGCGGACCAGGACAGAACCATTACCCAGTGGACTTCTAGACTGAACTTCCAGTGACCCCACTGGGGTTATAATCTCCCTAATGGACTTCCTGTGACCCTTGTAGTAAATAAAACCCTTATATCAACACGTCAGTATACATAAGCTCTTAAACTCTCCCCTGTTGGACAGAGTGCAGTGTGTATAAAGGCTCTGCAGGAGGTGTGTGTGTGTGTGTGTGTGACTGATGTGTTCAGTAAGAGCTTTAACCCTGCAGCTGAAAATCACAGACAGACAGAATAAACTAATAAACTCACCCCGAACCGGAACCGGAAGTTCTGTCGACACATTTCCGCAGACGCAGTCTGGGCTCGTGCGCGCGGCTTAACGCGGTTCTGGCCTGATAAAGCGAACACACCGCTCTCCTGTACATCACGGCTCCTCAATGTCGCGCGCGCACACTTCCTGGTGCAGCGGCTGAAAGTGTCCGGGCAGCTACAGCACCAGGAATAAAGGTTCCGGTGTCGAAGATGAGTCATTTCAGTAACAGTGACGCATCGAGCATCAAGATTTACTGAGGAAGAATTCAAGTTATAATTGACTTTAATATAATTTAATTTTAGTCTGTTTCTAATTAATACTTGTTGGCTTTACTAATGTAAATCACCATCAGAATAACTAAATCAATGCTGGATTAGCTTTTGTGGTTTAATGTAAATATTAAGTTTAAATCATATATATTGTAAATATAGAAAATATTTATATTTTAATAATGACGTTTTAGCAATCTGTGGAAGTAGTTTAGACCAATCAGAGCGCAGGGTCTCATCCGGGAACTTGTGGTGGATTAGCTAGCATTAGCATGTTTAGTTCATTAATCAGAACTTTATCCTGAATCAGTTAAAAAAAAATAATAAAAAAAAGGCTGAAAATATCTCCAGGGAATGTCTACTGTTATTATTGTTATTATTATTTTTATTTTCCCCACGAAAGAGGTTTTTCTAAAAGCGGTTGATTATGGGAGATATACACTACATTACACTACATTACATTTCAAGTGCAATATTGGGATTTTAATTATTTTAATTCTATTTTTACTTCTATTTATTGGACTTTTCTTTTAAATTTCTTTCTTTTTTTTCCCCCTTGTCTAATCTGTTTTTTTTCCAGTAAGTAATTTCCCTCTGGGATTAATAAAGTTCTTTGAATCTTGAATTTTGAATGTAGTTCACTTCCGCTGGCTCTGATGATGACGCAATCGTGCGGTATTTCATGTGTGCGCCGCACGCGCTCCACGTGGAGCAATGTTTCCTGAATAACAGAAGAGATAAAAGAGGGAGGGGGGAGGGAGGGGGGAGGGGTGTGTGAGAGTGTGTGATCTGTCTGTCATCTTACACTGAGCTCAGCTCGAGATATAGTTCATCATCATCATCATCATCTCTGCACAGTAAGTGTGTGTATATGTGTGTGTGTGTGTGTGTGTCAGAGTTCTGTACTGAACTGTACTGGGGTTCTGGATGTGATATTTGCATACACACACACACACACAAACACACACTGCATTATTGGGTGCATTAGTGGAGTGTATGGGTTTACTGGATCTGATGATGTTTGTGTGTGTGTGTGTGTGTGTGTGTGTTAAACACGATAGAGTACATTATAGAACATATAATATAGAGTAAATAAAGTGTTGTGTTATATATAATTATAATACAAGTGTATATAACACAGGTTATAACTGTGCTGTTATTATTATTATTATTATTATTATTATTATTATTGTGATTATTATTATTATGCGTAGTAGGGTCAGTATAATTAGTTATATGTGTGTGTGTGTGTGTGTGTGAATGAGTGAGAGAGAGAGAGATCTAGTGTAATGATGAAACACTGAGCTGAGTTACACTGAACTCTGAGCGTCTCTCCTCCTCCACACCTCCGTCTGCTCTGTTTCTCCAAAAACACCACGCTGAGACGCAGCCGGGTTTATTATTAACACTTAAGAAAAGGTCATGTTGTGTGATAAATAACACTGAAACACCTCCCTCTCTCTTTCTGTCTGTGCATGTGTTTGTCTCACTTGTTAATTTCATTCCTTTTCATCCTTTTTTGTCTCTCTGTCACTCTGTCTATCTGTCTGTCTGTCTGTCTCTCTTCAGATCCATTAGATACAGGAAGCTGATTCTCTGCAGAGGTTCCTGGTTGCCATGGCGATGTCTCCTCACCCCGCTGTGCAGGCCGTTATAGACCTGTCCGCTGGAGCCGTAGGTATGATTCACAATGACCTCACCCTCCAGACACTCCTCTGAACCAGGAGTCAGGAATCAGTGACTCACAAGGCAAACTCATGATCAGATTAGTGAGTCATATTCTCTCTCTCCCTCTCTCTCTCTCCCTCTCTCTCTCTCTCTTTCTCTCTCTGCGTGTCTCTGTCCAGGAGGGATGGCATGTGTGTTGAGTGGACAGTCACTGGACACGGTAAAGGTGAAGATGCAGTCGTTTCCGTCTCTCTATCGAGGTTTTCTGCACTGTTTGGTCTCCACCTATAGACAGGTGGGTATCAGGGGGCTGTACCAGGGCACCACGCCCGCTCTGATGGCCAACATGGGCGAGAACGCAGTGCTCTTCATGTGCTACGGCTTCTGTCAGGAGATGGTGCGGCGAGTGTGTGGCCTGGACGGAAACACCGCCCTCAGGTGAGCGCTCACGTGGCACAGATGGGAGAGAGATGTTTGGGACGAGGATTTGAAACTGTATAAGACAAAGAAGAGTCATCCCAGGGGCATAAAACACATCCTGTAAACTCCACACAGCGCCCTGTACTTGTAGAACCTACCATGCTGCGTTCGCGCTGTAGACCACAGTGGAGCAGTGTTGTGTTTAAGTGATGGTGTATGCAGATTACCCAGAATGCTCTGTTTCTCCCTGTGTGTCTCCCTGCAGTGATGTACAGAAGGCCTGCGCTGGCTCTGCAGCCTCCTTCTTCTCCTCCTTTGTGCTGTGCCCTACTGAGTTAGTGAAGTGTAGACTGCAGGTGATGACTGAGATGGCCAGCTCAAGGAAGATCACCTCCTCTCACACGTACACGCCTCCTCTCGCACGTACACGCTTCCTCTCGCACGTACACGCCTCCTCTCGCATGTACACGCCTCCTCTGCGATTGGTCTCTGACTCTGACTCCGATGAACTTTAAATAACACTGTGAATACTTTACTATACCAAGAACACAATCAAAGATTCACAATACAATAGCTAAACTAAACTCTGTCTCTCTCTCTGTAGCTCGGTGTGGTCAGTAATCAGGTCCATCCTGAAGGCAGACGGCCCCTGTGGGTTTTTTCAGGGTCTCACTCCGACCATCGCCAGAGAGGTGCCGGGATACTTCTGCTTCTTCGGAGCGTATGAGCTCTGTCGCTCCGTCTTCTCTAAACACCTGCAGTGCAGCAAAGATGACATCGGTACACACACACACACACACACACACAAATTCCTATACACAAAACATATTTTGAACATGGGTGCATAAACTTGTATGTGTGTGTCCACATGTGTGTGTGTGTGTGTGTAGGCGTGGTCCCCACTGTGTTTAGCGGCGGTGTGGGTGGAGCCTGCCTCTGGTTGGTGATTTATCCCATGGACTGTGTGAAGTCGAGGATTCAGGTGATGTCCATGACGCAGAGTCAGGCAGGATTTTACAAAACCTTCACACACATCTTCAGGACTGAAGGCAAGTCACTGATAATAATAATAATAATATTAATAATAATAAACATGTTGTAAGTACATGGCTATCTCTCTCTCTCACACACAGATTCAAGATTCAAAGGTACTTTATTGGCACGACAAATATTTACATTCATATTGCTATATAAGCTTATATATAATAACAGTAGTAATAATAAAAACAGTGATCAGTGTGCATTTATCTGTGTGTGCGTATACATGTGTGAGATATAGTGTGGTGTGGTCACTCGCTGCCCCTCAGGTGTGTGTTTGTGTGTGTATTTCGCTGCTAATGTGCTCTCTCCCTGTGCTCCCACAGTAGGCGGGGCTGTTTGTGTGTGTGTGTGGGGGGGGGGTGATGGGGGTGCAGCTCTGTCTCTGTGTTATTGAGCGCCACCACTTGCACAGTCTCAGGTCTGTCTGTGTCGCCCCCCGTCTCTACGGCCAGACGCTGCTCGCCGAGTCTGTACTTCATCAGGGTGTTTCTTAGCTTTGTGTCAGTCACCGTGCTCAGAGAGTGTGTGTTTAGGGCCAGATAACACCAGTCTCACTCTGCAGTATAGTTTGTGTTTCCCAATAGCTCAAATAGTTACCTTTTAGTGTTTGTATAATTTGGTTTATTCCAATTGTCTTTTTTTTTTTTTTTTTTTGTAATTCAAGTTTTTTTTATTGTTTTCGTTCGGTACATGACAACAAATGTATCAATATTGCTTGCAAGACCAGAATATTACAGTGGCTAAAGTTAACAGAAGTAGATGTATCAATAAATAAAGAGAGAAAAATTACAATGGCAATAATAACAATAAAAAGCCATAATTATTGTGTTACATGAAAAAGACAACGTCACAAAAGATTCCAATCTTTGGACAATTCCAATTGTCTTTGCTAATTTTGTTCATTTTGTCTGGTCCTAAGCCTTTATTTTTGTTAGTCTCTTTCTCTCTCAAAAATTTAAAAGGCACTTTATTGGCATGACAAATATTTACATTCATATTCCCAAAGCTTAGAACTAAGTCACAAGAAAATAATAGAAAATAACTCTCTCTCTATGCCTCTGATTACTAAAATTGCAAATATAGCAGTTAATATAAAAATACAAGTTAATACAATTATTAAATGACTATTATGCAGTTCTTTCTTTCTCTTAATCTGTCGCTTAATCATCCTCTCAACCAAGACATTTAATAAACATATTAAATAATCGCCCTCTCTGATAATAATAATAATAATAATAATAATAATAATAATAATACTCCTTGTATCTCTCTCTGCATTTTCTTAAAAGTCATTCCCTGCATCATATGTTTGATTCTGTAATATGGATAATTTTTTACCTTTCTCTTTCCATGTTTCCATCCTCCCTTCTTTCTTTTCCTCCCTACAATCCATACATTGTTGATTCCATTCTTCCTCTCTCTAGCTTCATACAACTTACTGTAACAATAAGTATTGAAACACACACACACACACACACACACACACACACACACACACACACACAGTCATTAGATTAAACTAAACAGATAAACAGATGAATGTGTGTTTGATGTGCAGCATGATGTAAAATCATCTCGTTTAATAATGACTTGTAGAGCACCACCCCGTTTTGACACAGTTTGTCCACTAGGCGGCGATAAAACTCCTTTAAGATTTTCAATTCTGTCTGCGCGTGTGGGAGTCAGCAGAGGGCAGCACTGAGCTCATAATCTGCTCATACTGTATATGATTCTGAGGAAATGAAGAACATGAGCGGCTCAACATCGCATCTGGAATTTGGAATTGGAAGAAAAAATATTAACATTTAAGAAATATATAATTAATTATTAATACATGATATGATAATTATGAGGGCAATAATAAGAGCAGATAGTATCATGATAATCTCCTGTTGTGTCACTGTGTGTGTATGAGTGTGTGTGTGTGTGTGTGTGTGTGTGTGTATGAGTGTATGAGTGTGTGTGTGTGTGGTTATGAATCTTAATGAACTGTAAAGAACATGCCCTTCCTGGCAGCTGATTGGCTGATGAGAATGTGATGATGTCATTGCCGTCTTGTCCATCATTATTTGTCTTCCTGAAAATGTCAACAAATGTCATGACATAACGAGTCACACTTTGTTGATTCTTGTGTCACGGACGGTTATAGAGCTGGAGGGGGTTGGGGTGTGTGTGTGTGTGTATGTGAACGGTTAAAGAGGAGATGGAAAGAAAGAGGTAAACGAACAGTGAATGAAACAGACGGCTCTTGACACACACACACACACACACACACACACACTTTTTTTCTCCTCTCAAGCTTATCTATTCTTGTGCTAATTTTGGGCCTCGGCCACCATCTGCCCTCCCTCAGGGGTGAGCGAGGGACAGACGCTCGGCTTTTCTTCCCTGTGAGATCAGAGAGAGCGAGGGATCACCGCCCGACTGAGGGGCAATTAGTGACGGCCCCTGACAGAGAGAGAGAGACACAGGGAGAATTATTATTATTATTATTATTATTATTATTAGAGAAAGAGTAATTATTTGTGTATTAAGTGTATTAAATGTCTTTTGATTGAAAGGTTGATTTTTGAAAGTGACAGATGAAGAGAAAGAAAGAGGGGATTAATAATGATTTAATTATTGTATTAACTGGTATTTTTTATTAACTTCCTGAATTGCAACAGAAGTCAGAGAGAAAGAGAGAGAGGATTACATTTTAAAACCGCTCACATTCCCTGCATCATATGTTTGATTCTGTAATATGAAAAATTTTTATTGTTTATTTCTATATATTTTTTCGCACAAAAAAAATGAGAAAAGCAGAAAGAAGCCAAGGCTGTTATCATCACAACGAAACCTCAGAAATCCGAGATAAAATCAGGAAGCCAGAAAAATCTGAAATATTCATGACAGCTGAAGCACGAGGCAGAAAACTGGAAATTGGAGTAAAGGTGAGTGCAAAAGGAAAAGGAAGGAAGGAGAAAAACAGAAGAGAAACAGAAGAAAGTCAGATTAGAAAATAAATAAATAAAAATCCCCACAAAAGTAATAAGCGTGTTGTTAGGAACAGAATAACGGACACGCGTGTGCAGGTCGACTGAAACTGGCCGAGTGTGTGTGGGAGTGTGTGAGGGAGTGTGTGAGGGAGTGTGTGTGAGAGTGTGTGTGGGAGTGTGTGAGGGAGTGTGTGTGAGAGTGTGTGTGGGAGTGTGTGAGGGAGTGTGTGTGAGAGTGTGTGTGTGAGAGTGTGTGTGAGAGTGTGTGTGGGAGTGTGTGTGGGAGTGTGTGTGTGGGAGTGTGTGTGAGAGTGTGTGTGGGAGTGTGTGAGGGAGTGTGTGAGGGAGTGTATGTGAGAGTGTGTGAGGGAGGGTGTGTGAGGGAGTGTGTGTGAGAGTGTGTGTGAGAGTGTGTGTGTTCAGGTGACCAGGTGAACTCGAGCATGTGATTTAGGAGCTGGAGTGTGTAACAGCCAGGTGTGTAGGCCATACTATTGAGCCACCACCGGGAGCGCTGTTGTTCCTGGTGTCCTTCGAGGTGGTGAACATGAAACTCTGTGCACATCATGGGCTCGAACCAAGCTGCACTGTTGAGCTCTTGAGCAAGGAGCTTCATCCCGTAACTGTATAATGAGATAAATGTAAGTCGCTCTGCCAGACGCTGTAAATGTCCATCGCCCTCCTGCTCTGTGTGCACCATGAGACCAGGACTGTGTATGCTTCTGCCCCGGTGGAGTCGGGGGAGTGGAGGAGGGCCTGGCCTGACTGGTTTGAGTCGTGAGAAGTGGAAAGACGAGGCGAGACGGCTGTGGTGCGGCGAGTCAAGCTCATAAGTGATGTCACCGATATGGCGGAGGGCCAGTTTAGTGTTGACCCAATTTCCTGCACCCGCTAGTCATGTACAGGTCCCTAGTGGAGACTCAGACTCTGGCACCTACCAGGGTCTCTCCCTCGCTATGTCACATGCTCGCCTCCAGACCGGTTCCCCGGTTCGCTCAGGGTGACCAGGTGACCCTAGACGAGCTGAACAACATCTCCGTCCGTCTCCGTCTCAGGTGTGGCCGGTTCATGCCAGAGTGTGGATCAGGAAGGACGAGGGGAAGCTCGAGGGGAAAGGAGTTTAATGCTGATTCTGCCGTAGAACTGACAGGCGTATAAAATTATACGTTAAGGAAAGTGGACGCATGGAACAAGTAAGTGTGGACAGAAGGGAACTAGAGCACGAAGGTGTTGTTGGAACCCAGGGTTCTCTCATTAAACACAACGTGTTCTATTGATCTCTGTGTAACTGTGAGAGAAGCTAACATGTGTGTGTGTATATTGTTTGTGTAAATAGTGTGTGTGTTTGTGTAGGGTGTGGTCAGCAGCAGCACAGTGTTCTTTGTACAGTGATGATGAAACATCTGAACAAACTTTTCCTTCTCCACATGACTCTTTCTTCTCTCCGCCTGCACAAGGGTGCGTTTATTTATGCACAGACCATCTCAGAGGGGGAGGGGTGGTAGTTTAAGGGGTAGTCACTATGCAGGTGCAGCAACGGACGTCTGTCTGCACACACACACACACACACACACACACACACACACACACACACAAGCTCTAGGTGTATGTGTGTGTGAGAGAGAGATTAGTTATTGAACCATGACCCATTTTACAATAGGCCCAGCTGTCAGGGGCGGGGCTTGTCTGTGCCTGAGCTCTCGTGTGATTGGTCTGGAGTGTGCAGTCCTGCATGCTGATTGGTTCTCTGTGTGAATTTATTTTGTGGTGATTAAAATCGGCTTGCAGGCTGACTGACGGAGGGAATTCTGGGTAAAATGGAAGAGACACGAGTTTTGTGTGTAATTAAAATGTTAGAGACAGAAGGACTAGAAGTGCAGTAAAGTTAACAACGTCAGAATTTTATAACGTTTTCGGAGCTTTACAGGTTTACAGTTTGTTCAGTTTGACAGCGTTAGAATTTGTATATTTTTACAGTTATGTGCCTGAACACTCTGCCAGGAATGTGTTGTTATAAAAATATCTGAAACAGATACGGATACAGATGCTTGCTGTAAGCAAGCGTACGTGTAAGTTACAGAAACGTATTATTATTAGATTTATTGTTTATTAAATAAATTTTTTGTTATTTATAAAGTGATACAACACTGATAAATAAACAAATAAGTTCATAAATAATCATTAAATAAATTGAAATGACTTGTCTTGTGCACTGATGATCATTTTCTGCTGACTGTCAGCCACGTCCAGTTGCTTCCCCTACAATCATAGTACAGGGGAAGTCATGCCATGCCAACGAGTTTGATTTAAGATGTCGCTAATACAGACTCACAATGTTCTCAGTGGGTGGAGCTTTACACTTACCTCTCTCTCCCTCTCTCTCCCTCTCTCTCTCTCTCTCTCTTTAACCAGTGAATGGTATCATTTAAAAAAGATAAAAAGTTTAAAGTGAGAGAGAGAGTGGGCGGGGCCCCATGTCCTCTGAGGCCGGTGTGGAGACTCTGTCCCTCCGGCATGGCGTCAGGTGTGTGCCGGAGGACGGCGTGCGGA
>JAQMYL010000017.1:420065-430902 GCA_030014365.1 Clarias pachynema | reverse complement strand
CTTAGGTTTTATTCTAATTAGGTTCCAATAAGCCCAAATAGCAAAGAGAAATAAAAAATGCATGTAAAAAAACAGTTCGGGCCTTAAGAGGTTAAATTCAGTGACACGTTCAGTGACATCACATTGAGTAACATCATACTGTGATGCCTTTTTCCAGCATCTATTCTACACACGTACACATCACAAATGTTAACACATGCACACACACACACACACACTAACGCACTCAACATATTTAGGGCCCAAATTGACATCAGCCCTATATGGTGTTGACGTGTGCAAGTTGTGTGGTGCACCTGGGCAGCGATGGCTTTTTGTAGGTCTTAACCCAAAGAACACACAGATTGTGCAGTGCGCCCGGGTGGCAATGGCGCAGAGTTCTTGGGCACGTCATCATTGCTTGCAACTATATTAGTAAGAATTGCAGTTAAACATGTTTTTATTGCTGTGAGACTTAAGTCTATTGACATGTAATTAATGCAACTCAGTGTCTCCTGTGTAGTTACAGTGTTCAAGAATGCTAAAGAGGATGGATTTGGAAAATATTGTTTCAGGTCCTTTTAATGAAATGAATGCCATGAATAAGTACAAGACACAAAAATTCTGTTGAATTTGTAACTGAGGGGGAAAGTAAAGAAACAAAAATTATGAAGTTATGAGTTTGAAAATTCAGAAATGTTTCCAGTTCGTTTTCAACTTTTATTTTTTTTTTTTTATCAAACCCAACGAGACAGTGAAATGCTTATATGACTTTCTGTGTCCTAAAATGGAAAGAGAATAGAATAGAAATATTTCACTACAGTAAAAGAAAATTGCACTAGAAGGGTAGAATTAACCTAAAGATTAAATAAAAATAAATAAATAAATAAATGGGATGGAATGTATATGTATAAATTTACAGATTTACAAATGTTAAAAAAAGTATAAAAATACATTAGGTTATGGGTTGTGTATGAATACAGAACTTCAGAGGATGGAGGGATCAGACGCACGCAATGAGTCGGATTTCATCCAAAAACAAAAAGCCCCTCTTTTATGTAATCTTTCCACTGAAGTTTTCTTTCCACTGAAGTTTGGTAAACTATAGGATATTGCTCAGGATACTGTAAGCCAATAACGCTGATTGTCCTCCTGATGCAGGACATAATCCTCTCCACTTTCAGTACAAAGTTATAATAATTCTGTAAGTGATTATACAGTGCATACCTTATTTTGTGCTAAGAGTGCATTTTTAAATGTCATTACAAACACAGATATTTTTTAACAATTGAAGTGAATTGTTTTCACACAGAAGCTCCAGCTACTACTGGAATTCAAGACCAGCCAGGAAACCAACCCACTGGGGGAAAAAAACTGGTTAGCAATGTCAAGTAGTCAAGTCAAGTAGGCTTTATTGTCATTTCAACCATATACAGTTCAGTACACAGTGAACCGAAACAACGTTCCTGCAGGATTAAAGTGCTACATACAACATAAATTAACTACATAAATAAACAAGAACGAACTAGTTAACTAAGAAACCTAATTAACTGAACATCTAAGATGAACCAAATGTACACCATAATAAACCAAATGTACACCAATGTCATGATAGATAAAAAATCATGTAAAAAAAAAAATAAGAAGGAGAAAAAAGAAGAATGAAGTAGAAATAACTGAGAACTGAAATCTCAATACAGTGAACTTGAGCCTTGGACACACGGATCATTACTGCAGCGGCCAATAAATAACACTTACACCTTCACACTGTTTTACCTACAGTCAGTAAGTCCTGCTACTCTGTGCTGTGTTTATTATAACACAATACACCATCATGCTTAACTACACCTACTCGCAAAATTAAGTACACCCCTCTAATTTCAGCAAACATTTTAGAATATCTTCTCAACGTACAATACTATAGAAATAAAACTTGAATATATCCCCACGTTGGGTAAAACCACAGGGCCGTCACATGGGAGCTCCAGCTTTTATTTAAATTTTAAACCAGTCTCAATTAAAAAAGTAAAAAAATTATTAGACAGTAAAGAAGAACGAGAAACAAGAGGAGTGAGGTAGACAAATTGGAAATACAGTACAATACAGTGAACTTCATATGAGCCATTACTGCAGTGGATAATAAATACCTCTAACAATACTTCATTTACACTTAGTCACAGTCAGTGAGTACTGCTGCTTAGTGCTGTGTTTACTGTAACACACACACGCACACACACACACGCACAGAGGAACACGGAGGAACACGGAGGTAGGAGAAATAGAGTGGAGGGTTCTGTAGGTAGAAGAGAAATTTATATGGATGATTTTAAGCAGGATAAGGAAGGTGAAGGATAACAGGTGATGATCAGAGGTGTGAAGTGGGATACAGTAGCAGCGATATGTGGAGATGGAGGGGGGTGGCGGAAAACCAGGTCCTGGGAATTCCCTCTCTGGTGTGTGGAAGGTCAGCTGTTAAATGTTAGTGAGAAGGAGAAAACAAGGGGACAGTGTAACCTGGCAAGCTTATTCCCTTTAACCTTAAATATAACAATAAAAATAAATAATTCAATTAAGACTGAGATATTGCACATGACAGTCTCGCACATTCGTTTGCTGAATAGTTATTATGTCTTATGTACAGATACTGCAGCATAAATAAATGTGTAGTAATGTGCAGTTAAGAATGTAAATTGTGTAGATGTGATTGTGCGTATGGCAAATCAATCAATCAATCAATCAATCAATCAATCAACATCTATTTATATACAGTATAACTTTACAGCAACCTAAGTTGAACCAAAGTGCTTCACAGCACTAAAGATGACAATAAAATGGCAATAAAAATAGAAATAAAAATACAAAAACAAAATAAAACAAAATTAATTATAAATAAAGAAATAAAAAATATAAATGAAAAATATAATAATAATAATAATAATAATAATTATTATTATTATTATAGTTCCTAACATTCAGTGACAGTGTTTATTTGGACGGTAATCACTGAGTCCGCAGTTACCACAGTTTGTTTCAGCTGAGGAATGATATAGACAGACTTCAGGCAGGGTGGTATGCTGGATGTGGACAGAAAGGTTTAAGATCTTTATAAAGAGCACAGAGAACTGGTCTGCACCGTTCCTCTGTTTTTGTCACCTTATAAAAAGTGAAGAAATAATGAAGTTCCTCTCACAGTGATGCAGTTGCTGGTCTTGTAATTGGTAAATACCCTGAATACCCTGACAAACCTTCCATGGGTTGTTGTTGGTGAAGTGGTCCTCAATCATACTCTTGTAGGCCTCTTAAGCCTCCTTGATGCATCTTTTTAGATCGGCTGTAACAGCGCTGTAAAAGCGCCGGACCTGAAGGTGTTGTGTTGGGCTTTGGGAAGAAGCGTGACCTGGAGGTAGGTGGTAAATACATGATGTGGAGGTTAATTGGAGAGGTTACCTGAACAGCTTGAAATTTTAATGATGAGATGAGAGGGGAGGGGGGGGGGGGGGTGTAAATCTCCTAGACAAAAGCAGACCTGTACCACCACCTCTGCAGCTCTGCAAAGTCACCAGTCGAACAAAATGTTATTCACTGAAGGTTCGGAGTTCCACTCCATATCCCTGGCTAAAATGAACACTTCTTGAAAGAGGTTAGGAAAAACGTGGAAGAGAAAATCAGTTTCCTCTTCAGATCTGTAAAGTGAGAGGTTGAAATTAGGAGCTTTGAATTCAGACTATTTCAATTAATATATAACGACAGTAAATGTTCTGTCTATGAGAATATAGACTCAGGTTTGTCCCAACTGCTACAATCTCCGATGTCTACTTCTTAACTACTGACTGTATGTAAATTATTTCCTCACTTGTGCTGTGAGAGGTTGCGAATGAAGCGCAGAAGACCAAGAAGATCGTCTGGATAGGGTCTCGCTCCACCTTTAGCTGCTCCTCTTGTTTCTCTGTTTATTCTCTCTCGCTCCATCTCCATCTCCATCAGTAAATTAGAATCTGGCAGCTGAAATACGAATATCCACACAATAATAAATAACAACAATAACAATAATAATAATAATAATAATTTATTTATATTTATTATTTCATCACAGAAAAGCTATGAGATTTGAACCCAGTTTATTTATATTTTCTGTTAGACATCTTTTGAAGTACAAATATAATGAATTCTCTATAAAGTGTTCTCTAAAGCTTCATTAGCTGACAGTAAGGCACAGTTACTTGTTACTCAGAGGTTTGGAGGAATAATCTATGGCTGATTTAGTGTGGGCGGGACGGTGGTGTAGTGGTTAGCACTGTCGCCTTGCACCGCCAGGGTTCAGGCTCAATTCCCGTCTCTGTGTGCATGTTTCCTCCCACAGTCTAAAGACCTACAAATTAGGCTAATTGGTGTTCCCAAATTGCCCGTAGTGTGTTAATAAGTGAGTATGTGTGTGGGCCTGTGATGGATTTGTACCCTGTCCGGGGTGTACCCCGCCTCGTGCCCTAAGTCTCCTGGAATAGGCTCCAGTCCCCCCGCGACCCTGAATACAGGATAAAGTGGTATAGATGATGAGTGAGTGAGTGATTTAGTGTGATTATGGATGTCGAATGAATGTGAAACTCACCTTACTTTTCCAGTTTTCATATGTTTTAAAGTAAGTCTTCTCTCTGAGCTTCTTGGTGACTTGTAGCTTTAAATTACCCAAAGCTTCCAGGTACTTCAGCCTCCTATAAAAAGAAGGGGAATAAATATTATTAAATATTATTAAAATATTATTAAAATATTATATTAAATAAAATAGAACAAAAAGTAAAATTGTCATTGCTGTGAGAAAATTTTTTTTATTTTAGTGTTTATTATATATTATATTAATATATTATATAACACTTTCAAGGGTGCTGATATGGAGTATAACAGCCCAGGGACATTTAACTATATAGTTATACGTTTAACTTTTCCCTACAGGTTTTCAAATGTTAATCCCTGATCAAGGGCACTATCTGATCACTTATTTTTAAATACAATTATTCTACAAATGTAATCTCACTGCTGTAGTTTTTACAGTGATATTTGTGGATTGAGACATATTTGTTCTGCAGAATTTGGAGAATTAAATTTTCTCACCTGTAATCTTTCCAGAACATGGGGTGGTCGAGTGCTTTCTGTAAACTCTGCCCTTTTTCAGTCATCCCTTTTATAAAATCCCACTCAAGTTCGCTGACAGCAAAATCAGTATTTAGTCCACAGTAATTCTCTCCACCAGACAGGATGTAATAGGCGAGTACTCCAGCTTTCTAAAACACAAAGTCATTTATTATCTCATTACTCGGGAGACCATATGACAATCATCTTATTAATAATCTCATTAATAGTGCCAATACAATGCTGTATTTATAATCTGTAAACCTAGCTTTAACACAAGCACTACACTTACTCATGAAGTCACTAAATTCTTAATGAGCTACACCGCTACATGGCTGTTGTAGATGTATCTGGATCAAATTATTCTTTTTGTTGCTTGAATACACTTAAACAGATAACTTGTATGATGTTATATTGTTGTATATTTGTCTTTGCAGCATAATTATATTCTGCCATAGAGATATCTGGTAATACTGTGGTCACATGATATGGATGGACTTCCAGAACTTTCACAAACCTGTGACTTGGAGAGGGTTTCTCGTTAGAAAATGCAGACCTTTTCATGGTCTTTGAATGATGTTTCAAAGCAAAGAAGGACGGCAATAAACGTTTGACAAACCAATTAAAGCATGAATTATATTCACCCAAAAGTATAATATCCACTGGAAGCGGCTAGAGTTGTGCAAACTAGTGCATTCAAGGTGAGAAAGTTACCTGCCACTGGATCAGGGTACATAAGTGAGTGCATAAAATAACAAATATGCATTAACAACAAACAGATCACTTACATGTATTTCATCTTTCATCTTCTGAACATTGCGATCTGTCATTTTCTCACTTAAGGTAAAGTCGATCAGTTTGGGCTTCACTTTATCTGTGTAAACAGTGAAGTACTCAATCAGTCAGTTTAATACTATATTATACTATACTTATGTAATAATTACAGTATATATAGACATTTCAGTGAGTGAAATTAGTGAGTGGTTCCAGAGTTATGGATTACATTTCCATTTATGGCACTTAACAGATGCACTTATCCAGAACAACTTACAGTACATTTATCTCATTTCACATCTAATCAATTGAGAGTTAAGGGCCTTGCTCAGGGGCCCAACACTGGTTTGGTGGTGCTGGTGTTTGAACTCGTGACTTTTTGAGCCATACAGTAGTGCAATACTTTAACCACTGAGCGACCCCTACACCCCTATGGATCTGACATTTGCACTCATATTAGTGAACAAAAGCCGTAGAGCATGGACAAGCTTTAAGTTAATTTGTATTTGGAAGCATTACACTCATACCATGAGAGAGACAAACACAAAAAGTGCAGATCTGAACACTGGATAAACTGGTGTTATGGATGTGATGACCCTCTCTATAAATAACATGCTGAAATAACATGAAACATTACTTTATTGTATGTGTATAAATAAAGTATCTATCTATCTATCTATCTATCTATCTATCTATCTATCTATCTATCTATCTATCTATCTATCTATTCTGTCTAACGAATTTGAAATTAATTAAATGAAACTAACTTGCTATGAAATTAATAAACTACTGATCATTTGCTGACATTTTTCAGGTCCTTTTTTGGTACGAACACTGAAGATTAGGATCTTATCATGGAATTGGAACCTGAAGCAGTTAGCACATGAGCACTCTGAGCCATACACATACGAAGATTCGCACCACCTGAAACTGTTCAGATGTGTTTTAGTGTTTGGGGCAGAACCCTAATGTCTCTGAAGAACACCCAGTAGTAAGAGGTTCTAGTAGATGCTAAATGTAAATCCAGACTCTTACCCACTCGAACGTTCCTGTGTTTGACGTCACCGTGTATGTACTGCTCCTGGTGGAGGAAATTTAAAACCTCCAGAACTTTAACTGTAAGTTCTTTCAGTTTATCTTTCTTCTCGTCCTCGTCTGTCAATAGTGAGTTAATCTGTTCAATATGTTCTTCCAGGGTTGATTCAACTAGATCAAGAACCAAGTAGGTGAATTCATCATCCTCACGGAAGCAGATGTATCCCACAATGCCGCAATGTTTTATCTCACGCAGGATTTTCGCCTCTGATCTTGAGGAGCTGATTTCTGACACTGGCCTTTTCTTAATCACCACTTCAGTGCCGTCATTCATCTGACCACGCAGGAGCACTGAGGACTTCCCCTGATGAAGAACATGTTCATCTAATTTGATTTTGTGGAAAATTTGAAGTTGAAGATCATCGAACTGGAAAATAATGGGCTTAACAATTGGACGCCCGCTTTCTTGCACTGATAGAGACAGGGCATTGTAGTCCTGTGGGGTTCTTTCAGACGGAGCAGACATCATCTGTTTATAATCAGAAAATAATTTAAGTAAATCACTTTACTGTCAGACTTGTTTACATGACATTATACAAATAAAGTGCTCATAATTTAATTCTATTTTGAAGGGGGTTAGCTAATCTAATTCAGTTACTTTCTTATGCATATCTGCACACCAATCACTTGAATATTTGAGTTAATTAGGTAATTAAGTTAATTAAGTATGTTGGTCCTTCCATGACAAAACTATTTAGTAGCAATTATAATTGTAATGAGTATATAAATTATACAGTGGAAGCTTGGATTGCGAGTAACTCGGTCTGCAAGCGTTTTGTAGGACGTCTTAATGTATTTTAACTTAATAAACGAGTGAGGTCTTCATATACGAGTAGAACGAATGCGCTTTGTTTGCCGAGCGTCACATGATCACAACTGAGCCAACGGTTCTTCTCTCTTGTGCTGCGGGATTGTGGGTAATCGTCTCCCATGCTCAGTCTCAGTGCGTCAGTCGTATAGTCAATATCCGTGTGCGCGTGTAACGTTTACTATTACATTGTGACCACGTGTGTGTGCGCGTGACAAAGGTGTGCAAAGCTGAGCTACTGGAGGGCTGTGATTGGTTGAATGGTGAGGTCGTATCTGATTGGCAAAAGAGTACGAGTGACCCACGTTGCTGCCAGTAAAGTCTCAAAAATACAAACACACAAATCCAGGGATTTCATACAGGAAAGACGATTTTCACATTCACAGTCCATGATACACTCGTGAATTTTAAACATTCTAAAATTTTGTACACAGTCGTACATCTGGCAATTTTGTTTTGCATTTGTGAAACGTATATTATGAATATATATATTTATTTTGTGAATGTGAGTTGTTTTTTTGTGAATATATATTTTTTTCGTGCCCACAAATTGAGTTTTACACATGTGAATTGGGATACGATACATTGTGTGCATCGTGTCTTTTGTGTGAATTATTAATGAGACTTTTTGCGTCCATAGTGTAGTGACTGTTTTTTAGTAACTGTGCTGCAACAACGGCCTCCGGGAAGAAATTTTTTTTAAAAGGTTTAGCAGTGCGGGAGATGATTCTGTTAGTGTGTGTGTGTGTGTGTGTGTGTGTGTGCGTGCGTAGCTGAAGTAAGACAAGAAGAGGAGGGAGGGGGCTACTGTGTAAAAAGAAACACACACACACACTCATTGTGACCACGTGTGTGTGTGTGAGTGGACGCCGTGTAAAGCAAAAGCAAGTGTCACTAGAGAGGTTCCCTGTTAAGCGCACGAGTGTCATTAGACAGGTTACATGTTAAAGATTTTTTTCTACAGATTAGTGTCACACTAACAGAAACACTGCTCTGTTTGGATTCTCTGAAGGTAAAATGCAGGTTAATTTGTTTTAGGTTTACTTCATATTTTGTATAAATTATTTTCATATGAATGTTTTTGGGTTGTGGAATCGTCTGAGCATGCTTTGATATAAAAATGTTTTAATATACAAGGACGCTTCTGGAACAAATTATGCTGGCAATCCAAGGTTTAACTGTACTTGCTTTTTCCGAAATCATGATCAGATCAGAATTCGTGGTGAGCGAACTTAATTTGTTTTGGAGAATGTCAAAAACAAAGAAAAAGGAGGTTTACACTCAGGTTCTTCCATTGTGGCCACTCCAGCTTTAATGAAGTACAGATATGCATTACTTAACATCAACAATACATTCTGTGAAATAGATCATTATATGATTTGGATGTTGTGTAACAGGACCATCCTGTTATACTTATATACTTAAACAAAGCTATGTGTGAGAGTGTAGTCTAAGCACTGTGGTGGAGATCGTAGTGTAAACCTTCAGTTTCACTTCACTATCATATCTTTATTCATCAAACTGTTCATTTGAAACAGCTTGTCTGGAAGTTCAGTCGGTATAAAGAGGTAAAAGGGGCTCAACGGCCCAGCAGTGATCAACAACACAGAGCTTTAACCACTACCCTGTCTAAAGACCGGAAACTCCAACAGTACACTTTTAAAATGCTTCTAGAAACAACACATACAAACTACAAATACATAAACACTACATGCCATGACCCGGGTATTCTTTATGCCCTCAAGTGGTTTCTGTTCTTAAAACTTATTTTTGTAGATCTGATACGTGTGTAGATTATGATCATGAGCTAAAGAAAACAAAGCAACACGAAGGCAGCCATGCCTCGGCTTTTAATGTGTTGTGACGAAAGAAAATAAAAGCTCAAGTGCAAGCAAACACACTGAATAGAATTTACACACTAGCATATAAAAAAGAAAGGACAAGCTAGCCTCAAAATGGACAAAAAATTATATGGTTATTAATTTTTTATAAAATACATAAGAAAGGAGAGGAAGTACTTACTCTCAGCTTGCCAGAGAAAAGCAGAACTACAGTACAAAGTTACTTCAATTTATCTTACCACCAGGGAGTGCTCCAAACATCTTTACTGTTAGACCTGTATTTATTTGCATTCATCAATTTATGTCAGCTAATTCTCTCTCAGAGGGACCGTCTTCTTGCACCTCCAGGGTCCAGGTTCGATCCTCATTTTGGTTCTGTGTGCATGGACTTTCCATGTTCTCCCCATGCTTGGTGGCGTAAATAAATAATTAAATAAATAAGTAAATAAATAAATATATACATATATTTAACTATTATTATTATATATCAACTATTAACTATTACTATTATATAAATTACTAAATACAAGGTATTTAATTTAAAAAAGTTTATAAAATGATATCTATTTATATAAACATAATTACTAAGTTATTAAAAGTTCTTAATAACTTTTAAGTTATTAAAACTTATTTGTACCTTTATACTTTATACCTTGGTGCTGATTTGATTAAGTATCACAATTTTATAAATATCCTGATTCGATATTACATTTTTCCCAGATTTGGTTAAAATTTGAAACCTTTAAAGAAAAGTTAATGTACAATTAAATGTAGCTGGTTCCTTATAACATATTTTTTTTCACTTAAAAACCAAACGCAGCATTTAAACAATACAAACTAACTTCAAATACAAGAGCTTAACATTTAACTTCAAATTAAATTAAACACAAAGCTACATTGTTACTGAGCAGCAAATATATCTGTCATCCACCATAATTATTATTTCTAAACAAACTTGAGTGCGCCAAATTTTGTACTACCGTAACACTGCTCAAAGTTAGAACCAAAAGTTTGGGATCACTTTCTAACTCCATGGTCTGGTCTTTCCTGATTTTTAATTCTTTCAACACTGTAAAACCATGCTGAAAGCATTTAAAATACACAAAAACCCCTTTGAACAGTTGATATTGAAACCAGATTAACGGCTCTAATCTGAGGTGCTGGTTGTTAATCGGTGATTTCTGAGGCTGGTGACTCTAAATGAACGTCTCCTCTG
>JAQMYL010000017.1:208150-220378 GCA_030014365.1 Clarias pachynema | reverse complement strand
TTGGTGTGTGTGTGTGTTTGTCTGTGTGTGTGTGTGTGAGAGAGAGAGAGAGAGAGAGAGAGAGAGAGAGAGAGAGAGAGAATGCAGCAGCATGTTAAAACTTGTGACATCACTCACCTAAGGACTAGTAAGATAACATGAGAGATTGGGCGTGGCAAAAACAGGTCAGGTGGTGTGTGTGTGTGTGTGTGTGTGTGTGTGGGATTCAGCAGGTTTAACAGGATCGCATACACAGCCACCTTTATGTAAGTTCTTTAAGTTCTTTAAGTTAATTTCAAGTTTTAGAGTGTGTGTGTGTGTGTGTGTGTGTGTGTGTGTGTGTGTGTGTGTGTGTGTGTGTGTGATTTATTGCTGATTTTTGTTGATTGATCTAAAAGTGTTAAAAAAACAATCAGGTTGAGTTTCAGTGTGTGTGAGACAGAGAGAGAGAGAGAGAGAGAGAGAGAGAAACTTGGTGATCAGCAGTACGTTAACACTGAGCTCATCACTGGCTGTGAAGGTGAAGTGTGACAGAGTGAATGTTACAGCTGATGAAGAGGATGAAGACATTCCGTCTGTGTGTATATGTGTGTGTGTGTGTGGGGGGGGGTGCTTTACAATAGGTTTCAATTATCACAAGTTTTCATCACAAGTCCCAGTTTGACTTGAACATTCCCTTTATAATATTTTCTCCTTCTGTAGTATAATAGTACTATAGTGCTGTTTGGACCTATTGGATATATTAGGATATTTGTAACAGTTGTATATAATATGTGTTATTATAAATGAATTAGTTATTATTTGCTCCTCAGTTGGTTTGCATTAAGTTTAGAAGTTAAAATAATCACAGTGTATCAGTTATTACAGACTGAATTGCCTGATTACGCTGTGTTAAGTTCTGTTCTGAGAACAAACCACATAAGGTCATCATCATTCTTAACATCATGGAGGTATAGATCTTATACTGTCTACATGTGTGTCTCAGAGGAAACACACCATTAAATTTGTATATAAATCTCGACAAGAACTTCTGAATCTCTGTTCTGTAACAGTTTTGGAATAAATCATTGAATTCAATAGTTCATGTTTTATTATAAATGAACAATTGAGTTTTCATGTAAAGAAAAAATTTCAGTATATTGTCAATTATCCTGCTATTAGTAGGCAGCGTCATCATCACCTTTTATGTCCAACTGCGAGTAAATAATACAGTTTATCTGCTGAAACAATGGAGCAGCACGAGGAGCGTCAGACTCGGTTCACAGGTAACAGTAGTTTCACGTGGGTGTCAGGATCTGCACCCGATACAGTAGTAATCTAGTACTTCTTAAAAAGAAAGAAAGAAAATCAGAAATCCCCAAGACAGTGTTCCCAAACGCTCCATTCCTAGTTCTGATAAAACAGAGAGGGTTGCACCAGGAAGGACATTGGCATAAGACCTGCGATATATGAACCACTGTGGCGACTCCAGCATTAATATTATAAAAACTGTTGCTTCTGTTTAAAAACTGTTTTATTTTACTGATCGCTTATCAAAAGCCTGATTTGATCGAAGGACGTCTCCATGCACCCTGGTCAGTAAAGGAGCACCATGTCCCCGACTCCATTTAAGAACCAGCACTACGACTTCCTGAAGAAGGAATGTCAGGAGAAGAAGCAGCTTTTTGAGGATCCGGAGTTTCCCTGCAACAACACCTCACTGTTCTACAGGACGCCTCTGCCCGGGAGAGTGGAGTGGAAGCGGCCGAGGGTGAGACACCGCTGTTCTGCAATCTCCATATGCCAAAGTCAATTTGTTTCCAGTAACATCACGTTCCAAAGTGTTTTATTTCTTACGTAAAGTTGATTGTTGAAGCATAATGCATTCTGCGTTCTAGTTTGTCTCCTCTCGTATGTTTTTTGACCCAAGAATCTTTCTAAAATCCTGATAAGATATTTTACGTCAGGACTAAAGCCTTTATTATTATAACTTAATAACTTCTTAGACCAAACGCTTTGGAACAGATTTTGTTGTTCCAGGATTCCTGTCCTTGTTTTTGTTCTCTTGTGTAATACGTACAGTATGTGATGATTAGACGTGTGGCAGAGACTGAAAAAAAAAAATCACACTTAATGAGAGACATGAAATAAGTCTAATCATTTAATCCCCAAAACAAGCTTGATTCTTCGAAAAGGAAACAAAAGTCGCATTTTCTGGACGAGCATTTGGTTGTTTTGTCTGAAATGGTGCTGAAATCATGCGCTGTTTGATTAATGATCATCATTCTACACATGATTTGTTCCTTGTGTGAAGCCTGTTTAGGTAAACTTTAGCCGTCTCAATGAGCGTTACAGCACACCACTACAGCAAGATGATTATTATTTTATTTACAACATACAGTAGGTCTTTAAATTAAGATCACTAGTGTCAAATCTTTTTCTTTTTCCCTTTAGGAGATAGCCGAGAACCCTCACCTCTTTGTCGAAGGCATCAGTTCTCATGACCTGAATCAGGGTGAAGTGGGAAACTGCTGGTTTGTTGCAGCTTGTTCATGTTTGGCTCTTAAACCAGATCTGTGGCAGAAGGTCAGTCTGATCATCACTCCTCATTTCTACTGGAATGATACAAATGTAACTTCTGGCTGAACATTTTGTTTTACATTTTTTGTTTTAAAGTCCATCGGGTATAAGTGTAGATTAGATCACTTGTGGAAGCCCAGTTCCTTTCACACTGGTGCAAAAGCTATTCGCGAGTTTATGAGATTAATTCACTGCGAGCCACGTTCACCCTGAGGCGTGGTGTGTGTTTTTTCTCCCATTATGCGAGTTTAAAGATATTTCTTTTTACACTAGGGAGTCTGGACAAGTCTCGTTTATGTGATCGATGATAAAGTGTCTGCTTGAGTGCTGAAGACTGATGTACTGCTTAGCATTCTGTTAGATAGGAGTGTTGTTTTTTAATATCCAGGACGTTAAATAACTTGTGTAACAATACAACTATCGGTTTCTGCAATTCAGCCTTTGGGGACGAAGATTTAATATCAACATTTTCTGTCTACTCCACACTTTTCTCTGTACATGTTGGCAGCTGACCAGAGATAGAGATTGAGCAACGGTGATCTTTTTATCTCTCTAATGGAGGTAGTACTACAAATAGACCATATCTTTCAGAAATGAAGCTTTACAGCAAAGCTGCCAGGAAATAGCTACAGCAAAAATCTTGATTGAACACCTTGGTGAGGCAATTACTAGTTGGGAAATATTGTCGGTGCTCATCATTCTTAGTGCACAGATTTCTTGCTATTTCATGCCACTTCAAGCTTCATCCTATGTCACTTTCATTCATTTTCCTCCTGCTTTTCCTGGATGGGAAATGAGGTGGCAACACACTTGGAACATCAACACACACTTGGCTAATCCTGTTTACAGATTCCAGTTCCTCCTTTGAAGATCTAAGATCTTCTCACTTGGAGATATAACATCTCCACAAGGTCCAGGTGCTGTTCCAGGGTTTTCCGATACAGCTCTATTGTAATAGGTATTCTTAGAAGAAGACTACAACTAGATTTAAAGGAGCAGAAGCCATCCTATCTGAAGATAGATTGCTGAGCTCCTCATTGGCCAACATCCTTGCTTCCCCTTACCCTTAAAAGCCTACCCTTTTCAGCATTAGTTAAGAGCATTGTTAAGTTCTAAAATAACACTATAAAAACCACAATCTAGCAGTTCTCTGACTAACACTGACCCAGTAAGTGAGGGTAAGACAAAACTTGTAATTTAGTCCGCATGATGTTCTGCTCACCAGGTGATTCCTAACTGGAAAGAGCAGGAGTGGGATCCCAATCATCCAGAGCGCTACGCAGGAATCTTCCGCTTCCGTTTCTGGATTTTCAGGGAGTGGACCGAAGTGGTTGTCGATGACCTTTTGCCCACCATCAATGGGAAACTGATTTACTGCCACTCCAAATCCAGAAACGAGTTCTGGAGCGCTCTGCTGGAGAAAGCGTATGCAAAGTAAGTCTCAATGAGATGGGAGAAGATTGAACAATAATGAATTAGAGCTAAAATGAATTAGAATTATGTGACTTTGGATAGTGGGTATGATTTTAGAAAGCTATTAACTGTATATCTCAGATAAGAGCAGTAACAGTATCTACCAACATGGTGATGCTTTATTTGTCATGCTGTTTATGCTTAATACAGGTTGATCTCAGTGAGGAGCTCCACAGGGGTGTAGACTGGATCCAGTCCATTTGTCGATAAAGAACAAGAACAACTGTTGTCATTTCTTTATGGCTAACCTAATGGTGTGTTGGTAGATTGTCGGGCTGCTACGAATCGCTCAGTGGAGGGAACACAGGAGACGCCGTGGTGGATTTCAGTGGCGCGGTGAATGAACCCATCAGTCTGGAAACAGGACACTACCGCACTGACCCCAAGGAGAAGGACAAACTGTTCTCAGACCTGGTCCAGGTGTACGAAATGGAAGGCATCATCAGCTGCTCAATAGCGGTCAGTCAGGTCTATCTCTTCGTGTTTCAATCTCACGGTTATGCTCAATATTCCTTTGTAAAATTCTGTAAGATTTTTGTGATACAAGTTCTTGTTGAAGAATAGGGTGTAATGGACACCTGCTTTACAGCTGCATTTTATACAAGACTTTGATGGTGCCTGTGGTTGTGTATGTTCTAAAGAATATTCTTTGCAATCTCTTTGCAAAAATATTTCTGGTCAGGCATCTCCTCATGAGCGGGAGCTGCGTTTGGCAAATGGTCTGGTCAAAGGTCACGCATACTCTGTCACTGCGGTAAAGAAGGTGCGTCTGGGACATGGCCTGCTGGCTTTTTTTAAGAATGAAACTATCCCTCTCATCCGCATGAGGAACCCCTGGGGCAAACATGAGTGGAATGGAGCCTGGAGTGACAGGTGAGAATGTGAGATGGAAAGAAGTGTAACAGTTCTTTTTAGCTCTCTGTTTGGTTGCTTTCATGGAAGATCTGAGATGATATACTTTTCACAATGTAGCTCAGAGGAATGGCAAAAGATCGGCAATATGGAGAGGAGTAATCTGGGTATCACTGTGGAGGATGATGGAGAATTTTGGTAAGTCCCCATGTGAACATGTAGCATTCTTGACTAATTGTAATGCCTAAAATGTAGCTCACTTCTATTTGTCTGCTTATTGGTGTTACTCCTTCAGGATGTCTCATGATGACTGGTGTCAGAACTTCACGGATGCAGATGTGTGCCGGTTGCTGAGTGTCCAGAAGAAGTGGAACGAGGTGGCGCATTTTGGGAACTGGATAAAACACTCAGATCCTCTGAAGAACCGGTGTGGTGGCTGTATGAACCATAGACAGACATTCTTACAGAACCCACAGGTACCTGTCAACCCACAGAAACTTCAGTTGCCATCATAATAGCCACAGGTATCACCACAATCTAGCCCTATAGGTACCATCATAAGCTTGCAGAACTGTATCTGACATCGCTACTGTGGTCTTTACATAACCTAAAGGTTCTATCACTTCCTGGACAGCTCTATAGTTGCTCCCATAAGCTTATAAAAGATGTCAGATCAAACATCTACCACAACATCTCTGCAACAAGTCCATTTACTTGTACAAAGTACCTTTTTTTGTAGCACATATACAGTACATATTATGTTTTATGTTTTATTTCCCCAGTATGTGTTGGATTTAACTCAAGTGCATGAAGAGCTGCTTGTGTCACTGCAGCAGAGAGATATGAAGATCCACAGACCTCGTGGTGCCGGTGAAAACCTCACCATCGGATTCGCCATATTTAAGGTATCCTAGCCGAGACTTTAGCAGGTTTCTGTGTTCCACAGGGAATCTATTTGTTAGCTGAATTATGTAATGAGAAAAGTCTAAAATAGTAAACATGATAAACCAGTTCCAGGGTGTGGAATTTTGAATGTTCTTCTCATTTTTATGTCAATGTGGGTTTCCTTCAGGCTCTCTAATTTTGGTCTCAATCTCAAAAACAAGGAGATGTGTTGGCTAGACTTAATAGTGAATTAGTGTGTGTATTCCTGCTTGGTGCACAGTGTTTTTCTTCGTATCCACTCTGACCAAGATAAACTGCTTGCTGAAAATGTCATGATCTCAAATAATTTTGGGTTCAACTTTGGGGGAGTTGAGATCTGTAACCAACAACAAAAAATAGTTGGTTGGTCTTATTCTCTTCCTCTTTACATCGTGTATGGGCTCACTATTGTTCGTGTATGGGCTCACTATTGCTACTGTATCTGTAAATGGATTCAAGTCTTACATTGAAGCAGGGTGGGCATGGGGGAGGGGGGGGTATTGTTTGCCAGTTAAACTAAATGGAGAAAGTCATCCACTTTATCATGTTTTATGACGGTAATTTTAATTCATCATCATTATAATATGATATTTGGGGGGTTGTACTGTACAGGCTGGTTTTGATTATTGGGGATTACAACCTCATAAATTATACCTATGCTTGAAATTACACTGATCTGTCTCCTTACTCCTTATTGTAACTCTGCTTTATCTGTGTTAAACTGTTGCTTATCATTGTGTGTTGTCATCTTGACTCTTTCCTTAATTCTCATGACTACTAATCTGCTATTTCCTGTTAAAATTTTGAAGCCCATTTTTCTATCTTAACCCAGCCTTTTAACACAGTGTTTGCTCTAATTGGCTCACACTATGATTCAAATTCAAATTCAAATTTTATTTGTCACATACACAACTATACACAGTATGATATGCAGTGAAATGCTTAAACAGATACAAACAGATGTCTGTCTTTACATTTATACACACACCATGATCCACATTCACATTATTGACAAAGTGTGCGTGCACAACACTTGACAATTGAGTTCAAATCAATTTGGTATGATATAGTTAAGCAAGTCCAGTTGATTAGCTTGAATGATCAATCCTGAGGTGCAGGTGGCGTGACGTTTCCTCAGCTCTCCATTCACAACCTTGTTTCCTACCTGAAATTAGTTCTGGTGAACAAAACTGAAGAAAAAACTTTGATTAACTCACTAGCTGTGTATAAAGACCAAACTAAGGCTTGGAAGGAATTTGTAAATGTTGTTGTGTCCATACAATTAGCTTGTTTTGTTTATCAAATCAGACCAATCAAATTATCAAACCACTACCCCTTTTTTCCACAAGAATAGCTTTTCTTTCTGTGAAAGCTGCTACTGTTAGACCTCCCTTAAAAAAAATCTGGTTTAGACTCTGGTTTTGAGCCCAGACACAACACAGAACCTGCTCTGGTTAAGATCAACGATAGTAATGTTCTCTGTGCATCTGACTCTGGTCTAGTCTCCATCCTCATCCTCCTTCATCTCAGTGGCGCCTCTGATATCGTTTCTCCAACTTCTCATGGAACATTTGGCTAGCATTAGCGTCCCTGGCACTGTGTATCAGTGGTTTGCTTTAAATCTCACTGATAGGATAAAATTCATCCAAATGTAGAACTGTAGGTCAGAGAGTTCAGCAGTCTGCCACAGTGTCCCACAGGGTTCAGTATTAGGGCCACTCCTCTTCATCATTTACCTCCTTCCCCTTGCAGCATCCTTCTTCATTATGACATTAATTTTCACTGATGATAAACAGCTGTGTTTGTCCAATAAGTCGACCTTGATTCTCCAGCACCTTGCAGATTCACTGCTTGTCTTCATGATGTTAACACAGTCAAACTTAACTTAACAGTCAAACTTAACTGCAGCAAAACTGAAACACAACTGATGGTGTCAGTGCCTTTAAGTATGCTAAGATTAAATGTAAGGGTGCTTGAGCCCCCGTTAAAAGGGTCTAATATCGCCTAGGGCTACTTCTGAATGTCATAACTGTGGATGGTTCCTACTAGCGACAATAATTCCAGTAGAAACTGTTTGTTCTGAAAACTTGCTCCAAGAGCATAAAAGATCCTGTTGTTTAAATCTGTTGTTGAGAATACTATTAGACTGATAAAAATCAAAGGTTAAATGTGTAAAATGCTTATTCTGGAAGACATTAAACAGCATTAAACTCCTACGCTTTTGGATACTCAGTGCTTTCTCTCCAACTTTAGTGAATAATGAAAGTTTGGGTTTTGGCTCTTCCAACAGGAAAATATCCTGATAACAGAATTAGATTCAATGTCTAGACACTAGTCTAGACCATTAATAATGACTGTTACATTTGGGAAAATTCACATTGCAATAAAACAACTAATCTCCCATCTGTAACCCATCGTAATTCTTACCCTGATGCTCAGGCTGAGAAAATGCAGAGCTTGGACTAAAGCAGTAGTAAGCTGTTTTAGTAAGCTGAAGTTCAAGTTCTTACACGGAATGTAAAAATGCTCTTAATATGTGCAGAAAAGTGCACAGGATGTTTATTAATGTTTATGTTATGTTTATGCACGTTTCTCTCTCCTCACGTCATACCAAGGTGGAGCTGAACAGAAAGTACCGCATGCATGACATCATCACCCAGCAGACCGTCGCCACGTCCACGTACATCAATGCACGCTCGGTGTTCATGAGGAAAGTTTTGCAAAAAGGTCGTTATGTCATCATCCCGACCACCTTCAACCCCGACACCCTGGGAGAGTTCATGCTCCGGGTTTACACCGAGGAAGATGCCGGGTGCAGGTACGCATTACTCGTATGTTACTTTGGGATCGCACTGCGCATCACAGGTCAGTTCTCATGACGTGACTGCAGAACTTTCATAGTATTAGTCAGGTTTACCACTGGTTAAACAAGAGCTGTATTCACTGAGAGAGAGCAGGTGTTTTTGCAGGTAGCTTCTGAGGCTGAAGTAACTCACTGATTTGTTGTGTCATGTTTAGGACGTTATACAAGGGCAAGTCAAATGCAAATCTAGTGTCCAGATTCCTCTCGAATAAAATACTGATTCACGATATGACTCACGATTCCACAAATTCACCTTTAACTTCAGGTACCAGGTCATTGTGGTACTAAAGGCAACTGGACTTGTGTTAAAACCTTCATGATTTCATTGCTTGTCTTAAGAGTTCTAGTCCACTGCTGCAGAATGTACAATCTAACTTCTTCTTTAGGCTGCTCTCATTAGCGGTCGACACAGCGGACCATTTGTTTCCATCAACCTCTGACTTCCACATCTTCCCTTGTCACTCCAACCTCCTGCATGTCCTCCCTCACCACATCCATAAACCTCTTCTTGGGCCTTCCTCTAAATTCTCCTCCCGATTTACCCCTCATCCCTCCTGTAGTCTAAACCTTCTTAATCTGACCTCTCTAACTTCGGACCGTCCTACCTGCACTGTCCCTCTAATATACTCATTCCTAATCCTGTCCCTTTTTGTCACTCCCAAAGCAAATTGCAGAATCTTCAGCTCTGCCACCTCCAGCTCTGCTTCCTGTCTTTTTGTCAGCAGCAACGTCTCCAAACTGTACAACATTGCTCGTCTCACTACCGTCCTGTAAACTTTCCCTTTCATTCTTGCTGCTACCTTTCTGTCTCAGATCACTCCTGCTACTCTTCTGCACCTTCTCATCCATCTTCTCCAGTGTGTACATACAACCCAACACTCCCTCATATTGTTCCTCTCTGTGTGTTGTAGGGAGCTGGATCTGGATAAACCCCACGTGAGCTGCTGGACTTCGTTTCGAGGTTACCCTCAGGTGGTTACTCAGGTCTACATTCACGGAGCAGAAGGACTCGAAAATCAAGACCGAAACGGAGGTGAGTCTAATTTAGGTCCAGGGTTAGTCAGGAATTTATTTCATATGTGATATAAAGGTTTTAAGGATGATTGTGAGAAATTCTGGTTTTGAACACCACTGTTGTGTCATGTGCAGTATTTTACATCATGTCACACCTGTAACAAACACTTCCTGGAAATTGAATCTTAGTTGTGGAAGTAGATATTGAATATTCTGACGCATTTCACTTACAGTCAGGTCCATAAATATTTGGACAGTGAACGAATTTGAGTACTGCTGCCTCTGAACACCACCACAAAGGATTGTATTGGATTTATAGCTTTAATTCAAAAGCTTTAACAAAAAGCTGAAGACGGAAAGACTCACAACTCTGGAATTTGATTTTCCCCTTTAAATAAACTGCAACCAGAACTCCAGTGAGTGTCCCTGTAACTCACAGAGGTTTTGGGGAGGATCTCAAATCTCAGCTTTGGAGGGTGAGAGAGCAAAACTTAATGCACCCCTATCTTGGTCCTAACCTCGCTAAAGCATGATCATGATGTCAATTTGGGGAAAATCTGAGAAGCTTAAATATAACGCTGTAAATGTAGTTACCTTAACATGTTGACTCCGTGACAACTGCATCACTCCGTAAGGTAACTGCATCACAAACACTGATAATGATTACATCTTGTTCCAGATTCACTTCTGACTGTTTTTGGGGTCTTATGGCATGTAATATTTGTAAAAGGGTTATTATAGCTGTGAGAAGGTTTATAAATGTAGGAGTGTAAACTCTGCATGTTTTATTGACTGAAACATGTCAGAAATGGGAAGTTCAGATCTCCACTTTGGAGTGTGATAGGAAAATCTGAGAATCTCAAAAATTTCATCTAAAAATAATATAACAGTAAGGGGTTGTTAGCCTTTGTCATTTTTTGCATTAGATTTTTGACCTCCTCGGATTTTCCCCAAATTCCCAGTATGCATTAGGGAGGTGAAGACAAACCCAGGTGTGCAGGTTTGGAGATCTGAGCCTCTCATTTCTGACACGTTCCAGTCAATAAAACATACAGCATTTACACTCCTACACTTATAAACCTTCTTACAGCTGATTGAATAACATGAATGATTCTTATATAAAACAGATTTATATAAACAGAGAAAAAATAGCGAGTAATAATAATACAGTAAGTGATTTGGGTTAATGAGACCCTGTGTTGTGTTCATGTCCATCTCCCTTCACTTCAGTTTTATCACTGCGGAGTGAGAGCGGTGTGTCATGGGCTATAATTAGAAACCTTCTGGAGAGCACTGTGAGAGAGAGAGAGAGAGAGAGAGAGAGAGAGAGAGAGAGAGAGAGACATATCAGGAGTTTCCTGCGAGAGCATTTCTGTTCAGTGCTGCCTCCAGAAACGCACCAGGTGTTCATCAACAGAGCAATTTTTACAACAACAACAAAAAAGCCCTCAAAGCAATAACCATCCAGGTGAAACAGTTAACATCGATTTCTTCCTCAGCTTCCAGATGTGTCTTCCTCACAGCACTTCCTCAGAAATCAAAAGTTTTTCCATTTAGTTTTTCTCAGAGTTGATTATTGTTTTACTCAGATCTTCCCTTTGGAGTGTGATAGGATCACCAAACCTGCACACCTGGGTTTGACTTCGTCTCCTCCTTAACATATGCTTGGGGAGGAATTTGGGCAGAATCTGAGGAGGTTACATTTTTCACCAAAAAAAGGACAAAGGCTCTAACCTCTTACGTTTTTTTTATTTATTTATGGAGATTAGGAATAAAACATGGGTGCACTTAGTTTTGCTTCCTCACACTCCAAAGTCGAGATCTGAAATCTGCCCATTTCCACTGGGACAGGGGTCGTGTCCAAGCAGTATCTGACCAGAATGGTACAGGTCATGATGGAGGTAGAGTGAAATGACACCAAGTTGAACACACCACATGCTTCTCCCAGTTCATGTGCGCAGGACCAGCTTCTGTTCATTAGCATCATTTCCCAGTCATGGGCCGCGTGTGACATCGGTTCATCTCACTGTATCTGTATCTACCCGCGACTGATCCAGTACTCCACACTGAAGGTCAACGGAGATCAAAGTAACTTCTTCCAGATGTTTTCGTTCTTATTTGTAAAGTTCTTATGGACATTTTCAGTACTTCACTAGTTGAGTGTGTGAGTCTGGCCCCGCCCACATAAACTGGGAGGAGCTTGTATTGTGTTATTTCAATGTTTTAATGTTACGTCAACATGCAAGAGACTCCCGGAAATTCCAGGAGAGGTTGGGTATTTGTGGTATTCTGATGGACATTTTCAGTACTTCAGTACTTGAGTGTGTTTATTTCAACACAGGTTCTAGCCCCTGTCCCAGTGCTGGTGGAAGGATCTCGGATCTCAGTTTCGGAGTGTGAGCAAGTAAAACTAAGTGTGCCCATGTCTTAATCCCTAAAGGAGGTGTCAATTGGGGGAAAATCTGAGAATCTCAACAAAAAAACAAACAAAAAAAAACACTAAGGGCTAGGGATGTAACGGTATCAAAATTTCACGGTACGGTAATACCTCGGTATGAATGGCA
>JAQMYL010000017.1:117049-126625 GCA_030014365.1 Clarias pachynema | reverse complement strand
CCCCCCCCCCCCCCCCCCCCCCCCCCCCCCCCCCCCCCCCCCCACGGTGATGTGTTTAATGGTAAATGTTGGTGTTTAATGTTCGTATGTTTTGGACTGTTTAGTGTTTGATGTCAGTGTTTGATGTCGGTGTTTGATGTCGGTGTTTGATGTCGGTGTTGGCGTTTAATGGTTGTGTTTCATAGTTGTGCTTGATGTTTGTATTTGATGGTGACGTTTGACAGTTGTGTATGATGGTGTTTGATGGTTGTGTTGGATGGTTGTGGTTGATGTTGGTGTTTAATATCGGTGGATGCTAGTGATGTGTGTGTATTTAGTCAGCATGTTTTTGTGGGAGTTTTATCTATTTGACTCTTGACAGTAATCTTTGACTCGTTTGTTACACCACTAGGCGAAGGTTATATTTTTGGACATTTGAGAATAACCCTTGTGCTGACTCACGGTGTCGGCGAACGGAGAACACACAGCACGTGCACGGGGTTTTACAGCAAGATTTTCGTAATGTTGCATAGCGACACATCTGAAAAAACATACTTTTTTACTTTTTTTTGTGCAGCTTGCATAAAGTATTAGCTTCATTAGCATTGGCTTACAATCAACCAAACATTGGAGATTTATATTTATTATGCAATCTCAGTTTAAATAATCAAATCCAGTCATAATGCTACATTGAAGGAGATTTTAACGCTGTTAAAAAGATTTTCACCCCCTTTTAACAACTCGACATGTGCTGAGTTTTAAAGTCTTAATAAATTCCTGATTTTATAAGGGTGACATTTTAGGTTTGAGATTGAGGACACGAGGACGAGAGGGCAGGTGTTTTAAATCAACATTGTGAAAATAAAAAGCTAAACACTAAAGTTACAATAGAACAGAACAAAGCTGAATGTTAAGCCAGAATCACACATCAGGATCAGGAAGTAAAGCGCTACCAGGTGTGCATGTGATCATGTGATGTGTGATGAGTGAAGGCTGCTGGGAGATGGAGTTCAGCACCTCCATGGTGCTTCACTGAGGTCAAACACTCGTCTGGTAAAAGTCCTTACTGAAGATCTGTGTGCTTTCAGAAACCCGTTTTCTGAAGCGTTATATAAAGCTAAATAAAGATAAAAAAAAATCAAAAAGATCAAAAAGATAAAGCCCGGTTCGTCAGAGTGTTATCGCAGTGCTGATACAGCTCCATCATGTGTTAGGATTAGTTTTTAATAAAAACCTAAATCCCATAAAATATCTGTCTAAACGCTTCGTCACAAAAGTTCACCAGCGATCCTGAGATGAAAAAATAGATCCTGACAGATGACTAGTTTGCGTCGATGCGTCTTTTTTGTATTGCATGTGCGAGTTGTTTGTGTGCGTGTGTGTATGTGTTACATCACCGACTATTCCGCACATGAGAGTGTGTGTATATGCATACGCGCGTGTGTGTGTGTGTGTGTGTGTGTGTGTGTGTCATTCGGCTTCTTTTGGCTTCGTTTGATTTGTGGCCTGTTCCCATGGCGACGGAGCCGAGTCCATGCTCGTCAGTTGACAGAAGTAGACAATATGAAGTGGGCGAGAGAGAAATGTGTGAGAAGATTTCTGCACCATGCTTGCGTGCGTGATTGTGCGTGTGTGTGCGTGAGTGTGTGTGTGTGTGTGTGTGTGTGTTGTTCTTGAGATGGCCACTGTGTATATGTGTGTATATGTGTGTGTGTGTGTGTGTGAGACATATAAAGAGAGTCGGAGGTACAGGATTACTCCGAAAATGTCTTTGAGAAGAAACCGAAGCCTCCCCGTGGGTGTGTGGAGTGAGAATGCGCTCGCTCTTCCAAATATAGCCCACGGTTCGGTGTGTTTCGCTGTGTTCAGTAATTAACACTCTCCCTCCATCTCTCTTCGTTAGCCATAAGTAGAGCGCTTTATAATCAACAGATTTGTAAATAAATGTAGGGAAAAAAAACCTCACAGCAAAAGACGAAGCGTGTCAGAGGTGTTAAAGTTTGTCTGTAGAGCGAGATGGAGAGATTTACCTCCGGTGTGTTTTAGTCTCGGTGTGACTTTGGAGAGTTGTGTAGAAGTCAGAAGTCAGCTCTCAGGCTTTGTGCATACGCCGTGCGAGGATCTGAGTAAATTCGCTCGGAGTGTTTTTAATACACAAGATTTCAGAACGACACTGAATCTCACTCGGCTCTGGGATTAACACACAATTTCATAGTTTTATAAATGCTTCCTTTAAAGGTCCCATATTGCAGCAATTCTTTAACCAGTTGCCCCAGCTGAAATACCCCAATGCATTTTTTCCAATTCCTCAAACTCCCCCTGTATTATTGCTCCTCCTGCAGTCTCTATGTCACCAGCCCAGGGGAGGGGCTTTTCTTATATAACGTCACATCAGGGGGATAAAACTGAATATGTTTAAACCACGGCTGATACAAAAAAAAGGGGGGGAAGATGCTTACATTGTTTGGTTTGTACACACACACACACACACACATACACACATACACACTGGAGACCTGACTAAACGTCTAGATGTGACTAAAGTGAATTTTAATAAATAGCTTTAAATTAACTGTATAATCTTGTTCAAAAGACTATGCTCATTTTTTTTTTAAAAATGTGACGTGTTAAATCCTGTCTGCCTTTCAATCTTTTATTTCATTCCGTTGCATATTAGAAGTTTTATCAGCTTTGCCAATAGACTTGACTTTTATCTGAACGCAGTGCAAATCAGTGAGAAGATCTCAAATGCAAACAAGCTAAAAATATTTCTTTTGTTATAAGATTATCATAAATGTAAAAATGTACACTTCTATTCTCAGAACCATTTGGCTTCATTAGAAATAAATGCTTAAAATTAAGAAAGATTATCTGCCACTTGAGCAAGCTTTCTCCAGCAGATGGGTTGGTGAGCGACTCATCCAAAGTCAAACTGCACATCCTGAGTTCATCCAGAACCCAATGAGAGCCAAGCAAAAGTCCAGCCAGATCTCGTCTCACCCTCTCCGTCTAAAGAACATAAAACTCCTCCATCTAGAGCGCTGTGATGTCTCCGGATGCTCTCTTTACAGATCGACTCAGTCGCCAGCCTGCTCGGGGTTCTGGCTCGGCTTCGGTTCGGAACAGGATTTTGCTGAGTTCTGAATAGCCGCTCAGGTTGAGGTCTGCATCTGGAGCTGCTGTAGATGGGCATCAGGCTTCTGTATGCAACATCATGCGTATGAATTGGATCAGAACATCTTTACTCTTTAAACAGCTGCTCTTATAAATGAGCTCCAGGATGCACTTACACTTAATGGAATCTGTTGCACACTTTACACACTATTTACAATTGCTCTTCGTCATCCAGACAGGTTTTCTACACTGTACAGCTCTTAACAGAACCTAATATATTTATATATTCTGCATAGGTTTATTGTAAAAACAAATCTGTTTCTTATTTTTCTATATGGACAGTTTGACAGCAAAACACAATAAACAAAATTTTTAAAACGTAAATGAAAAAAATTATTGTTCTCAAACCCCAAGTTGTCTAAAACAAACGTTTGATTTAAAAAACACGATGTAATCATATTTTAGAAGCTTTAAACTTGAGCAAAGCACGAAACGTAGACACATGATTTTCAAGCAAAGTTCAGGGTGATGAGCCAATCATGTTGCTTCTTTCTGTCATGTGATCAGTTAAGCAAAGCTACTTCCTGGACAACTTCCTGTGAGGGGTTTACTTGTGTTCAAAGGATTTTTAGAGAATGTTGAAGACCAATGCGTGTACCTCCAGTAGTAATAAATGACAGGTCTGCCGTGTGTAACGTCCTCGATACATTCTATGAAACAGGACATTATGTGATTTGGATGTTGTTAACACACGACGGTATATAATCAACAAGACAATGTGGGATGCTGAAGAAACAAACAAATAACATTACCACACTTAAAATATGCACAAGCGATTTGTGTAAAGGGACATGCTACACAGTGCTGTGTGTGTGTGTGTGTGTGTGTGTGTGTGTGTGAAGCTGTTGATTATACACATCATACATGTATGAAGAAAGCAAGCTGTCGCATGTACCCAAGTGAAACTGAAACTGTAGACGACGAAGCTGAAGACGGTGTAAGGTGAAGTTTACGGTTTTCGTAATGTTTGTAATGTTTCTCACGATCTTCAATAATCTTCATAATTAAAAAGATTTTGTGTGCAACTCTTTTCTCCTTGATCTAATTTGCTGTTCGACTCACAATCAAAGCATAAGTTTGCTCTATTTTTTAATTAAAACTCCACCAACATATTATTGATACTAAATTTGCATACTTAAATTAGCACAAACACAAATGCACACTAATTTATTCATTGTGACAAAACAGTGGGAGATGGAGTTATAGCATTTTGCATAATCACACAAATATAAAATCTAAACTGATATTACCAAAACAGTTTTGACAAAATACTTAGACATTTGTACTTTTTGACACTCTCACAATTCGAAGGAATCATGCACTAAATATTCTCTATCAGTTTGCAATAATTCTTGCTTCTTAAAAAAAAATACCAAAATGTAGTTATCTCGTTCTCCTCTAAAACTCTTCATACATTATTATTGTTTTGTAATAGTTGTGATTTTTTTCCTTTTATTTACTGAATAATTAAGTGAAAAAGTTCACGCATACAGGAAATTCATTGTATTTGAAAAGCTACTTGGCAAATAAATGGGATTCTGATTCAGATTATAATAGTTTAATAGATAAGAAGCTCCTTCCATTTTATGTGAAATAGTGTTCAATTTAAACTCGGTTAACTTGTGCGTGTTCTTATTATTTTTTTAATTTTATTAATTTATTCTTGGTCAGGACAGGAGTATTTCCAGCGTATATAAATTGCTAGGCAATTTCTAAAAACTTATATTTGAATTGGTTGCTTTTATTTTGTTCAATTACTCTTTGTTTTTGTAATTTATTTATTTTTTTGGCAATTTTCTTATGTCAGGTCAGGAAATTCAGTCTTCTGCATTATGATTGGTTACAATAATTCCTCTCATTTATGATTGGATAAAATTCTACACAGAGAAAGCAGGATGTAATTTTTTTTTTTATTTGTTGATTATTAAACGTCAAATAATTTTTAAATCAATAAGATTGTCATTTGTGATTATCATTATTTTTGCTGCTTTAACTGCGGTTAGATTTGTGATGTGTGTCTGTGTGTGTTCTTATTTTCTGGAAAATTCCACTCTCTTCGTTATGATTGGGTTCCAGTTTCAAACAACAAGTTGCACCTGTTGGGCCCTTGAGTGAGGCCCCTGGCTGCTCAGATGGATAATGAGATAAAAATTGCACAATTATGTCAATGTAAATTTAAGAAAATTCAACCTTGTCTAGGATTGGTTAGCTCTTTAACCCATGTAAAATACAAGTCAATCTAAGAGCAGGAAGACAGGACTTGATTCATTATGTTTTAGCAATGTTCAGTTAACGCAGCACAAATTTATATTTATTAATTATTTGTGTCAGTGTTTGTCTAAAACATGTTTATGCATAAATTTGAGATATTTTTAGATAAAACTGTTGATAATGATGAGAATTATTTTGCTAGTCTAATATCTTGTCTAGCAGTTGATGCAGATTTGCTCAGGTATTTGAGCGATCTTACAATAAGAGGAATAATTTCATTTCTTGTATGTTTTTTTTCTCCAGACGTACAATTTTACTCTGTACAAGTATTCTGCTATGAGTTAAGCCCAAAAGCTCCGATTCAAGCTTTTGTTTGATTTTCTAAAACAAATATACCCCATTTGTATTGCTGTTGACTGCCACGCCCACTTTGTTTGATTGACAGCATTCCTGAAAGACTGTACAATCTGTGGACGGCTCTCAGAGGAAGCTCTGATGAAGCATCTGTCTATTTGCAATGGACACATCTCACAATGTTCAGCTCTTAAAGCCAACACAGATAACCACAGGAAAGGCTTCAAGCTCGGTTCTGGTTGGGTTCTAGATTAGTTCTGGATTACAGAGCAGCCGGAATGTGGTGAGTGTGAATTCTTGGCAGGCGAGCTGCAGGGAGCTGCTAAAGCAGGAGAGCTGATTAACCGTTCATTAGAACAGTGAGTTATGAGCCTGCAGAGTACTTAGACGCACACACACACACACACAAGCACACACACACACACACACACACGGGAAAGAGGCTGAGATGAGTGTGTATGTGTGCATTATTGTTTGCATGTTTACATTGGAGTAAATTCTTCATGGCAAATGTGTCTCAGGTGGCCGGTGCAGGTGTGTGTATGTGTGTGTGTGTGTGTGTGTGTATGTGTGTGTGTGTGAGTGTACTGTATATGTGTTCTTTCCACTTTGGCTTGCTCTTCTGACAGCTGGATGCGTAGTGGTGGCGGCAAAACTAGCAGATTGGAAGAGCTGTGAGCTCTCGAAAGCTTTTGATGCTGTCTATCACACACACACACACACACACACACACACAACAAATAAAAACAGATTTTCTCCTCTTCACAGCATCGCTGAGACAGCTTTTGTTTGTGCATTTTTTATAATAATGCTAATGAAGGTGAGGTTATTAATGAGAATCGAATCGGCTGCTCGTCAGATCTTTTGCTGATTCTGTTTATCAACAAATAAACGTTAATTCATGCTAATTATAATAACCGACAATGAGAATTTGCACATTTGTCGCCACTTGATTCTGCTAAGTCATTCTAGCATGACTGCTGCTCTTAGCATGTTGCTAGCGGTCATCTAATTATCCTAAGATAAACTTTGATTGCAAGATGTATGCTAATATTTTCCAGCCAGCTAGTCGAATTTGGTCAGGTATGCTAGCATTAATGGTGTTTTTTCATAAAAAATTTTTTAAATTCATCACAGAGTTGAATCTCTGTATATTTTTAACACTTTCAATTTTAACACAAGTTAACTAAGCAGCTAAGTTTGGTTTCATATGCTAAAACACTGTTAGCACGCTCTTGTGATAGCGATTGTTAACCAAATGTTGGCTAAAAAAGGGCCTCTTAGCATGTCATCTCTATAATACGGTGTGTGTTAATGCTACAGAACACTGTGTGTTTTCACTTCAGTTGTCATTCTCACAACTTAGCTAACAATCTTTGTGTGCTAAGCTAGGCTAGTGTTGGTTAGTGTTGTTCTGTACATTGCTAGAGACAGCTTTTGCTAAAGTTAATATCAAGGTACTGTACGTACTGCTGTTACGGAACGTTAGCATTCTAAAGTTAGTATAATGCAGTGGAGCAAGTTCATCACTAACACAGCAACCTAGCACGGATTTTACCACTGAATGACGTTACTGTTAAACACACACACACACACACACACACACACACACACACATTCCGACTGTATTATAAAAACAGCTTTTAAAATCAAAATGAAAAAAGAACGAATGAATGAAGGACAGATTGCCATGAACTGTTTTGTATGTGTGTGTATGTGTATGTGTATGTGTGTGTGTGTGTATGTCCAGACTATAGAGCGTCTCCATGGATATATTACAGTTTTTCTTTATTTTTCAAGGTCTGCTCGTCTGTCAGAGTGAGAAAAGCTGGAGGAGGGGACGCAGGAGGTCCGGTGTTTGTTTGTTTGTGTGTGTGTGTGTGTGTGTGTGTGTGTGTGTGTGAGAGAGAGAGAGATTCAGCCAAAATTGAAAAAGTACACACTGTTCCCCTTTAAGCCAGAATGCAGTGGATTAGTGCAGATTTGGTTTGGTGTCTGATGTTTGCTGTCTAATCTAAAATTTGTGTATAAAACATCTATAAAACATCTTAGTGAACAAATAACCTGAATTGGTGAATCTGCATTTAAAATAGTGACACTGCACCAGTTCCACCACCTTACATCACCTTAAACATGGGAATACTGAAGTGTGTGGAGTATTGTAGCGTGTGTAATCCAGTAGGTTCTCTACATACGAACATTCGAGTTACGGACTTTCGAAGATACGAACATGCAATCGTGCATGTTCAATCGTGGAAGATAGATCACAGGTCCGGTGTACATTGCTACGTGATACAACGTGCTACTGTAGGGTAAAAGCAGGGGCGATAAATCTTGTATCTGTAAACTGTCATGGCTGTAGGTTTTGGAATCCAACTTGGACAAAACACAGAATTACATACAAATCTTCTGAATTATGCATGATTAATTTTGACAGTTATTTTGTTCCATAGTTTTATAGTATGAAAATTGTGTTAGTATCCTAGTACATATGCAATGTTTGTTGGACTTCACAATGAAACTCATTTGTATGTTAGGGACTTACAGTACTTAGCTGATGTGTGTGAAATTTAGATTTTTTTGGAATTTTGAAGTGAAGAGTGTAGAATATAGAATTGTTTGGAATATCGGAGTGTGGGAAATTCTGACATTTTAGGAATGGTGATGTGTGAGGAATTCTAAATTGTGTGGAACACTGACACATGGGGAATACTGAGGTGTAAAGGATATTGAAGTGTTTGAAATACTTACGTTTGTAGAATAAGAATTTAAAGAAGTACTCAAATGTAATTAATACTGACCAATGAGGAATACTGTGTGTAGAATGCTGAGGTGTGTGGAATAGTGAACAGTGTGGAATACTGCTGTGTTTAAAATGCTGACGTTTTTGGAAGAATAAGGTGTAAACAATATTGTGTGTGAAATATTTTATAATTTGTGCAATATTGATGTGAAGGAGTACTGAAGTGGAATTAATACTGACAAATCAGAAATACTGAAGTGTTTGGAATACTGGTGTGTGTTCATGTCACATGGATTTACATATTGGAGTGTTCAAAATGCTGAAGAGTGTTTAATATTGAACATCGAGGACCAAAGTGTGTGGAATACTGCACTAGTCTAGCACGTTCCTGTATATTTGCATACGGCAATGCTTGTGTGTTTGCACAACAATTTTTATAAAGAGCGAAAGAGAAGAAAGTGTGTGTGTGTGTGTGTGTGTGTGTGTGTGTATGAATGTACTGAGGCTTTATCTTGATATGCTCTCTCTACCTTATCTCTCTCTCAACCTCTCTCTCTCTCTCTCTCTCTCTCTGACACACACACACACACACACACACACACTGTCATCTTCTTTCGAACGTTAAAATCAATCCAATAATCTGATCCTCCCTTGTGTTTCCTGACCTTCACTTTCCTCCTTCTCTCTTTTATCATATTTTCCAACCCAATTTACTCTCTGTCGTTCTCTCTCTCACTCACTCTCGTCTGTCTGTCTCTCGCGCGCTCCCACTCCCTTCATTACAGATGAATAATACATGCTCGGGGATGTTAGCTTAGTGAATGTCAGCAGATGTGCTCTGCTTTTCCACACACCACCACACAGATAGCATGTTAGCATGTGCTTTATCATTAGCACACATTGACACTTTGCGCTACATTTGATTGCTGCACTACATCACTAAGCTAGCATGACTGTTAGCAACATGCTGGACATTTGTGTGGTAAATCTAGCATGCTATCCTACCATGAGAAAACTGGCATTATTAAAGCTAATTACTCAGGGCTTTGATTTATTTCTAGTTGATTATGAATTTGCTAAGTCATTCTAGCATGATTGTGCTCTTAAGGTGCTGT
>JAQMYL010000017.1:49096-57366 GCA_030014365.1 Clarias pachynema | reverse complement strand
GGGAGCTGAAACTCCGTGTTGCTCAGCGACAGCCCCGAAACCTGACAGATCTAGAGAAGATCTGTATGGAGGAGTGGACCAAAATCCCTCCTGCAGTGTGAAAACCTGGTGAAGAACTACAGGAACCGTTTGACCTCTGTAACTGTTAACAAAGGCTTTTGTACCAAATATTAACATTTTTTGACTCAAGTGATCAAATATTTATTTGACACAGTAATTCACAAATAAATTGTTAAAAAATAATACAATGTGATTTCCGGATGCAACTATGATGAAAATTGTAGACCCTCCATGATTTCTAAGTAAGAGAACTTGCAAAATCACAGGGTGATCAAATGCTTATTGCCCTCACTGTAAGTATTATATTTAGCACAACTAAATAGGGTTTAGTTTTTAGCTTTAGCACACTTTAGGGTTCTTCAAGGGTTCTTAGCCTCGATTCCACTCTGAACCCTCCAAGATTTCCTAAGAAGGACAAGAAGGGGACGAGCATGTAAGGGTTCCGGATCCAGCTTGCTGTTTAAAGAGCTGAGATTAAACAGTAAACCTCATCGTTAACAATTTTTATTATTCATAAAATGTTTGGTTTATAACAAAACAATACAGGTTCTCTGTATTCTATTTAAAAGATAAGAATCCATAGAATGATGGAGAGTCCTCACAGAACCCTACAACTTTGCACTTTGATCTAAGGTTCTACACAGAACCCTTAAGGGTCCTTTGGGAAACTCTTGTAGAGTCTCCCACAGGAAATATTTTTCCTATCAGAACGAGTTCCTATAAATGTTAGAACATTTTATGGATGTTTTGAAGCATGCTAAATTTTCCAGAGAGTCCATATTAAATGGGCCTAAAAGAGAACCTTGTGGTACACCATGTTAGAATTCCTGCAATTTATGGCAAATCTCTCTCTCTCTCTCTCTCTCTCTCTCTCTCTGTCTCTCTCTGTCTTTCTCAGGTCTGGGTTTCAGTATAGCAGGTGGTGTTGGTAATCAACACATTCCCGGGGATAACAGCATCTACGTCACTAAAATAATTGAAGGTGGAGCAGCGCATAAAGACGGACGCCTGCAGATTGGAGACAAAATCTTGGCGGTGTGTTTAATACAGTGACATAGAACACCATAGAAAAGCAATTACTGTGATAAACATTCTCATATTTATGTGACTCAGTTATAACATCACATTACACTGGAAATAAACGAGGCATTAAAGCTGATCTTTGGCCAGATTTCTAACATTCCCACAATTATACTGATCCTAAATCTATGACATGACCACTAGGTGGCACTGAAGCTCTGAGTCAGTGAGACATGTACGCAGCCCATTAAAAAAGAGAACTGATTAGCTTAGCAACCTGATGCTACTTGGTTAAAATCTGGCAGAAGAATCTATCAAGGAATTTATTTAGGAGTCACACTGATGTTAAAATGATATCATGTATCATCATGGATTAGCATTAGAGCGCAACAAGCACTATTTAGCCAAACTAACACTTTCACACATCATCGTTATGGCTAATTAGTGTCCTGTCAGTGGCTAAATGATGCTAAGCTCTGCTCTAACCTACTGTAGACTCATCCAGTTTATACATCTCACACAAACCCCGATAACTCGTACTAGTGAAAAATTAAAGCCATTCAGGGCTCTAGATAAAACATTTTATGAAGATGTTATCATGGCACTGAAAGCCATAGTGCTGCACCATGCATAGACATCATGAACTCAAAGTTAGTTAAAGTTAGCGAGGTGGACACGTCTGTTACAGCCAGCTCCTCAGTAAAAGTACTGACATAGAGATCGAATGGTAGCGCTCCAGTTTCTCCATGTAGAGTTTTCATGAGCTGTCCAGGTTCGTTAATTTGCTAGTGTGATTAGCTAACTAGCAAGCACTAAGCAAGTTAAACTCTTTATTAGCAAGCCAACTTCATTGATAACTGTGCTTAATATATTGTGGCTGTGATTAGTCACCTGTAGCTGTGATTAGTAATTGTAGATATGATTGATAACCTGTAGCTGTGATTAGTAATGTGTAGCTGTGATTAGTAACATGTATCTGTTAACAGTAAACTGTAACTGTGATTAGTAACCTGTAACTATTATTAGTCACATGTAGCTGTGATTAGTAATATGTAGATGTGATTAGTTAACTGTAACTGTATTTGTAACCTGTAACTATGATTAGTAACATGTAGCTGTGGTTAATAGCATGAAGCTGTGATTAGTAACCTGTAACTGTGATTAGTCACCTGTAGCTGTGATTAGTAATTGTAGATATGATTGATAACCTGTAGCTGTGATTAGTCACATGTAGCTGTGATTAGTAACATGTAGCTGTGATTACTAATCTGTAACTGTGATTAGTCACATGTAATTGTGATTACTAACCTGTAACTGTGATTACTCACATGTAGCTGTGGTTAATAGCATGAAGCTGTGATTAGTAACCTGTAACTGTGATTAGTCACATGTAGCTGTGCTCTCTCTCAGGTGAATAACGTGTGTTTAGAGGATGTGATGCACGAGGACGCGGTCGGAGCGCTGAAGAACACTGCGGACGTTGTATACCTCAGAGTGGCCAAACCCAACAACCTATACCTTACACACACCAACAGCTACAACCCTCCGGACCTCACCAGCAGTGAGTGTGTGTGAGCGTGGGTAGTGTGTATAAGGAGTGTATCACTCAGGCTTCCACACTTTATGATACATAATGATACGCTTTTGATTTATAGCAAATCATTTACACATTATTTATTATTTTTTTTATAATAACCAATTTGTCATTGTTCCGTTATCTAATTTCAGTTGTATTCAGGTGCATTTCAATCTGACAGCGCCGTACTGCGCTTTTATCAGGAGGAAGCGTTATTAACTTCTAGATTCAGGACTCGAGGGTGACATAACTAAACACTGATTTATGCTCAGTGTATAATAATAAATGACTTGAAAAACAAACAGCCAATCAGAAATGAGCATGTTGCTATGGTAACTCTTTTTATGCACGAACCATGTTGTTGATCACACCAGTTTAAAAAAAAGAAAAAAACAACTTTAAAATGTAACAATGGATCAATTTACAGGGACTGTTTATTAACCTGTGTGTGTGTGTGTGTGTGTGTGTGTGTGTGTGTTCTATCCCAGCATACTCCTCTCACATGGACACTGAACTCGGCCACCCCAACTTCCTAGGCTCGGATTACCCACAAGCCCTCACTCCAACATCACCCAGCCGCTTCTCACCGGTGCTGCACGGCCTGCTGGGAGACGACGATGTGCCCAGGTGAGTGGTGTTTACTAGAAAACAGGAAGTAGGTCTCAGTGAGAGATCTTCCTGACCTTCCTTCCTCTGTGTGTGTGTGTGTGTGTGTGTGTGTGTGTGTGTGTGATAGAGACCCGAGGCGTGTGCTGATCCACAGAGGCTCCACAGGTCTGGGCTTCAACATTGTCGGGGGCGAGGACGGAGAGGGAATCTTCATCTCCTTCATCCTGGCTGGAGGACCAGCAGATCTGAGCGGAGAACTGCGCAAAGGAGACCAGATACTAAGCGTGAGCGCACAAACACACGTCTAAAAATCATCTCTCTACGCCATAGTTGTATTCTATACCAATATTGTTCTGTGTGTATGTGTGTGTGTGTGTATAGAATACAGTCGGTTTGAGGCCAAAATCCACGATTTGAGAGAGCAGCTGATGAACAGCAGTCTGGGTTCGGGAACCACCACGCTGAGGAGTAACCCAAAGCGCGGCTTCTATATTAGGTATACACACACACACACACACACACACACACACACACAGACACACACACACATTTGAGTTTCTTGATTCATTTGATTCTTTTCAGTTAAATTATAAATTTTGATTTCTTGATTCATTTGATTTGATTCAGTTAAATGATTCATTTGAGTATCTTGATTCATTTGATTCGATTCAGTTAAATGATTCATTTTGATTTCTTGATTCATTTGATTTGATTCAGTTAAAAATAATTTTATTGTGTTTCTTGATTAATTTTTTTTAGATTCAGTTAAAAGATTTATTTTGGTTTCTTGATTCATTTGATGTGTTTCAGTTAAATGATTCGTTTGAGTTCCCTTAGTTGTATTTAATGCGGTAACAAACATATTGTGAATTTGTTCTACTTTATATTCTTTGCCATTGTTTTATTTTATAATGTGATTTTTAGTGTTTAGAAAACTTAAACCAAACAGTTTTCACACACTGATCTGATAAATGACACAGAAGTGAATCTTGGGCATTAGTGTGGTGACTCACTTACAGAACAGGATCATTATTGTTTGAAATATGGATATTGGAAAAGTTTTGTAATGGTGTGGATGTTAGAAAACATTCTAATCCATTCTTTGTTATAATGTGTACAGTGTCTATAACTATGTGTGTGTGTGTGTGTGTGTGTGTGTCAGAGCTCTGTATGATTATGATAAGACAGCAGACGGCGGGTTCCTCACTCAGGCCGTGAGTTTCCGTTTCGGTGACATCCTGCACGTGCTGGACTGCAGCGATGAGGAGTGGTGGCAGGCGCGACGAGTCGGGCCTCAGGGGGACAACGAGGACATCGGCTTCATTCCCAGCAAGAGGAGGTGTGCGAGAATGTGTGTGTGCGTGTTTGTGTGTGTGTATATATTTAGGACTGTGTGTGACAGCTCTGATGTTCTTTCTGCTAAGGGTGGAGAGGAAAGAGTGGTCCCGTCTGAAGTCAAAAGAACGGGTAAGAGCCCCTTCATCACCATGGAAACAACAGGAGACACGTTCTGTTTTTACTGAAGCAGTACCAAGCTTACCAAGCACTGTGGACATGTCATTGTTTTTTAGAGAGATGTAGTGAGACAGATAGAGACATAGTGAGGTAGAATGAGATGACATGAGACATGGGTCATGAGATGATGGGACATAGGTAGATGTGGTGAGACATAATGAAGCTAAGTTACATAGACACTATACACTAGATATATACATGGTGAGATGTTCTGAGATAACCTAAGATGTAATTAATTGATGTAATGTAAGACAAGATGTAATGTAATGAGAAGTAAGATGTGGTGAGACAGAGTGAGACATGATGAGAAGTGATGTGTAGCGAGATGTGGTGAGACAGAGTGAGTTGAAATGAGACATGATCAGAAATGAGGTGTGGTGAGATGTAGTCAGGCAAAGTGAGACATAATGAGATTAGGTGAGGCACAATGAGACAGAGTGTAACATAATGAGCCATACTGAGATGTTGTGAGTAATTGATGAAGTCATTGTTTTGAATTTTATTCCTCTGGTCATTTTTTAAATCTCTGTCGATTTTACAGGATCGCAGTCGAGACAGTTTGGGATCTCAAGGTGGGTGAAGGTTAATAACTCACTATATTCCTTGTCTAGACTTCCTTCACATTTTATTCCAGAAGAAATAGTTCAGAACATCTGTGTAGAACCTCCAGGGTCACGATTAACACTCTGGTTGTTCGCTCTAGAGAGTCTAGCCAGCAAATTGCTTTTGTGAGCGATAGTGTTCATAATCTAGTGCTCATAATCTTTCAGCATTTTTACTTAATGTTTACGAAAGAATTTTTTTTGTCTTTCAGGACGAGACGAATCAGCGCACAGTTATGAGACAGTGACACAAGTGGAAGGTAAGAGGGAACAGAGTCATTATGTAAGTGTTGTTAATCATCATTAACTTCAAAAAAATTATTGTCCTATTTCAACTTGGAAAGAAGCAGCCAAAATATAGGAAAGGCAGAATTCAGAACATTTAGTCTATTATTACTTTAAAAATTTTTTTTTTTTTTTTTTTTACACGTCTTTGTGTAGTTCACTACGCGAGACCCATCATCATCCTCGGCCCGGTGAAGGACAGAGTAAACGACGACCTGCTCTCTGAGTTCCCAGACAAGTTCGGCTCCTGCGTTCCACGTGAGTGTCCAGACTCCGCCCACAGCATCCACCAATCACCGGCGTGTGTGTGTGTGTGTGTGTGTGTGTGTGTGTGTGCGCGCACAGTGACAAACAGTGAAAAATCACAGTGTTAATAACACCTGTTACAGTGCCGGGACACAAAGAGATGAAGTGAGAGGTAATGAGACGTAGTTAGTTATGAGATAAGAGGAGATATGGTATGACATGGTGAGACTAAGTGAAGTAGTGAAACTAAGTGTGATATAGTCAAATGTACTGAGGAAACAGACATAGTGAGATGTAGTGAGATCGTGCATGATGTACTAGGAGGGATAGTAAAATTAATTGTGACATAATGAGAAGTGAGACACAGTGGGACACTTTAAATAAGTCACTTTAACAAAGTCATTTTTTATGCGTATTTGCACACCCAAGCCACTTCAAACTTAAATTTTTTTCTGTTTTTTGACAAATTTCTATTTAAATTTTCTTTTCTATATTTATATATTTGTTATATTGATATTTTGTTCTTATATTGATATTCTGTTTTTATTTGTAAAGTATATTTTACTTTGTACAGTACATTTCACTAGTTAATCTTATTTTCTAACATATTTCTTTTATTACAGTATATTTTACGTTGTACAGCATATTTTACTAGTTAATTTTATTTTTAACGGATTTCTTCTATTCACATTTATTTTCTTATATATAAGCTTTTATTATTTTTTATGGTCACTAGCAGTCGTGTAAGCATTTCACTGCATATCGAACTCTGTATGACTGTGTATGTGACAAATAAAATTTGAATTTGAATTTGAATGATGAGACATGGTGAGATGTAATGCGATTAAATAAGACATAGTGAGAGGAAGTGATACATAGTGAGATGTGGTAAGATGTAGTGAGAAATAGTGAGGCGAAGTGAGAGGTAATGAGGCATAGTGATAAAGGGAGACATAGTGTGACATAGTGAGACAGAGTGAGTTGAAAAGAGACATGATCAGAAATGAGGTGTGGTGAGATGTAGTCAGGCAAAGTGAGACATAATGAGATTAGGTGAGGCACAGTGAGAAAGAGTGTAACATAATGAGCCATACTGAGATGTTGTGAGTAATTGATGAAGTCATTGTTTTGAATTTTATTCCTCTGGTCATTTTTTAAATCTCTATATTTAAGGTATACCTACAGTATAGATGTAGTGAGACATGGTGAGATGAAGTGGCGTTTTCTCACTGGGAACGATTGTTCCGTTCCATTTCCGATTTCTCCCTCTCCCTAATCCCCCCCCCCCACACACACACACACCCCCCGACAACCCACCCCACCCCACCCCCGCAGGACTGTGTACACATTGTATAATCGGTTCCAATCCCGGGCACACATGTAATTAGAGAGCTAGTTTATTTCTCTGCTGTCCAAAAGGAGAAAGAAGAAGAAACCGTGAGTCATAAACTGTTACACCTGTTAGTGCTCCGTGTGGATGTTTTTTTTTTTTTTTGTGACAAAATCAACAGCGCTCTGAACAACATGTCTACTGACACATCTATCGTGCGGCTCAGAGGGTGACATGAGCGGACGCGGCGCGGATACGGTACGAGGCACTGAGGAATGATTTTAAAACTCTACACTGTAAGGTGAGGAACCAGCTTCTGTCTACATTCTCTTCTGATTTCCACAGGGACATTAAAAAAGTGATCATTAAACATTAATTTCATTGGTCATAGCACAAGAGCGTTATTTATTTAAAAATTTTCTCTACGTTAATCCTACAAATGTAAATAATGAATAAATGCAAGAAATACAGTTAAGTACAGTGAAATACAAGAAATGCTTTAAATAACTATAATGCATGCTGTAAAGTTTAACGAATAGCTTAGATACATATAATAAATATCTAATCATGTACTTCTGTTCTCCCCAGGATCATCTGGGTTCAGGAGAGGTCTGGTGTGTGATGGTGTGTGATGGTGTGTGATGTCCTTGTGACCTGGAGAGACCAGGAATGGCTGCCAGATTCTCCTATCAAGAAGACAACATTCCTATAAGAGAGATGCTTGTGCTCCTTTTTGTCTTACCTTATTGAGTTTAGCTTTTCGAACTTAGCTGATGTGCTGAAACTACTGAACCTGAAACCTCACCATGCGTCAATGTTCTGTGTTTAACATGTTCTGTGTGCAGTGTGTTTATACTGTGTTTTTGAAAATAAATGTATAGTGTAAAATCCAAGATGTGTTGGTGATTTGGAATAGAGACAAAATACTGGTTAGAGTGCAAAAGGTTTTATTATAAATTATTCAAGTAAAATATAATTCAAGCAACTGTTGTAACAAAAGTAGCTGTCAAAAATGTAAACATTAAAA
>JAQMYL010000017.1:41596-44096 GCA_030014365.1 Clarias pachynema | reverse complement strand
ATTGCTGTGTCACTTTATGTAAAGAAAACAAGGGGCTGTGCGCAATCAAATGATAAATAATAAAACACACAAACACAGATATTACAATAAAAGTCTTTATTAACAAATTACATATCATTATACACAACATATAAATTATATACTGTACTGTTTCTCTCTTTCTCACACACACACACACACACACACAGATCAATAACAATGTATTATCAAGAGAATTATACACTTTTACTCTAAATAGAGCAAAATGAGTTAAAATTTATTTATTTCGAAGAATCAAATGTATTTCACTTTGTATCACCACAAATTATTATTATTATTATTATTATTATTATAGTACAAAATGAAAAAAATCTTATTGCTTTTTATTTTAAAGAGAATGATTATAGAGTTTGCAGAGTGTTCTGTTTGAAGGGGTTTATCTCGCCGAGAGGACGAATGACAGCGAGCTCCGAAATATGAAAATGTTTAATTTCAGTGAAACGCTTGTTGTGAATTAGCTACGAAAATAATAAAATCAATTATGGTTTAAAAAAAAAAACAAGTGTGGCTGAAAAAGTCTCGTGTTCTTTCTTTCTGGTCTTGTGAACTGAGTGAGTCAATTCACTGAAAAGATTCATTTAGATTCATTTAGGTTCACTGATTCATTCATGAACAGCCTCATCATTCTTCTTCTTATTGTTATTATTATTATTATTATTAGTGGTGTGAAGCGAAGCACTACTATACTGTTATGTCACAGGCTTATTATTCTTCTGTTTCTTCTTCTTCTTCTTCTATACAGAAGTTGGCCCTAGTCCCGTACCGTTTGTCGTAGATCCATGAATGAGGTGTCAAATCAATTGGCTTATTCGAGAATGAGGTGCTATGACTTTTCTAAGGGGTGGGCGGTAAAATTGCCCCGCCCCAAAAATCCCATAGACTTATCATTGAGACCAACTTTGACAGATTCTAGTGCAGAGTGAGAATTTGATAGAAATCCCAATTTTGCCACATTTGAAGAGGTTCGCATGCTGTGTCAGAGCATACCCCTCAAGAGGGTACAAGAGGTGCCCCTGGGGCACAAGAGGTGCCCATATTTACCCCATTGCCATGCCTAGCACCTTAAACTCATGGAGGATTATCTTCACAATGGTATATCATGGGGACATGGGGATTGGTTTATATTATTTATAGTTGACAGAAGCCTTTGATTTCTTCATTAGCAGGTGCCAAGCCACTCCCTAGCAACAAGAGTACCATAGCAACCATTTTGCAAGACATTCATCTCTGCATCAGAACATTGAATAGACATGTTGGTTTTCTTTCTTGACTCATGCCAGCAAAGAGTTCTTCTAACATGCTACACATGCTAGCAGTGAATAGCTACATGGTAATATCCGGTAGCTAAGGGCTACAACGTTACACAATTGTGTTAGCATCATTCAAGCAACATGATAATCACATTGGAGTCTTGCTAGCAACAAGCTAATCATGTTAGCATCATGCTAGCAACATGTTAATCATGTCAGCATCATTGTAACAATATGCTGATGATGTTGCTACCTACATGCTAATATAGCATGCTAATCATATTAGCGTTATGCTAGCAACATGATTAGCATATTGCTAGCATAATGCTAATATGATTAGCATGTTGCATGCATGCTAATCATGTTGCAAGCTACAGGCTATTATATTACCATAATGCTCACAACATCCTAATCATGTTAGCATCATGCTAGCAACATACATGGGGGTGGGCTCATTTTACTCAGGCAACCAATCAGTCTCTCTGGATCGTTGTGAAGCTGTCAAGCCACGCCCTAGGCCAGAGTTTTGCCAGGCAAGCACCGCTCACAATTCCTTCAGAAAATGTATCTCTGTAGTTATTATTATTATTATTATTATTATTATTATCTACAGATTTGTACAGACATCAAACAAAACAACACAGAGAAGTAAAAAGATCTAAGTTTTACTACACGCACATACACACACACACACACACACACACACACACACACACTTATCATGTAGTTATTAACAATTTTATACGTGTGTGTGTGTGTGTGTGTGTGTGTGTGAACATGACATACTGAGGGATCACAGAAAGATTTACTCAGAGTTACACTGAACTATTCCAGAGAAACTTGCTCTTGTGTCTGTCTGTTTTTCAGTGTTTCCATGTGTATCTGTCTGTATTTCTGTCTGTCTATCAGCATGTCTTTCTGTCTATCTGTCTCACTTTCTGTCTGTGTATCTGTCTGTCTGTGTCCCCCTGTCCGTCTGTCTGTGTATCTGTCTGTCCGTGTCCCTCTGTCTATCTGTCTGTGTATCTGTCTGTCTGTGTCCCTCTGTCTGTCTGTATGTGTCCCTCTGTCTGTCTGTCTGTGTATCTGTCTGTCCGTGTCCCTCTGTCTATCTGTCTGTGTATCTTTTTTTAAATTTATTTTTATAAATTTAGTCTGTCCAATTCTTTTTACCCCGATTTTCTCCCCAATCTAATCGTGTCCAATTCCTC
>JAQMYL010000016.1:23552494-23560611 GCA_030014365.1 Clarias pachynema | reverse complement strand
CGGTCAATAAGGGGTGCTGGGGCGCCGCCCCCTTAAAGTTAGGCAGAGAAGAATGCTACTTTAACATGTAATTATTTAACATAATAATCATTCATTTTAGTGAAATAAAGTCATTTAGTCAGAATATTCCGCTGTATTTCTTAATATAATTTATTTACAATAAAAACAAATCTAAACTGTATTACGTTCATTTGTATTCGTGTACGCGGGGCGCCGGACACACGAGTATCTATGTAAATTTTTGAAAAGCATGTGACTTGAGGCTGAGCTCTAATTGGATTTTTTAAAATCATCCTTGGGGTGCAGCACTGTGCGCCCCGATCCCTCCCACTTTTGTTCTTAGCGAATCAATATTGTTTTAAATATTTGGGCTCATGTGATTGGCCCATTCTCAACGAGTCTTATTAACGCTCAGCAGATTGTTAGTTAATGTATTGAACAGTGATTGACGTGGAAGCAGCTAAATATGAGAGGAAATTCTGTAATTTCTTTGCTAAAATCCCCCTTCGAGCTTGAGGACCAGATCGACCTGATTTTCTAATTAAGCAGCAGTCGAGTGATCACGGCCGAGCTCACACTCGGTGCTTCTCCAGCACTTCTTATGGCTATTTACAGGCGTTTATTAAAAGTTTAATTTTAATTTTGTTTGCCCGGCAAAAATTTTTTTGCACCAGCCGCCACTGGTGGTCACACACTTTTAGTTGGTGGTGATAATCCCGCCCCCAGCCTCTGTCATAACCATTTCTATGTTCTAGCCCAGCAGTGTTGAAGTGTTGGTGCTGCCGTGGAAGCCCTGATTCTGAGGGCCGGTGCTCTCGATGTCTGAAAAACAAAGAACTAGTTAGAAATCCGGCACCGGTTCCAAAGTAGCTCCGGAAACGCCTCGGTGGAAACGTTCTCGAGACGGGAAGGGAGGGGCTAGTGGACATTACCTCAGGTCACCTGCAGGGGGAGCAGGAAAAAAACACACACCTAACTTACAGCACTGCAGTTTGTAACATCATACACACTACGGAATTAGTTGACAATCCTGTACTGAACACACACTCTATTGATAACACACTCTACTGAACACACACTACTGAACACACACTGTAGTGTCGAGCTGTGAATAAGTGGCTTAGCTTTGGATTCAGAACAATTCAGACAATTTATGATTTTAAACCGGAAAACAATAAACGTCCTAAAATTGACAAATTCTTTAAAAAACAGAAAATAGAAACCGCTTTCATCATCTGCAAAAACTCATATTTTGTAACCGTATCGCTTCTTCTTCTTTTAAGTTGCTACAGTGCTGCCACCTACTGGACCGGAGAATAGAGCAGAAGATTGGCAGGAAAAAGTTTATTGCTTTGTACAAGATGTGATGTTTAAACAACATTTTCAGAGTTTATTAGAAACTTACAGCAGAGTTTTAATCCCTCAGGACGTCCAGGACACAAAACCAGAAAACAAACAGAAACACAAACACCAGATCAAATATCACAACGATCAGCGTTTCACAATCACAGCTCTACCACACTGAACACACACTGTACTGAACACACACTGTACTGAACACACACTGCACTGAACACACACTGCACTGAACACACACTGCACTGAACACACACTCTACTGAACACACACTGCACTGAACACACACTGCACTGAACACACACTGTACTGAACACACACTGCACTGAACACACACTCTACTGAACACACACTCTACTGAACACACACTGCACTGAACACACACTGTACTGAACACACACTCTACTGAACACACACTGCACTGAACACACACTCTACTGAACACACACTGTACTGAACACACACTCTACTGAACACACACTGTACTGAACACACACTGTACTGAACACACACTGCACTGAACACACACTCTACTGAACACACACTCTACTGAACACACACTGCTTTAAAGAGTTGCACACTATCTGTCTCCTGGTTCATACTGGCAGCAGTGTGTGTGTGTGTGTGTGTGTGTGTGTGTGTGTACACTTTGGAGTGTGAAATCATCTTTATGCCATTGAGTTTATGAGAGCTAATGTTCGGGTCACACTGCAGTGTGTGTGCAGTGTGTGTGCAGTGTGTGTGTTACCCCTGCGTTAGACCACTCCAGGGTGTTTTGAATACACTCACTTTGTATTGGGTTTAGCACAGGCAAGGCCAGTGTGTGTCAGTGGTCTCTCTCTCTCTCTCTCTCTCTCTCTCTCTCACACACACACACACACACACACACACACACACACACACACACACACACACTTGTCATGATCACACACTAAAAATAAAATGAGGTTGAACTATCTGCCGCTCCTTAAAATGCCTGCTGCTGGGAAACAATACACACACACACACACACACACAGAAGTCTTCCCCGCGAGTGTGTTTCTTCCTGCTATTGTGTTCAGTTACCTGTAGGTCCATCTCTCAGCAACATACGTTTGCATTTATGTGTTAGCTTTACATAATCAACAACCAGATGAATAATAATAATAATAATAATAATAATAGTTTGGCAGCCCAGTGTACTGTACAACTTCAGACATTTTCAATTATTTTGAAAAAGTTAATCATGTTCGTTTTTATATTTCTGTTTATAAGAAAACAAACATTTTATACCGACATGTTGCTGGAATTTGCCTTTGTTCATTTCCACCCTGATTAAAAGGAGTGTGTGCGTGCAGGTGAGTGTGTGTGTGTGTGTGTGTGTGTGTGTGAGTGTGTGTGAGTGAAAAGAAGGCTTAAAGAACTGGTTTGTTCAGTGTGGAGTGAGTTCATGCTGTATTAATGAGGCGTGTCACATTACAACATTTCACAGCAGTTTTAAGCAAAACAGCACACACACACACACACACACACCGTTTACCCTCCAAACTCAAAACCACCACATTTTAACCAGGAAGTCCAGCCAAACCGCTAATTCTGATCACTGCACTGGGAAACGTTTTCCGTTTAAATCAGCACCGTACACAATACTGGTTCGGAGGCGGGGCCACATGTGTATGTAGTCTGTAACGTCTGTAGCTCCAGTCAGTGGTTATTCAGGCTCTGATATTCTGAAACATGTTCACTATGGGGCGATTAGCTCAGGGGAAAGTTTACATCACAGAATACGGAAGCAGAATTTCTAACTTGATGATAACTGTAGATGTTGCGATGTTTAAATACGCAGCGTTGTTTCCAACGTGCATGTTTATGTATATCCGCATATCCATAACATCAGCGTTTAGGTATTCTTCTGTCTTTTTTATCTCTGTTCCTCTCCACTTTTTCAAGCATTAGACTTTAAATACACAGGAACAAAATCAGTTGAAAGATCTCAGGCTGTAAATATTTCCCACTTCACCTGAAAGAGCAGACACAGGGACAGAGAGGAGATCAACAGCCTGAGGGCAACAACACGGAGAACAGGCTAAAAACACTGCGTTCCTGAAGTCTGAAGCCTAATGGAATAATGTTCATATCAGAGCCCCGCAGTACTCAGTGTTAGAACAGACAGGCATCATGGTGGAGTGGATTCTAGAGATTATGTGGAAAGTGCTACTGATATATTTTGAATGAAAGGTTTTGTGATAAGTGTGTAGATTAACGGCTTCTCTGTGTTTTGTGTTTTTTCATCAGTTTGGAGAGGGAGCTGGATTTGCAGTTCCGACTCCAACCGTTCCTGTTATATCTTCTTTCACCGCGCCCCAGATCAGCCACACAGGTGAGGACACGTCCCGAACTTCCCACAAGACCGTCGCACTCCTAAATGTTCAACACGGTCTTTCCACCTTTTTTACGTCAATGTTGACGGTACATGAAAACACAGGCTTAATGAGCAGACATGACGCCTGATGAGATGTAATTACATAATCAGGAGGTCTCAGAGGACCTGGAGGGTGAAACTGGAGCCCATCAGGCACCTTTATTCCATTACATAAATGTTTTTATCGACCTGCCTTGTGTTTCGCTGCACATCAGTCAAGACTTTTCCAATGTTGTCCTTTAGGGAATCCTGACTGTCCACATTTTTGCTTTTAGTTCAGTTTCCCAACACACCTGTATCAGGTATTCAGTCCTCTCAACTGTTTCAGGTGTGTTATGTGACACTGAGAGTGTGATTGGTATTAGAGATGTGTTTCATGTATGATGACTCAACCTTAGCTATGCATAAGCATTTTTATTATTCTTCCTTTCTGTAACAACTCAGAAACAGATTCAGGATTTTTAACAGTTGCCAACATGTGTTTCCTCCATGAAGGTAGGACTGCAAGCTTGTCGAATGGAAATGCCATCTCAATGGATGACCCTGAAGAAGAACAGATTCCGATCCCTCCTCCTCCTTCCACTGCACCTCCACCTCCACCTCCCCAGTTCATCCCCCCGCCACCTGGACATGCTCCGCCTCCATCACCATTTTCCGGGGAAATGTATTCACCAGTGGTCCTATCCAGTCTGGAGCCACCCTCCATGCCTCCTCCCAAGCCACCTTCAGTAGAAACGCCAGATGATGTAGACCTGTCTGTGTTAAGGCCTCCACCTATGGCTCCCCCAAAACCCCCAGGTTATCAAATCATTACAAGCTCACCTGAGGACATCCCAGAGTGCCCCAAATTTACCCCTCCACTGCCCCCAACAGAGAAATCCCAGTCATCCATAACAAAAGTCCAGAAGATGCCTCCTCCCAAGCCCATCAGGTATTCATCCATGTCCAACCTGCTTCTTTCTGGTCAATCCGATACACAAGATGGCATGCTCCCGGAGAACTCCTCCAAAAACCTAACATCTGTAAAGGAAATGAGCACATCTCAAATCCTAGTGCCTCCAGTCAAACCAATGCGCCGCAACAGTTCAGGCATCAAGCTGGAAGACGATATACAGAACTTCAAGAAGAAGGTAGCCCTACCTAAGCAATCAGTCTCTAACAGCATGGCTGCAACTGTACAGACACCATCAGCTGCTCCAGATGAAATCTCAACTCTAATGAAAGGTTCTCCCACAGCAGAAAGGTCATCAGCAATGCTATCAGCTCAAGATGTACTTCATGCAACACCTGTAAACCCAATGACAAAATATAGCCCCTTACTAAACAGCAAGCTGCAGAGCCTGAAAACCAGTGAACCTCCTAGTGGAAAGGAGGTGACTGCTTCTCCATTTGCCCTGCTGATGGCAGCTAAAGAACGAGACAAACAGAGGGCAGCCATTTCCAGACAAAACAGCACCAGCTCCACAGATTCCACCAGTGGGAGCATCCATCTCAGTGACACCAGACCTAATTCCTTCACTGTTACCCCAAGAACACCACTGTCTTCAGGAAGTCTCAGTCCCTCCATGGAATCCAAACACAACACTGAGAATCCAAAGGTTACTTATGCCAGACTTGCTGAACCCTCCAGGAGCATCCTGAATAAAAACCCTACAAGTATTGCATCCCCAACATCTCCATCTGGCCATCACAATGGATTTGACACCACCTCTTTCATCCCTCCTCCACCGGAGTTTGCTAACTCTGAGCCAGAAGATGACGGTCCACCCAGCATGCTTCCTCCTGACCCGCCTGCCAAAAGAACAGATGCAGCTTCGTCTCTAAACTCCATCCGCATTACAAATGGCTCTACTAATTCCACAAGTATTACATCATCAAGCACCACCTCACCATTTATTGCTAATGCTATCATTCAGTCCAAACCAAAACCCCAAGTCACACCCACATCTCAAACCAAAGTTCAGCCTGAAGTCCCACCCCCAACTCCACCCAAAGTTCAGGTCCAAACCCCACCCCCAACTCAACCCAAAATTCAGCCCCAAGCCCCACCACCATCTCTACTTAAGACACAGACTCAAACCCCACCCCCAACTCAACCCAAATTTCAGCCCCAAGCCCCACCCCCATCTCCACCCAAAATTCAGCCCCAAGTTCCACCCCCTACTCAATCTAAATTTCAGCCCCAAGCTCCACCACTACCTCAACTTAAGACTCAGGCTCAAGCTCCACCCCCAACTCTACCCAAAGCCCAGCCCCAAGCACCACCATCTGTTGCTGCCAGTCAGGCCACGCTGCTCAGCATCTTGCAGAAGAAGATGCTGGAAATGGATCCCAAATTCGCTCAGTCCCGTGAAGCAGACACCGGCAGCGATGAGTGGAGCTCCCCTCCGTTTGATGATGAACTGGGTGGTCCTTCCCTAAACTCCATCCCCAGACCCAAGAGTTATGCAGGTGTGAACATGAAAGAGCTTGAGAAGAAAGTGACCAATAAAGCACAAGCTAAAGCACCAGCCAGGTAAAGTCCATTAGACTCCGCCCCCTGGCACCCACTGCTTTCATTTCAGCCATTATTATAAAGTCAAACCTCATTAACCAGACGTTACACTGAGAGGACGAGAGTTAACGCTAGCACGTAATTTAAATAAAGAAACATTTACACACACAACTTGAGTCTGATTCTGAGGTTCTCCTGTTTATAATTTCCAGATGTTTCACTGTGTGTGTGTGTGTGTGTGTGTGTGTGTGTGTGTGTGTTCTAATCAGACTGAAATCTAATTCTGCTCTCATTTACAGCACTGGCTCATCAAAGCAGCAGTTCGGGATGACGTTCTTAGTGAGACCGGGAACCAAACAGCCCATCACGCCTGTCTCCAAAACCGAGTGACCAGCAACGCACACGCTTACAGTCTCACCCCCAGCTGACACGCACATGCTTACAGTCCCCCCCCCTCCCCCCTCGCGCCCTCCCCCAACACACATATGGAGCTCTGTGTAAAGGAAAGGATGTTACATGAGATATCAGACGGGTTACACAGCAGCTGATTCTCACCTGGAACTGTTTGTGTTTTTATAAACTCTGCTCTTAGTGTGTGTGTGTGTGCTAAAGTCCAACCTGGAGTTGTTCTCTGAAGGACAGACACTGGATTGCTATCTGTATGTAAACACCACACACACACACACACACACACACAGAATATGGACTCGCTGGTGCAGGAGGAAACACAAATGTTTAGTTTGTTATTTTTATAAACTATAAGCTGCAGAAGAAACCAAGACAAGAATTCAGGAGGAATGCACACACTGCAGCGCACACACATACACACACACAAACACACGTGTATGGTTTGACGGGTGTATCACACATGTATTCATTTGTATAAACATACATGCTGAGGGAGAACACTGTTCACTTAAAGAGCTTATTTAGAATTAATGTATTAACAATATTAATATTAAATGTATTAAAGTTATTAATAAACAAGCGTCTCTGGTTTTGTCTCTAAGAGACGGCTGTCTCCCACACACTTCTGTCTAATACACACACACACACACACTCGGACCTTGAGAAAAACATCCTGTGATGGTGTGTGTCTGTTCGTCAGCAATATCATTGAGACAGAAACATTTTCCGCTGATGAGGGCGAGAGTGCTGGAGTGCGCACTTTCATCGCACTAACTCGGGGGAGGGGCGGGGGGGGGGGCGGTATCTAATAGTTTATTAATTGAAAACATGGCGTTGTAGTGCAGCCAGATGAAAGGGTTTTTTATATAGGCTTTTATAAGCAGATTTTTTTAATTAAAGAAAACTGCTGTGCCTTATAAATCGCTCCCGGTAAGGCAAGGCAAGTCTATTTGTATAGCACATTTCATACACAATGGTAATTCAAAGTGCTTTACATAAAAGAAAAGAATCATAAAGTGAAATAGTAAATAATAGCAATAAAAACCTTTTGAAGATAATTTTTTAATTTGATTTTTAATTAAAAAAAAAACTGTTTGCAATGAAACTTTTAAAATAATAAAAATTTCATTTAAAATAAAGATAGAAAACTAATTAAAACAAATTTAAATTTCATTTAAAATAAAAATAAAACAATTTAAAATATTAGGTAAACATAAAATAATGCAGTCAGTTCGGACGTAGCACAGTGATCATTCAATAACTGCACAGCTAAACAGATGAGGTCAGGTCTGTGTGTCCCAAAGATTTGGTGTTTTGGTTCGGGGATGAAGTCTCGAGAGAGTCAGGGATCCTGTTCAAAGGAACCCAAGGAGCAGCTCCATGAGAAGAGTATTAGGAGTTACAGCGCGCTGGTGTTTGGCGTTCAGGAACTCGGAGTTGAAAGCTATAGTGAAGTTT
>JAQMYL010000016.1:23442359-23453738 GCA_030014365.1 Clarias pachynema | reverse complement strand
GGGGCGGAGTTGTGGGTTTTTGTGTCGGTCGGTCGTGGGCGGAGTTGTGGGTTATTGTGTCGGTCGGTCGGTCGGGGGCGGAGTTGTAGTGGGTTATTGTGTCGGTAGGTCGGGGGCGGAGTTGTAGTGGGTTATTGTGTCGGTCGGTCGTGGGCGGAGTTGTTGTGGGTTATTGTGTCGGTCGGTCGTGTCGTTCGGTCGGGGGCGGAGTTGTTGTGGGTTATTGTGTCGGTCGGTCGTGGGCGGAGTTGTGGGTTATTGTGTCGGTCGGTCGTGGGCGGAGTTGTGGGTTATTGTGTCGGTCGGTCGTGGGCGGTGTTGTGGGTTATTGTGTCGGTCGGTCGGGGGGGCGGAGTTTTGACCTGTCCCTCTGTGTAACACTGTAGATATGACAGTACAGAGCTACAGCTGACTTTGGCTCTGCTGCTTGGTCTCACCGCCGCCGTCGGCCCCAGATTCTGGAACCTAACGGTAAACTCCAGCATCGATCGGCCAATCAGAGCTGCTCTAACATCGGGAATCAGCCAATCAGCTTCCTGCTTACTCTGCCCACAAACCTGTCAGGAAATGTTCAGTGCTGTAACTAACACTGCTCTCTTCCGTCTGTCTGTCCCCCTTTACCACAACACCCCCGTGTGTGTGTGTGTGTGTGTGTGTGTGTGTGTGTGTGTCAGTATTGATGTGACTGAGGTGCAGATCTTCATTATGGTGCTGTATTTGCTGGCTGCTGTGGGCGGATCTGCTTTCTGGCAGGCTCTGGTAATTCTCCATGTACACTCATCTGTAATAATCATAAATAATAATCAATAATGAATAATAATTTATAACACATTACTAATGAACTGTTAAAATTACCAGGAATTAGCTTTGTGGAGTTGATTGTGTGTGTGTTTAAAGGCAGTGTAATGACTTCATTTCTAATTAACTGCACTGGAATGCAGTGATTTTGTGCTAATAGTGTAATGTACATAACTGTGCTAATAAATTTACAGTGCAGAGATACGGAGGCGAGTAATTGAATTTGTGTGTTGAAACGTTTGTGTGTCTCTCTGTCATTCGGGTTGCCAGATCCCAGTACTGAACATCCAGATGAAGATCGTCCCGGCGCTGTGTACGTTTGTGGGCGCTGTGATTTGCTGCACTAATTATTTTAGAGTCATTTTCACAGGAGGAGTCGGAAAGAACGGGTCCACCATTGCAGTGAGTCTCTCTCTCTCTCTCTCTCACACATACAAACACACACACAAACACATACACTTTCCCATTGGGAAATTTAAGATGCAACATTAGAGGGCGCTGTCTCTGTGGCAGAGAGATCATGTTCTACTGTCTTATCTCATTTCCACTACACTGGTGCTGGTGCCAGGTGCTGGACTGGGAACCACCGAGAACCGGCCCGCATTCACACTAGACAGGAGCTCAGCTGGAGCTGCATGATAATACGCCACAGGCCACGCCCACTAAACAAAAACGAACATGGCCGAAGTCAGTTTACTGGTTATTCTCCAAACTATGAAATGTATTTCAGTATCCAAAGGCAGCTTATTCGACGTGTTATAACCGCTGAAAGAGATCGACATAACCGAATTGCTAAAAGCGCTTTTGTTTCGTCCGCGCTCCACATTACGGACTTTGGGTGTCTGACATTTTTTTTTTTACGCTCCCTATAACTCCGCCCACCGCTCGTGACGTCACGGGTTCTCGCAACTAGACCAGCAGAGTTTAGGGGCCGGTTCGGTGCTTATTTTAGGGCACCGGCACCAATTTTTTTCTGTGGAAAAGCGCGGCACTGGTTCCAAAATTGGGAACCGGCACGGGAACCAGAGCAGTGGAAAAGGGGAATCTGTGTGTAAGTTAGCCAGAAGTGAGGACTTTGCCACGCCCTGTCCACACACTCTACAGACACACAGCCAGGACAGGAGAACATACCTGTTAATACCCATATGATCATTGTTATTGTTGTTATTATTACGGTGGACCCTCATCACACGAATGCCCCGGCTTGTGAATTTTCCACTTGTACACACACTTCTGTTAACACACACTTCGGTAGCCGGTCAAAAAATTCAACACTCAATATTCCGATCCCAAAAGTGTGTTGTACACAACAGACACTGCAGTGCACAAAATACGACTATTTACAAATATATACAAATTATTTTGGTCGGATGCATAGCCCCAAGTCCTGTATACTGTGTGTGTGTGTGTGTGTGTGTGTGTGTGTGTGTGTGTGTGTGTGTGTGTGTGTGCGGGAGTATTGTATCAGCCTCACGGTTTTACGAGTCGATCCAGGAGCACGATGATTGAAGGCTCTGTCCCGTCCCATCGGGGTTTAATCCGGTTTTGGTGTTTCTGCAAAGAGACATAAGGATATAATAAGGATTCACGGTCTTAATGACTACCGTACGTATGTGTAACACTGGGGCGTCGACCTCGCGGCTCCCTTTAAACGCAGTCTGCTGACCTCCCTGCGTCACCGGGATTCCCCTCAGGATTTGGAGTGGAAACACAGAACCAAAACACAACTGATAGTAAAAAAAAAACGTCGTATAGAAACACATTATAATATTTTATTTACATTTTTAATATAGAACTATTTATTTTATATTATACTTCATTTACGCATCTCTTCTAAATATTTTGATAGTTTAGAATTTCCCTCATAAGAAATAATTTAAAAATGGTTCGTTCCACGGCCCAAAAAAATAAATATATAAAAATAATTAATATAAAGTAAAAATAAAACAAATTAACCTGCAGCCTTAACCTTTGAAAAAAGTAAAAATAAATCCTGAAAGATAAGTTTTTCCATTAGTGTTTGTGCGCGCAGGCGCTGTGTGTGTGTTTGTGCACTTTACCTTTGAAAAGAATCATGGCAGAGCAGCGTTTAGTGTGTGTGTGTGTGTGTGTGTGTGTGTGTGTGTGTGTGTGTGTGTGTGTGTGAGAAGATGAGAGGAGGAGGGGAAGGGCATGCTGTCCAATGAGTCCAGTGCAGGCTGAGGGAGAGAAAATGGATCTTTAACCTCTCTAATGAGACTTGCTTTTGCTTTGCTCGGTACTCATAAACCAAGACTTGTTCATTTCCAAGTCAAAATTGATTAAAAATCTTTGCTCATCTTGCGGAACACTCGCAAACCGCGTTACTCGTAATCCGAGGTTTCACTGTGTATGTAAAAACATGATTATAGTGTAAGAAATTGGTCAAATTGGCGATATTTTTTACATTTACATTATTTTCTGTGGGAACGTGTGTTTCACAATACAACGTTTCACCTCAAGAACTCGATTACAGGAGCAGATTAAACTCGTTTGCCGAAGTACCGCTGTGTTGTTGTTGCAGGTGGCTACAAGTAAATCATTGTGTAGTGTGTGTTTGTGTTAAATCCTGAGCAAATTTAGACTGTCCCTGTGTGTCTCTTGCTCTCTCTCAGGGGACGAGTGTATTATCGCCGGTCCTGCACATCGGCTCTGTTATCGTGCTCGCGATGATGATCTATAAGAAATCTGCCATCCAGCTGTTTGAGAAACACCCCTGTCTCTACATCCTCGCCTTCGGCTTCGTCTCCGCCAAAATTACCAACAAACTGGTGGTGAATGTTCTTTCTCTCTCTCTCTCTCTCTCTCTCACTCACTCACTCACACACACGCAGTATTCTGTATGAAGAGTGTATCACACACTGAATGTGTTTTATTGTGTTAGTAAAGTCAGACCGTGTGTGTGTGGTGGTTCTGTCCGGTTGCAGGTCGCTCACATGACGAAGAGTGAGATGCATCTCCACGATGTGGCGTTTCTGGGTCCCGGGCTTCTGTTCCTCAATCAGTACTTCAACAGTTTTATAGACGAGTACGCGGTGCTGTGGCTCGCGCTGGTGAGTCTCTCATCCCTCTGACACCTGCAGCAGTCTGAACACTACGCAGTCTGTAACCGAGCGTGTGTGTGTGTGTGTGTGTGTGTTTTGCAGATGCTGTCCCTGTTTGATCTGGTGCGTTACTGTGTGAGTGTGTGTAACCAGATCGCCTCACACCTTCATATCTACATCTTCAGAATTAAACCAGTGGCCGTTCAATGAGACTCACACACACACACTGCTGCCCACTGTGTGTGTGTTTAAAACCGTCAGTGTGCCCAAGGATCAATCTGATCACATGATTTATAAAAGATGTGATTATACGTTTATGGACACTTTAACTGATAAAGTGAAAAAAAAAGTTTATTTAAATTATTCTGTACGAAAAGTCAAAACTAACGCTTTGTGTGTGTGTGTGTGAGTGAGATAACCGGTGCTAAAACTCGTCATGTCTCTGACTTTAGAAATTTAATTTTTAAAATAAAAAAAAAAAAAAGAAAGGAAGAGGTCAGACGTTTGTCATCATCTTCATTGGTGTATCTTTAGCGTTCAGATAGTGATAATTATTTCTGCTCTGATATGGTCATTCCGACCTCCACACACACACCATGGCAATGTTACCAGAGATATTTATTAGAGTATTGTGATGTGTTGCAGCGCCCCCTACCCCCTTGTTCTCAGTATTACATGCGCTGCGTGTTTATTGTTCTGTTTTTTCTGTGTTTAAATCAGTTTAAATGTTGAACTGTGAGTTCAGTGGAGACGAAATCTAGCCGCGGGGTGAACACACGTTCACTCTCTGATCACTCCGCCACACACCCGCGTGTTAGTTTACGCTCTACAAACACACCTTCTCTCTTCTGTGTATACATTACTGTGTGTGTGTGTGTGTGTGTGTGTGTGTGGTTTAATTCAGACTCCAGCCAATACATGATGTATATACAGGATCCCCTGTGCTGACACTCACACACACTCACACACATTGGAGCCCGCAGCATGCCCAGCCTGTGACCGTACGCCCCCCAGTGGAGTGTTGAAGTGAAACATCACACACTGAACACACTTTAGCTGATGGTGTGTGTGTGTGTGATATGAAGAGGACATTGCTCACATTGGGGTTTAGTTTTATCGCTGCATGTTTTTGTCTCCAGTTTATTTTCCTAATTCGACCTCAACATCATCGTTAGATTTTTTATTCTAAAAGTGCTTTATCTAGTTTTGGTTAAACTCTTGAGTGATTCCCCGTCAGTTTATTCTCTTAAGTCCTGATTTAAAGCTTTTAACGCTTAAACTCTGGTGGTCTAAGCCGTGTGTGTGTGTGTGTGTGTAGCGTTACTGCAGTAACACACTGTGTACAAGTTTAACATCACTGATGTCCAGTGAGTCCACATCACACGGCCGCCCGCTGTTACTGAACCTGAATGTGTGTGTGTGTGTGTGTGTGTGTGTGTGTGTGTGAGAGAGAGAGACTGTGTCCTTACACACACAGTTACTGTTCTGATATTTTAGCACATTAATTTATTGTAAAATAGTTTTATTTAATGTGCTTTTTCATTTTGTGCCTGAAACCAGTACGTGTGTGGGGGGGGGGGGGGCACCGTTCAATCTGCCTCAAACATTAAATGGAATTAATAAAAAATAAAAAAATTTTAAAAAGACATTTAAAGTTTACCTTGTGACTTGAACCTTTTTTTCAGTTTACTAAAGCTCTGAATTGCATTAATTACACACTAATTACACATACATTAATATATAATCACACACACTCACTACAATAACACACTACAGGTGCATCTCAATAAATTAGAATATCATTAAAAAAGTTATTTCAGTAATTCAGTTTAAAAAGTGAAACATATCTAGATTTATTACACACAGACTGATGTATTTTAATTGTTTAGTTCTTTTTATTTTGATGATTATGTCTAACAGCCAATGAAAACCCAAAATTCAGTGTCTCAGAACATTTTAATATTACTTAGGACCAATACAAAAATGAAAAAGATTTGTACCACAGAAATGTTGGACTACTAAACAGTATGAACATGTTCAGCACTCTACTCACTCAGAGTCCTTAAACCAGGTTTTAGTACTTTAGGCAGTGTGAGCAGGTGCCAAGTCCTGCTGGAAAATGAAATCAGCATCTTCATAAAGCTGGTCAGCAGAGGGCAGCATGAAGTGCTCTAAAACTTCCTGGTAGATGCTGCGCTGACCTTTGATCTGATAAAACATAGTGAACCAACACCAGCAGATGACTCGGCTCCCCGATCCACCACTGACTGCAAACTTTATACTGGACCTCTTGGATTCTCTGCCTCTCCTCTCTTCCTCCAGACTATGGGACTATTTACTTTCATCTGAAAAGAGGACTTTGGCCCACTGAGGAACAGTCCAGTCTTTTTTGTCCTTAATCCAGATTAGAGACCTCTGACGTTGTCTCTGGTTCACAAGTGGCTTGACAAGAGGAATGCGACAGCTGTACTCCATGTGCTGGATATGTTTGTGTGTGGTGGTTCTTGAAGCACTGACTCCAGCTGCTGTCCACTCCTGATGAATCTCCCCCAAGTTCTTGAATGGGCTTCGTTCCACAATCCTCTCAAGGCTGCAGTTATCCCTGTTCTTTCTGCACCTTTTTCTACCACATTTTTTCCTTCCATTTAACTTTCCAGTAATGTGCTTGGACACAGCACTCTGTAAACAGCCATCTTCTTTAGCAAGGACCTTTTGTGACCCTCTCTACCAGACTGAGAGACCATTTAATGGCTCAGGAAACCTCTGCAGGTGTTATGAGTTAATTAGCTGATTAGACTGTGACACCATGAGTCAATATTGAACTTTTTCATAATATTCTAATTTTCTGAAATACTGAATTAGCTGTAAGCCATAATCAAAATTAAATGAAATAACCACTTGAAATATATCAGTCTGTGTGTAGTGAATCTGTATAATATACGAGTTTCAGTTTTTGAATTGAATTAAGAAAATAAATCAACTTTTTGATAATATTATAATTTATTGAGAAGCACCTGTATAATCCCACTATAATCAGGCAAACCGACTATAAATACACTGTAATCACGCTTACTATAATCACACACACTCACTATAAACGCGCACACTAAAATCACACACACTATAATCAATTCAATTCAGTTTTATTTATATAGTGCTTTTAACAATGGTCATTGTCTCAAAGCAGCTTCACAAAATGAAGAGAAAATTTATGGAAGTGTGTATGAGTAAGTAAAACTGTGTTTAGATAATAATGAGATTGTCTCTGATGAACAAGCCAAGGGTGAAGGCGACGGTGCTGAGGGAAAAACTCCCTGAGATGGTAATAGGAAGAAACTTTGAGAGGAACCAGACTCAACAGGGAACCCATCCTCATCTGGGTCATAACGGATAGCAGGGATTATATAACGAAATCCTGTGTGTTTGGCTCCTGGAAGTTCAGCACAGGGATGAGTCAGCAGGTGCAGAGGACAGAGGGGGGTCTGGATCACTGGGAGCTCAGGAGCAGCATATGTAAATACAAACCATCATGAAGCAGAATCCAGCTGGAGCTGGTCCTTCTCTGGATGCCTCAGGATGCTCGCAGGGTCGGCCTTTGTCTACTGGAGCTGGCACAATCGCCAGATCCCTCGGGATGGGTAAGAATTAGCGTAGTTGCTGTTCATTATATTAGCAGCACTAGATGATGATGTGCATTTAAATGTACAAAAGTACAAGGTTATGGGATGAATTCTGTGTGTGCCAGATTAAAGAGGTGTGTCTTAAGTTGTCACGTCTTGTGCCGGATAGCCGAAGAAAAAAGGGAGCTCAGAGGTAAAAACGAAGTTTAGTAGAAAACTTTTATCGGCTTTTCTTAGCGTCACAAAACCACAATACAAAAACACAATCAGAATCAAAGAAAAGTGCAAAAGTAGAAAGCGCTTCGGGAGGAGAGCAGCACACGGGCTCCTATTCTGTCTTCGTCTCCTCACAAGCCTCTGCAGCGCACACTCTGGGGGAGGGGCAGTACACCTTAAAAGGACAACAGACATACATGCAGTGGTATATAACGTTGTAGTGGCCGATACAGATTCCCCCCAACAGAGAAGAGGCTGTCCCCAGCCGTACACAACACAAAGACAACATTTGCAATTCCAACTTCATACATGAAAATATTGAATTACAAAAATCTGTTCCCTGCCATACTCACAAGGGCACATACCTCAGTGAAAAACCCCACATCACCATGCGTGCTGACAAAACAAACTACAAAATAAAAATATACATTGTTTTATACCTTACAAGGCTGTGCAACGAACATCACCTGCCAACATACATGTGAACATTAGGAACAATGCTATCAGAAATAGCAAAAATATACAATGAAACAGAGGTAAATATATAACCTCGTAACACCATAGACCCTTAAGTCATCATAAACCCTACCGCTTAAAGTCAAGTCTGTCGGTATGGTAGTTATTAGTCCATTTCCGTTGTGACAAATCTGGGGTAACTCTTGGAGCAAGTCCAGGTCTGAGGTCATAGCAATGATTTTGTCTAGCATCATCACAGTTATGGTCATAAAGATCATGTGCAGAAAAGTCAAAGTCAGCAACAGGGGCAAAACTAGTGCCGTCACCTGTGGCCACATCGTAAAACTTGTCACTCAAAGAATCGTAAGTAACATTTGATGCATCGGGCAAACACGAGTTTACATAATGAGATGGAGACACCCTGCCCTCAAGTTCTTCAGCAAGTACGTAAGAGTCAGGCAAAAACCCGTCTATCCCATATACTCTACTCTCAGGTCTGGTATGGAAAGGTTGCATGTTAATGACATGAAAAACACCCGCATCTTCCCCTGTATCCAGCTTTCTGAGCCTGTAGTTCACGTCAAACGACTTGAGTGACACAGTAAGGGCCAGAATAAAGTGGTGCCAACTTAGCTGTGAAATTCACTAGCGCGTCTTCGGGTGATTTCTTACTCTGATAAGGTCACCAATTGAATAATGAACACGTCTTTTCTTATCGTAGTATTCCTTTCTCTTCGCATGGTTAACTTCCAAGCTCGCCTTCGCATGTTCATGAGCTTCCTGTAATGAAGACCGCAACTGTTCCAGGTAAGGAATGTCAATGTCAAGCTCTTCATCTCCATTCGGTTGAGTCACCAAGTTCAAAGAAGTGTTCAACTCGCGTCCGTACGACCGGTGAATGTCCTGTACTCTTGTGAGGAGCGGTACTTAAGGCAAAACAGATCTGAGGGATGTACAGTATCTGTCCCACGAGGTGTGTTTGTTGCCAACATACGCCCTGATTGCCATTTTCAACATTCTGTTCACCCGTTCAGTTGCATTCGTCTGCGGGTGATATGCAGTAGTCAGACAGTGTTCAGTTCCAATGAGGGTAAGTAATTTTTCAAACAGGTCACTCACAAAGAGGAACCCCTATCCGAAATAAGGTAAGTTGGTGCTCCATGAGGCGAGAACACTTCACTCAACAGTCTGCTGGCTGCTACTTGTGCTGTTGCTTCTCTCACTGCCACAATCTCTACCCACTTTGAAAAATACAGTAGTCTACAAAGACAAAGATGTAAGCATTTATCTTGGAGGTACGAGGTAAAGGGCCGACAAAGTCAACTCGGACGAATTCCCAAGGCCTTTGAGGATGAATTGGGACCATGAGACCAGCTGGCTTACACTGACACAACTTAGTCAATTGGCAGACCTTACAAGAGGACACGTACTTTTTCACTTCTGACGACATGTTAGGCCAGAAAAATCTGTGTTTCAAACATGCCATGTTTTTAAGACTTTCGGGAACATACAGTTTTAAACGTTTCAGAGGGTGGATAACACATTTTGATGTAGGATCATTAAAATACAGTAGTCCATCATGAACTGAAAACTGAGGACATTCCTCTGCTATTCCACTTGACTGGGGTGCTGTTTCCATCATTCGCAGAAGATCACCAGTGACCGGGTCATCAGGTTGCAGTTGTTTCACTTGTAATCAGTCAGAAAGGGGTAAGGTTGTTGATGAGCGGAGTTCAAGTCCACCGATTATAGCATGCTCTGGTAGTATGTCCATTGGAGACTCATCACTCTGCAGAGGATTCCTTTATTACGCTCACCAGGCTTATGTATAACGTCAAAGTCAAAGTCTTGGAGACGAAAAGACCATTGAGCAAGTCTACCCATAGGATTTGGACATGACATCAGCCATTTCAATCCACTGTGGTCAGTAAAAATCCTGACGTGTGTTACAATCTGCTGGGGCATGTTGTTTGTTGTTGTATATGTGTATTGTCCCATGTGTGCAGGTCAGTCCATTCCTGATTCCAATCCAGGACTTGCAACTCTCCCATGCCCCTCTATCAACTGGTGTGATTGTCTCCGCCCCCGATGACGTCATCATTGGCCAACTTTATTTAACAACTCCAGAAGCCAGAGCTGGCTGCAGTTTTGACTACTCAGCATATTCCTTGGCTCACTAAATTAAAGCCCTTGTGTAATTCTGCAAATGTGCGTATGAGTGTGTGCCCTGCGATAGATTGGCACCCTGTCCAGGGTGTACCCCGCCTAGTGCCTGAAGTCTCCTGGGATAGGCTCCAGGCCCCCGCGACCCTGAATAGAGGATAAAGCGGTATAGAAAATGAATGAATGAATGTAATTCTGCACTACATTTGGCATGCCTAAATGCATACAGACTGATCGTGAGTCTCATTTCATGTCACTCCTGTTCTCTCAGGTAATTAGAGAGTTGAAAATTAACCATCAGGTCTCCACTGCCTATCACCCTGAATCACAAGGCGCCCTTGAGCGTTTTCATCAGACTTTTAAGAACCTGCTGCGCTCATATTGCATAGAAACTGGAAAGGACTGAATGAGGGTGTTTCCCTTTTGTTGTTTGCAATACGTGATGCTGTGCATGAGTCTCTTGGTTTTAGTCCCTCAGAACTTGTTTGGTCACACTATGCGAGGGCCATTAAAGGTCCTACAGGAACAATGGTTGTCCACGTCACCAGTTCATAAAGAGAAATCAATTTTGAAGTATGTTCAGGCCCTTCGTGAACGTTTAAGAATGGCAAGAGACATGGCTCACCAAGCTCTATGTTGTTCCCATGATGACATGAAGGAGCGATATGACCGTAAGGCAGTTCCCCATGCATTTTGTCCTGCAGATCAAGTTTTAGCCTTATTATCAGTGCCGGGATCCTCACTCAAAGCTAGATTTGTTGGGCCTTATGAAGTAAAGCAGAAACTTAGCCCCACCAATTATGTAATTAGTACCCCGGACTGTAAAAGTAAAACTCGTCTTTGCCACATTAAATTGTTAAAAAGGTACTATGTTCGCACTCCACCCCCTGAGACAGAACCTACCTCACCTGTGGCCACCTTAAATGTTTATGTAAATGTCATGCCGGCTGATTACTCTCCAGAGCAAGATGGTCTACATCTTGGGAGAAACTGTTTGCCCATTGCTCAACTGTCTAATTCTGCTGTGTTGCTTCACTTGCCAGAGAAGTTGGCAAATTTGCCTC
>JAQMYL010000016.1:23379765-23392309 GCA_030014365.1 Clarias pachynema | reverse complement strand
GGTCCCCCTCTCCCCGCCGCCTGTGTGTGTGTGTGTGTGTGTGTGTGTGTGTGTGTGTGTGTGTGTGGTCCTGATCTTCAGTGTGACACGCTCGAGTCTCTGCGTGTGGTTAACAGATGAATGATTGACACACTCCTCCTCCTGCTCCTCCTCAGCTCCACACACACACACACACACTCACACACACTCACACAGCCTGGTACATGCCTAACATCTGCTGTGTGTGTTGTGTTGTGTTTGCAGGAACGCTCGTAGCTTCAGCGTACAAGCCGCACGATGTTCAGGGTCTGGACTGAGGGACTGATGGTGTGAGCCTGCAGCGCCCCCTGTCTGTGTGGAGACCTAACGTTCTGTAAAAGACTGTAGAAGTGCTGAGTGTGGGGAGACTCAGGACGTTCCACTCGGTTCTAACTGTTCCAGGGTCAGTGTGTGACAGACAGGACGTGTTTCATTCCCCAGAACACAGCGCCTCCTGCTGATGGACAGAGAGAGATGGAGAGAGAGAGAGAGAGACTGAACATTCTTCTGTAAATATTTTTCCTCTCAGCTGTGTAGTCATGTTGTATTTTTTTTTTTTTTTTTTTTTTTACAAACCACTTCCGCTTTGTGTGCCTGTGTGTGTGCCTGTGTGTGTGCCTGTGTGTGTGCCTGTGTGTGTGCCTGTGTGTGTGCGCGCGTGTGTGTGTGTGTGTGTGTGTGTGTGTGTGTGACTCTCTGTAGGAGTTTCTTCCACTTTTTAGTCCAGGAAGAAAATAAGCTTTGGAATAAATTTTTTTCCGAAAACGGATCACATTTGTAACATTCTTTTCTCCTGATTGTGTGTGTGCAGTGTACGCGTGTGTGTGCGGTGTACGCGTTTCTCCTGATTCTCTGTCCATTTGTGTGTGTAAAAATTCCAGTGAGCCACTAGGTGGCACCAGTCGTGTGTTTGTGTCTCTGACCCTCTCTCTCTCTCTCTCACACACACACACACACACACACACACACACACAGGGCAGTGTAATGAAGAGAGAGATATGTTTGTGTCATTTATCTCCATTTTGCTGTTGGATTCCATTTTGTTTCTTTGTATAAAAAAAAAAAAAAAACTTGTGCCCTGGGTCACATGACCAGTGGGGGAGGGGAATTGGGGTCCCTGGTTACTGCAGGTGTGTAGAGTGGGAAGGAAGGGACGTGTACACATGAGACACGCGCCTCTGCAGCTGAAGTTGTTTAAATGTTTAACTTTTAGATTTGATGAATATAAATATTTAATAAACTCTTCATACCCTTGGACGTGGCCGAGATGTGAGTTACAGGAGTAACACTACGGGGTTTCTGGTCCCCCCCAGACGTTTCACAGCGCATTTTGAAAAATTGGAAAGTCACGAAAATGTACATTTTCTTTGGTAATTTAATTTATGAAGTGAAAAATTGAAGCCTTCAATAATTTTAGATTAATTACAAACTGGCAAAAAACGTAGGGTTAGAATATTAGAATATTTCCTGAGATCGATTAGTAAAATTATTGTGAAATTGTAAAATAATGTACGGTACAGAAATATCAAACTTCTGAAGCGTGATGTTCATTCACACACTCTGTACTTGGTCGGGGTTCCTTTAGCATGAGTTACTGCATCAGTGTGACGTGTCATGGCCGTGACCAGCTTGTGGTGCTGAAGACCAGGTTGCTTTGATACCCTCTCTATTGGGTTCAGGTCAGGTGAGTTGGCTGGCCAATCAAGCCCAGTAATATCAGGGTCAGTAAACCAGTTAGTGGTGGTTTTGGCACTGTGGGCCGGTGCTAAGTCCTGCTGGAAAAGGAAATCACCATAAAGATTGTCAGAAGACCGAAGTGCTCTTACATCTCCTTATAGACGCTGTGTTGACTTTGGACTTGATAAAACACAGTGGACCAACACCAGCAGCCCAAAACATTAATAACTGTGGAAACTTCACACTGGACTTCAAGCAGGTTGAAGTCTCCTCTCTTCCTCCAGACTCTGGGAGCTTGATTCCCAAATGAAATGCCAAATGTACTTTCATCTGAGAAGAGGACTTTGGACCACTGAGCAACCAGTTCTTACAGGTCCTTAGCCCAGCTAAGACGCCTCTGACGTTCAGGTTCAGGAGTGGAATGATACTAGGAATGGAATAGTTGTAGCCTCTGTCCTGCAGACCTGGGACTCCAACCTCACTCCACTCCTGTTGAAGCTCTTCCAAGGTCTTGAGGTCTTTTTTTAATGTGATGATCATCAGTGTTGCTTCTGCACTTTTTCCTACCACACTTTTCGCTTCCAGTCGACTTTCCATGAATAAGTGTTAATACAGCAGATTCTGTGGCTTACGGTCCTCGTGGGGAGAGTCGATGATCTTCACTGTCGAGTCTTCACCGCGCGTGTACTGAACTAGACCGACTCTGTATATATACTGTATGAATAATAATAAATGAATAGATGAGGTTCACATTTTAAAAATAATTATAAAAGTATTAAATTAAAAGATGGTCTAATCTTTTGATATGTAAAAGAGTGAAACAGAGAGATTTAGTAAATAATTAAAATTTCATCTTTATTACAATCACGTGAACACCAGATTTCAGGAAAAGATCTTTTTATAAAGAGAACGCAATCACACAGTTCCTGCAGGGTGTGTGTGGGTGTGGCCAATCAAACGCCACCATTCAGGCAGAAATATAAAACCGTCCTCGGGACCATGGTGTGTTTTCACTCTGCAAGTGTGTGTGTGTGTCTGTAGGTGGCCATGTCGCATTACCCCCGCAGCGATGTGTAAAAGTGTTGTGATCAGACTCCCTCTGCTGAAAGAGGAGAGGTGCAATGCGGGTGTGAGCCACGAGGGCGGCGCTGTAAACACTTCAGGCCGTGTCTCAGTGCAGGTGTGGAACTAAAACATCCTGATGTTTATCGAATAAAAGTGAATCAAAAGTTCAGAATTAAATTCACATGTACAATGAAACTCGAGTCAAATCTGCAAGCAGCCACAAAGAAATAGAAACTTGTTCAACACCACAACTGAAAGCTGGAAGGCCGAGACGTTCCGCCTCCGACCAGGAAATTAATCAACACTCATTGTTTCACTGCAAAATGTTTTCACATGAGAACAACAAAAAACATCAAAGCGTCAGGGTTCGAGCGCCGAGGAGCTCCGGCACGACTGGCGTCTTCATGTACACGTAGAATTTACAAACAATCATTAGAGAAATCCACCGCGCCTCCTGGAGGTGTGAGCGAGAGAAGTTTTATACACAGTAATTCATAAAGATCTAATAGCGTCCACTTCCTGCCTTCCTTCCTCTTCATATCACTTTCTGTCTGATCTAATCTTATCATTAGTTACTTCCTGTCTGATTTGATTATTATATTAGTCATTTCCTGTCTAGTCAGATCTGATCTCTTCTTAAGTTCCTCCCTGTCTGACTTGATCAGATCTCACATTTTCACTTCCTGTCTGGTTTGCATGTGTGTGTGTATGTGTGTGTGTGTGTGGAGGCGATGGCGTTTGGCTTTGGATGCTTTTTTTTCCCAGAGTAACTAACTGGTTTAGTGATCGTCTCAGGTGATGGGTGGGGCCAGATGTAAAAGAGCCCCACCCACACTGCTGGAAAACAATCAGAGAAATCTGACATCTTTTTGTGCAAGCGCATTGGCCTTCAAGAAAGTTTTCATCTGATTCGTTCTAATGAAACTCAACACTCATTAGCACCAGCGATGAAACGATAAACCGCTTGTTTGTTTTTCCAGTGCGTCTCAGAGCCGCCACTTTAACGTGGCACCATATTGCTGGACATCGTCCAACCAGAGTGCAGCATTTATACATTTAGATGTTTTTGTACGTTTGTGGGTGAAAAGAGAATCAAACCCTCACATGTCTCGTCTCCAGCGTGCGAAAAACCACCGCTCTACACTACAGCACTGTGAAACACCTATGTACAGTTACCATGGAGACGGGAGGTAGCCTCATGTGGTCAAGGCAGTAAAACACACAGACACACACACACATATGCAAAGGCTCATGGGAGATTTACTCAGACAAACCAAAATGCAGAGGTTATGATTGGTTATGAGAGGGGACCAATAAAAATGGAGCAGAGACGGGGTGTGAGGTGACTCGTGTGTGTGTGTGTGTGTGTGTGTGGAAGCTAAAATCCAATAGTTAGCTTCATCGTCATCATATTTGCAGATATGAAGGAGAGAACATGAGCACGAGTACACCCTCTGAGGGCGAGTCCTCCCTTTGTGGTGTTAATTGTCACTGCACCCATTAGCGCTTTAATGAACGGCTGCTGCAGGATGTTTGCTAGCTGTAAGCGAGGTTTATGCTAGTTGTCTAAAATAGTTTGTCGTCGTTATTTAGCCCTCAGCTTCTTTTAATCAATATTTCATCTAATTTCATTTTAGGATTTCAGGAAGAGTTAGTTAAATAGTTGTAGCCACCTCAGGCTAATGACGTTCACTGGTGGTTTCGAGTTTCTTGTACGGTGTGGGAACCTGATACTGAAGGTCATTTAGCTTGTTAGCTCTGAAAAGTGCAGAGGTTTAAAGTTTCAATGAAATTTCACACAAACACACACACACACACACACACAAACTGCTTCATGGATATTACAACGAAGCTAATGTCGTGTTCAGACTGAAGTTGTTTAGTGACAATAAAAAAAAATGAAAAAGCCAAAAAGAATTTTAAAAAGAACTATAACTTTCTCTCAGCTCTGATTGGCTACGACACATGACCAATCAGAATGCTTCGTGCCCTGAGAGGAGGACGTGTAACTGTGTAAATCTCCCATAATGCCACACTCTGTGTGTGTGTGTGTGGTTATACAGTGGTGACGGTGAGGAGGGAGTTTGGGATCTGCACGTTCTCATCGTGTGTCCCAAGTCGTGTCCCGTGAGTCAGCAGCTCCTCCACCGTCGTCCAGTCGTCCAGCAGCTTCCTGTTCCTGAGGCGGCTCAGCTTCCTCTGACTCAGCTCCATTAGCACGGTATGTCCGCTGCTGTCTCCGCCCACACTGCTGTTACTGTTAGGCCCGCCCCCTCGGAGAGCCTCGCGCTTCTGCCGCTGCTTCTGCAGCACCTGTTCGCGGCGTTCTGAGCGGCTCCAGTAGCGCCCCACCCTTCGTATTTCCACATTTGTTTCATCGTCTGTGCTAATGCCACCGCCGCGCTCGTCTGCTAGCCGGAGCGCCCGCTCACGCAACAGCTGGTTACGCATCGCTCGCGGGTTCGGCGGCCCCGGTGGAGGTTTGTGTGCTGATGATGTAGTGGTGGTGGTCACGTGACCCTCAAGTGTGCTGTACGGACCATGCCGATTGGTGCTCTTAGGCCAAGTGTCGTTTCCTTCCTGAGACGGCGTGTGACTGAGCGTATGGAACCGCCCTCTTTCTTGCGCTCCTGGTGGCTCTTTCTCACATTCCTCTTTTATACCTGTTGGTGGCTCAGTGAAGCTTCTCCCCCTGCTGTCATGGCAATAGGACTGTAGCGGTGGAGCAAAATGGTGGTCGTCAGTGGAGCTGGAGAGACTAGGCTGGCTTATAGCGTGTTTGGGGCGTGTCCGTGACATGTGATGTGCGTTTTGGGCAGGGAGCGTTGCGTGGGCGTGGGGTGGGCCATGTGATGGGAGTGCATCACGGGGATGGTGCGTGTGTTGGGCAGATGGAATAGGGTGGCTGTGGGGCGAAGCATGTGAAGGGCGTGAATCATGGGCGTGGTGTGCGAGTTGGGTGGGGAGTGTAGCCTGGGTGTGGGGTGGGGCATGTGAGGAAAGGATATCATGGGTGTGGTGTGTCTGTTTAGCAGGAAGTGTAGGGTGGGCGTGGCCATGGTGTGTGCTGTGTAATGTAAGTGTATTGTGGATGTGGTGTGTATCTTGGGCAGGGAGTGTTGTGTGGGCGTGGCCATGTGCCCCATGCGATTCAGATGTACAGTTTATATGGGTGGGGAGCACAGCATGGGTGTGGCCATGGTGTGCACCATGTGAAGGATGTGTATCAGTGGCATGGTGTGTGTGTTGCGTGGGGAGCGTAGTGCGGGTGTGGTCGTGCTGTGTTGTGTGTGACGTGGCGGTACTGTGGGTGTGGCGTGTGTGTTGGGTGGGAAGAGTTGCATGATACGAGTGTGCAGGGAGATTGGGGTGTTGGGTAGGATGTGGGACGTTGTTAACATGATGTCCAGCTTGATTAGCACTGTGTGTAGGATGACTAGCATGGTGCATAGAGGGTGCAGGATGATTAGCATGCAGTGTGGTGTAGTTAGCCAGATGTGAATGGTGTGTATGGTGAATAGCTTGGTGTGCAGCGTAGTTAGCATGGTGTGTAGGGTGATTAGCAGGATGTGGAATGTGATTAGCATGGTTCCTAGGATGGTTAGCATGAGGTGTAAGATGATTAGCATGGCTCATAGGGTGATTAGAATGATGTGTAAGATGATTAGCATGGTGTGTGTGATAGCTAGCATTGCACAGCACATCTGTTTCAGTTTCCTCAGTTAGCTGTTGCTGCAGCGCGTGGCTGTAGCGGTTTAGCGTCACGCTGCAGTAATTAGGTGATGCGGGGTGACTCGCCCTCCTGCGCTGCTCCACATGCACAGGGCGGTGGTGTAGCGTCCTGCTCCTCCTCAGCATCCCTGATGACCCATGCTGTTGGCCGCTGGGAGAACTGCAGGTAGAGAAAATGGCGGCGCTGCTCGAGCTGTGGTGGTTCGGACACGGATGCTCACCATTGTGCAGCTGCGCAGATGCGACCCTGACCATCTGCCGCGGGTGAGTATCCGCGTCCACGCACTCGCCATCGGGCTGTGTTGCGAGTGCCTCAGGGATGGCTTCTAGCTCACGATGTGCTTTCTGTGTGTCCATGCACAGGTTCTGCAGCTCCCCCTGGTGGTGGAGCCGTGAGTTATACACCCGCATGCGTTTCTCCAGCAGACGCTGAAAGCGCAGGAACTCGGCCGTGCTCACGCTGTAGAAGCCCGAGTCACTCAGCTCCGATGAAATGAATGACTCGGACGAAGGTGATCCTCCTCGTACTCGTGTCCCTCGACCTCCCTGGTGGGCGTGGCACTCATCTAACCCTTCCTCCGTCTCCACTCCCGAAAGCTCCCCCTGGTGGAAGCTGCCGTCTGTCCAGCCTAGGCCGCTGTCCAGCTCGTGATGGAGGGGGAGATATCCCACTGTCTTCTCCAGAACATAGTCCTCGTCCTCTGTCTGCAAGCAGAGGCAGAAATTAATAATCATGCTCAGTTTTATTTCATACTTATTGTATATTAAGATTTGATATTTCTATAAATTCAATAAAGGAATAATATTTCTATCGGCAGAATTCCGTCAGCTGCAGGGTGGAAGTCCTCACTGCTCTCGGCTCTGTTTTATTGCCGCGTCTTGATGATTAATGCCATGTGGTTGCTTAGCAACACTCAACATATCTGCATAACATTTGGTGTTCGAGGCAGTGAAAGAGTTTACACTCGGTCCTCATTCTTCTGTTCATCTCTTTAATCATTTCATCAAGAATTAACACCTAATGAAGTCTGAATAAAATGACACTGTTGGATTTACTCCTTATTGCCTTAGTTATTCCAGACACACACACACACACACACACACACACACTAACCTGGCTCTGGAAGCTGCTGGGTTCCTCCATGTTGGAGTTGCAGCAGGACAGGAGACAGTTGTGTTTCTGAACAGCTTTAGGAGAGAACTCGGGATCCTGATGCACAGAAACAGGGGCATGTTTCAAAACACTCTAATGTGCTAATGCTAACTTTATGCTAACAGTATGCTAACATGGCTAATTAGGTGAAGTGAAGCTTCAGGAAATCAGCTTGTGATGTTAAAGCTGGGGATGTGAAGATAGGAGAAGAAGGAGGAAGAACAAGAGAGACATCAGGATATACAGATGGAAATAAAGATGGAGGGATGGATTAGGACATGGATTAGGGATCGACTCTGAGTGTGTGTGTGTGTTCGCCCAAGAGCCGTGTGATCTTTGTTAGTCCTTTTCATGATTCTGTTGATGTGGATTTTACAGTCAGTCTCACACACACACACACACACACACACACACACTGCACCTACATGGCGTGGAGCTGTTCGCTTGTCCTCGAGGTCCCGCGGAGCGTTGGGGAGATACTCGTATCTGCCTCCGTCTCCATGGTTACCAGGCAGGCTCACATGACTGTAGCAAGGCCTGAAAGAAACACACACACATACACACACATCAGTCAGTGAGAACACATCTTGAACAAATCAACACACACCTCCACACAGCCGTGTGCTCACGTTAGGGCCGGACACACCGACCTGACGTACACAGAACCTCTCTACAGCTTAACAGAGAGAGAGAGAGAGAGAGAGAGAGAGACATGTAGACAGACAGACCGGTGTGGTGATTCGATCCGTCCTCCTCGGTCATGCTGCTCAACACTGCAGTAAGAGTAAAGAGCGTAACACACACTCAGTGTTGTGTGTCATATGGATGGCTGTATTTTTCTTTGCAGTTGCAGGCTGTGTGTGTGTGTGTGTGTGTGTGTGTGTGTTGTCTTTCTCAGCTGCAGATGCCTTGCATGTTTTGAGTCTGACCTCGTTTCTGCAGAAGAAAAACGACTCTGTAAATACGACACTGTTAGCGCGTTAGCCTGCAGCATGAACATTTTATCCTCTTTCACCACACACACACACACACACACACACACACAGAGAGTTAGCAGATTTCTTCCACTAATTCCTGTCCCTGAGTTAGCTCTGCTCTGACTCCTCCAGGACTCGGTGCATCTTGTCCACCTGCTGCTCGAGCCTCAATCAGCGGCTGCGCTCTTCACTCAGAGACATGAACACGCTTTGATCTTCAATAAATTATTTCCAAACATTTAAACATATTTTGAAAAGTTGCAATTCCATAAGAGTCCATTAGGAGCCATCAAACCCAGAACTTCCAACTGAGTGACTTTAACTACTTATTAAACGTTATTAAAAATATACAGACTGAGACAGATCTGAGAACCTGGGGGAGAAGATCCAGCTGTGGAGAACATCCAACTCAGGAGAACATCCAGCTGAAGTCAGTGAGAAGGTAAAGAGGGGATCAATCAGAGAAGCCTAGAGGAAAATCTGCTCCAGTCTGTCAGAGTCCTAAGGCTGGGGGTGGAGCTTCACCTTCCAACAGGACAAGAGCCATGGGCGTTCCTCCAAAGCATCTACACCCATAACCTGAACGTTTGAACATGTGAAACTCAAGACCTTAATCTGACTGAGCATCTGTGACAAGAGGATCGACGCTCTCTTTAAGACTAACAGCACCAACAGCAACACCACCACTTCTAACACCACTACCACCACCACTACCACCACTACTAACACCACTACCACCACCACTACCACCACTACTAACACCACTACCACCACCACCACTACCACAACTACTAACACCACTACCACCACCACCACAACCACCACTAACACCACCACTAACACCACTACCACCACCACTACCACCACCACTACCACAACTACTAACACCACTAACACCATTACCACCACCACTACCACTATTAACACCACCACCACTACCACCAGTACTACCACCACCACTAACACCACTACCACAACTACTAACACCACTACCACCACCACTACCACCACCACCACTACCACAACTACTAACACCACTACCACCACTACCACTATTAACACCACCACCACTAACACCAGTACTACCACCACCACTACCACCACTACCACTATTAACACCACCACCACCACTACCACCACCACCACTACCACCACTACCACCACCACCACTACCAACAGCAACAACACTATCACCACCACTACCAAAAATAACACCAATATTACCACGAACAGGAACAACACCAACATCAGCACCACCACCCTCAGTGCTCTCCATCCAGTCTGTCACCAATAGTCACGTGACTGTGCAGCAACAGACGGAGGTTGTTATTGCCCCAGGGGTTATTTCTCCATCCTGTTCAGCCCGAGTGAAAAAAACAATAATGAGAGTGCGGGCTGTGAGGCCCTGCCCCTGACTCCTGCCGTAATGAGAAAGTGAGTATATCTGTAAATCATCTCACTCCTCCACACACACACACACTCCTGCTTCTCTTCACACTTCCTGTCTGAGCCCACAGACTGGCAGCTCGCCGCTCATTAAAATTAGACCCTCGTTTATTAAAAGCTGTGAGTTTGTATCTGACACCACGTCTGTGCATCGGAACGCAGCGTCCAATCACATTTGTGCAAAACGGTCACTGGGACGTGTTTCACAGACGTAACACACACACACACACACACACACACACACACCTGTCTGAGGTGGCGCTGTCCCACGGTCGCTCCGTGTGTGTGCTGCTGTCTGATGATCTATGATACTGTAAGCTCCGCCCCCGTCGCCCTTCTATTTGCACTGTGATTGGCTGCTCGTAACTGGTCAGGATTCGTAAAGCCTCTTGGTTCCGTATATACCTCAGATCCTGTGCACTCACCTGGAACACACACACACACACACACACACACACTTTTTCATGAGTTCAGATGATCAGACAAATAAATACAACAACAAGATTATATTTTAAAATATTTCTCAGGGTCCAGATTTTATTTTAATACCATAATGGTGCTTTTTCCCAAAAGTATTGGCACCCCACCTATAATATTTGGTCTTAGCTGATTTTATGAAATATGCTAATTTTAGCATTTTAATTATAAACATGCTAATTAGCACCTTAACTAACAGGCTGCTACAGCTTTGAGTTATGACATTCTGATTTTTAGAGACTCTTTAGTCCGGCTCAGAATACAACCTGTGTGTGTGCGTGTGTGTGTGTGTCTACGGCCAGTTTCTAGGCATTACTAAACCCATAAGAAGGAATGTTCAAATATGCAGTTGCAACACACACACATGGAAATGTAATTATTTATAGTACAGTTATTATACTTGTGAATGACATGTAACAGATCAGACTAAATATACTCAATTCAGGTGTGTGTGTGTGTGTGTGTGTGTGTCCGTGTGTAGGTTGAAGCAATCTCTGCAGTCATAGACACACACACACACACACACACACACACACATAAGCAAGGGTTGTTCTTAGCATTACCTACCACATCGTGACCACAGAATCAATTCACATCTTCAAACACACACACACACACACACACACACACACACAGTGGACACTCACCCCCATTGTTCCGTCGCTCATCCACGGCCCTGACAGCCGACAGCCCATTGCCAAGGCAACGGATCAGCACAGTCACTAAGTACCAGCAGAGAAATGCAGAGAAAATTCTTCGCTGACACACTCATACACACACACGCACACACTCATGCACACACATTCATCCACACACACACACACACACACAGGAGAGAAAGAGAGAACGATGCTCGATGAGATGCAGATGCTGAAGAAGAACAGAGAGAGAGAGAGAGAGAGAGAGAGAGGTGGATGAGATGTGAGCCTCCTTCTCCTTCCCTCCCTCTGAATCCGTCTCTCCCCTGCTGCCAGTCACTGGACATAGCCACACCCCTTTCTGTCTTCCTGCCCATCAGCTGATGATGTCACAAGCCCCACCCTCACGGAGCTGCTCTCCTCAAAGTGTAGCAACCGTTGCTGGAGCGTAAAATCCTGCCCTCAATTAAAGTTTCTGCTCTGATTGGTCGTTGAGGATGTCTGTGAGATTACAGGGAGCTGTGATTGGACAGCGAGGCTAGATATGAATTTCTACATCAGGTCATTTAGAGCTTCATTCTCATTTCAGCCATATGCCAGAGTTTCGAGTAGAGAGGACACGACGTCCTGCTTGGAGCATGTGGTGCAACACAGACAGAGACACAGGGACTTCAGGGGGAAATGGGGAAGAAATTACGATTAAAGGTGCAATACACATCCTCATATTTACCACCCTGTTATTTATCTGGCTTAAACGGGACCTGGGTACTAATTTCGTACCATAACATGGAAGTGTGCTGGTATGACAATAAAGAATCCTTGAATCCTTGAATCCTTGAAAAAGACACTGCGCTCAGGATGCTGTCACGGTGCTGCTGCCTTAGAGGATTGTGAGGATGGGTGTGGAAACCTGCACCTTCTTCTGGTAGTGCTCTCTGGTGGCCAGGGTACTGGAGTTGATGGTCCAGAAGAAGTTCTCTGCAGGGTGGATGCCAAAAAACTTTGTGCTCTGCACTCACTCCACCCATGGCACCGTTGATGCTGAATGGGGTGTGGCCAACTTTGGACCTTCTGAAGTCTCCCCAACATTGATGTTATCCTTGTACCAGTCGGTCAGCCGTCGCATCTCCTCTCTGTATGACATCATCGTAGTTCATGAGCTCCACTTTGCTGGAGTCATCAGAGAACTTGACGATGTGATTCACAGTGGAGCTGGAGGTGCTCTTGGGGGTCGTCAGTGTAGACATTCATTCATTCATTCATCTTCTATACCGCTTTATCCTTTTGATCAGGGTCGCGGGGGGCCTGGAGCCTATCCCAGGAGGCTTTCGGGCACAAGGCAGGGTACACCCTGGACAGGG
>JAQMYL010000016.1:23230731-23246970 GCA_030014365.1 Clarias pachynema | reverse complement strand
GCCGTTATGAAGCTTTACAGAGCAGAAGTAGCAGATATACATCTCAATATCAACTGTTCAAAGGAGATTATTGTAGATTTTGGATAAACGCCTTCAGTATGGTTTTACAGACCATTTAGTTAAAAGGGGTGTACAAACTTTTGACTGGTGGTATATATATATATATATATATATATATATATAGAATCCTGATCCACACTCCATTACAGTAGGTGGTAGTAATGAACCTATATGTGTTTGCAAATCATCATAAAACACCAAACGAAGAAGATAGATCATTTTAATTTAAACATCATTTCATATTGTGAGTCTGACTGATGACGCACAAAGGAAGTTCTGCTTACAAACTTCTTCAAAGTTGAATGACTTAAAAAAAATAAAAATCATTCATCCACTCATCTTCTGTACCGTTTTACTCTATACAGGGTCACGAGGGCCTGGAGCCTACCCCAGGAGACATTAGGTGCACATACACACTATGGACAATTTGGGAACGCCAATTAGCCTAATCTGCATGTCTTTGGACTGTGGGAAGAAACTGGAGTACCCGGAAGAAACCCACCAAGCACGGGGAGAACATGCAAACTCCATGCACACATACACAGAGACCCAAGGCAGGTATCGAACCCTTGACCCTGGAGGTGCGAAGCCACAGTGCCGCCTAAATCATAAATATATAACTGAAATAATAACAATGTAAAATGTGGCTTATATGATCCTGCACCATGTTGTTTCTGCGCATTGATAACAGCGGCTCTGGGAGTAGTGTAGCTGCAAATCACAGGTTTAGATTAACATGCTCGTTCTAATACGTTGTCACTTCTTTAGCAACCCCTCATGCATCTTTACTGTAAGGACAGCTGAGGGGACGAGTGTTTATAACTGCTGTAACGGCACTGACAACAGAAACAAACTTGTGGACATGACATGGACGGTTCACGGCATTGAATGTAGCTATAAATTAATAAAAAGCGTAATGGGATGTGATGTCACTTTTCAGCGTTTGGAGCGCAGCAGAAACTCCGCTTTGTATCAGTCTGTGTACCAGCTCCGCCCTGTTTCATCGCTTCCTGAATAAATGACATCATCCAGTGCTACAATTCAACTGAAATCTTTATTTTTTTTTTAAAAAGAAGAAAAAAAGGACATTTCTTTACAAAAGAAAACTCACTCATCACAGTTGAGTCACAGTGTCTGCTCACTGTGTAATAAAGTGAAGATAACACACAGGGGACATACAAGGGTGTGTGTGTGTGTGTGTGTGTGTGTGTGTGTGTGTGTGTGTGTGCTTTTACATCCTGTCATGGTCCTGGTCCAGAGCTGAAATGGTTCTTCAGTTCTGCGTTTCTTTCCAGCTTGCACTATGTATGTGTGTGTGTGTGTGTGTGTGTGTGTGTGTGTGTGTGTCTCAGCGCACGCCGCTCCCTGGCAGCACCTGCTGTTTGCGTATTTTGGCGAAGAGCTCAAGGTACTGGTTCATGGTGTCCATGCAGTCGGCCGGAGCGAACAGCCCCTCAGGCTTACTGCTGAAGACGGAGGGCAGCTCAGGAACGCTGGAGCTCAGGAAGCTCTGCATGAACTCCTTCATCAGGTTCCAACAGTCACCAGGAACAACGCAAGCTGAGTACTCTACCTGTACACACACACACACAGTGTGTAAAGGACATCAACTGCTTGTGTGGGTATTGTATTGTATTGTGTTTATGTGTGTGTGTGTGTGTGTGTGTGTGTGTGTAAGACCTCTCACCTCCACTGAGATCCCCCGAGCGCTGGAGCTCATGGTTACCGTGCCGACTTTAATCAGGAAGTCAGCGTAGCGGTAGCGTGCGCCGCGGCTCTCCACCTTGTGGCCTTTAGCATTCTGGAAGTGGCTCTTCAGCTTCACCATCAGCACATCGAAGTTAGCGTCCGCCGCTAGAGTGGGGCCGCCGTCAAACAGCGCCAGGCGACTGAGAGGCGTCTCTGAGTTATGCATCACGTACAGGAGCTTGGAGGGCTGGGCTGATACACACACACACACACACACACACACACACACACAATTCTCATTATAAAGCCTGAACTGTAATGACAAGGACTTTTCCCTCTGTCCTGCTTAAAGTGGGAGGGACTAATCTTTGTCACTCTAGTATAAATCCTGCTTCCTCCAAGCACAATGCTGATGTGTAGTGTGGTGTAGTGTGTGTAGTGTGTGTGTGTTATTTTACCCCCGGTGTTTGCTGTGGCGTGATACGTCTCACAGTCGACGAAGAAGCTGCCCTGCTTCACCGCCCCGAGCTGCTCCAGTCTCTTATGCAGCTGCTCCACTGTCTGCTGTACACTCTTCCCCTCCACCACCGGCACCTGACACACACTGACACACACACACACACACACTTATTCAACTTATACTTACACTTACATACTGGCTACTATTATACATATCATTTATTAAAAATATATAATATTAGTGAGAATAATAAGTTAATGAAGCAATTATAATGTTGACAGGAATGTATTGTTCTCTCTCTCTCACACACACACACACATTATCACTTCAACACTGTTAAAGTAACCGCATATCTCTAATACGAGATTTTAATACAAGGCCCTAAATAATTAAACTAAGATTATTCAGTAAAACACTCACCAGGTGACGCCCATCTCACACACTCTTATTCAAATGTAGCACAAAATATTTGGTCCGGCGCAAAATTTGTTCCCTTCCGGTGTCACACAACTGCTTCCGGTTTATTCCACAACTGAGGCGTTGTTTAAAACAAATAAATAGAATTAAATGCTTTAGTATATTTTTCTCCGTGGTGTTTTGTGTGTAACTCTGGGGTTTAGAAGAGGAGATTTTCACCATTTCACCGGAAAGTAAACACAAACTGTGCGGATCTGCGCATGCGCGTTCGCCATTTGCTCTGAGCGGAAGCCCCACGTGTGTGTGTGTGTGTGTGAGTGAGTGTGTCGGGACCGGAGCAGAGTATCACGCCGCGTGCGTGCGTGTGTGTGTGTGTGAGTGAGTGTGTCGGGACCGGAGCAGAGTATCACGCCGCGTGTGTGTGTGTGTGTGTGTGTGTGTGTGAGAGAGAGTGTAGTGGAGGTGTAGCGGTGAGATGCCGAAGGTGAAGCGGGTTAAGGCGGAGCGGCGCCGGGGTTCGGGCCCCGTGTCTGTGTCTCTGGCGGATCAGATCCTCCAGGGAGACGCGGCGCTCCGGGACACACACCGGGACACACACCGGGACAAGCAGCGCAGAGCTCAGGGCGAGGACGAGGAGGACGAGTATGTGGACCAGAAACTCTCCCGGAAAATCCTGCAGCAGGCCCGCATCCAGCAGGAGGAGCTACAGGGGGAGTACGGCCTGAGGACCGGGGGGGGCACCAGGGGGGGCACAGGGGGGGGCACACTGCCTCCTGCACTACTGGGTCAGTCTCACACACACACACACACACACACACCACCATCAGATGTAGAACCACGAGGTGTTTTATGTCCATATTTAACAGATTTAACACATTGTCTGTAATGGTGTGTGTGTGTGTGTGTGTGTGTGTGTGTAAGGAGTCTCCAGTGTGAGTGGTGTGTAACAGTCAGTGTAAAAGCAGTTCTCACATCATCAGCACATCTTTAACCCGACATGCTGTGATTGGTTTACTGAGTGTGACACTGATGTACACTACATCCTGGTGTCTGTAGTTACGATGTGTGTGTGTGTGTGTGTGTGTGTTTGCGCGCCGATGCCTCTGCAGGTGCCAGCAGTAAGGATGCCGAGTCGGACGAGGAGTGGCCAGACGTGGGAGAGGAGCAGGGAGAAGGTGGCACAGAGGTGGAGGTGGACCTGGAGGACGAAAAGGCCATCCAGATGTTCATGAACAAGAACCCACCTGTCAGGTAAACTCTCTGCCCCGTGTGTTCTTCTACCTCATGTTGTTCTCACAGACAGTCGCGTATGAAACACACTGATGGACTGAAAACATCTCTCTTACCTCAGGCTCTCTGTTAACAGTGTGTGTGTGTGTGTGTGTGTGTGTGTGTGTGTGTGTGTGTTTATGCGAACTTGTTTACTCCACCAGCTGATTTCTGTATGATTGATGACGTAAACAGGGTGTAGTTAATTTCTTTAATCTTAGGTTTATCACTAGAAGATCTGACATGAAGGTCCCACGCTGTCCCACGACCCGTCACAGCACAGTCGTAATAATGTTAATAAAAACACTGAAATCACATGCAGTGAAGCTCCTGGGGCGAGGACATGAGTGGTCTGAGGGGAATGATCCGTCTCAATGTTTATTGAATCTGTGACATGTGGCCAGTAGGGGGCAGCAGTGAGTGGGCTCCAAAATGTCTGTAAGCCTGAGAGCCTGAAAAAAAACTAACCACAATTACTGACATTCAGCTTAGAACCTGAAGTAAGACCTACAATGTAAACTGTGTGTGTGTGTGTGTGTGTGACAGGCGTACTTTAGCTGACATAATCATGGAGAAGATCACAGAGAAGCAGACGGAGGTGGGCACGGTGATGTCGGAGGTTTCGGGGCAGCCCATGCCTCAGCTGGACCCGCGGGTTATAGAGGTGTACAGAGGAGTCAGTAAGGTGAGGCCACGCCCATGCCATTCCCATAACCACACACACTTCCTCAAAGGAACTTGATAAAACAAAAAATGTCTTAACAGTGCCTTGCAAAAGTATTCAAACCCCTTACACTATTCCACATAAACTCTATTTATTAATTAGGTGACTTCTGAAGGCAGTTGGTTCCACTGGATTTTAGTTAGGGCTCTCAGAGTTAAGGGGACTGAATACAAATACACCATTTTAAAAAATTACAATTTCACAATGATGTGTCACTTTGTGTTTGTCTGTCACATAAAATCCCAATAAAGCACATTTACGTTTGTGGTTGAAGCGTGACAAAAAGTGGAAAAGTTCAAAGGGTGCGAATACTTTTGCAAGGCACTGTTGTGATTTTCTTCCTGGCTGCTGTGATGTTATCATGTGTGTGTGTGTGTGTGTGTGTGTGAAAAGTTTTCTAAAGATGAGTGGCTTGCTGCTGATGAAGCGTGTGCTTGGCTCCTCACTCTCACGTGTGCTGCAGCCTGGTGTGATCACGGCCTTCTGTACTGACTGTGCGGTTCTCTCTCAGGTCCTGTGTAAGTACCGCAGTGGGAAACTGCCCAAAGCGTTTAAGATCATCCCGGCACTGTCCAACTGGGAGCAGGTCCTTTACCTCACCGAGCCTGAGACATGGAGCGCAGCGGCGATGTACCAGGCCACACGGTGCGACACACACACACACTCTCAGTGCCTTATCTATAACTGCAGCTGCGTTATTCATATATTGAACATGTGTATGCAGGATTTTTGCATCAAACCTGAAGGAGCGAATGGCTCAGCGCTTTTATAACCTGGTTCTGCTGCCGCGGATCAGAGACGACATCGCGGAGTACAAGAAGCTGAACTTCCACCTGTACAGCGCTCTAAAGAAGGCTCTGTTTAAACCCGGGGCCTGGTTTAAAGGTCAGGTGTGGTTTATGTTATGGTGGTGGTGGTGATGTTGATGATTTCTGGACAGAACAATATTATGCTGTATAATCAGTCTGGTCTTTATCAGAAGTTGCATAATTATATTAGAGCACTAGGGGGCAGTATTGTTATTCGCTTACTCTGCATACTGTTGATTGGAGTCAGGAGTCCAGAGTACTAAACCTGATAATAAACTGCTGAGTAACATGTGATATGAACAGCCGATGTAACAGTGCTAACGAACTAATCAGCAGTAATTGATGAGTGATGGATTTCTCTCCTGCAGGAATCCTGATCCCGCTGTGTGAGTCAGGGACGTGCACTCTGAGAGAGGCCGTCATCATCGGCAGCATCCTCACCAAGTGCTCTATTCCTGTACTGCACTCCAGGTAGCACACACACACACACACTCTCTCTCTCTCAACGTGTAGATCTCAGTTTCTAGCCTGTTGCGATGTGTACTTTGGGATCTCTTTATGTCCTAAACGACTGACTCTTTGGAGTGGGACGCAGGAGAAGTAAGAGAGACAGTGACCTAGTCGCTGATGAATATTGTAGTGTACAGTACAGTACAGTGTACTCCAGAGTGTCACATTTCAAATATCTGATTGTGTCTCTGTGTCTTCCTGCAGCGCCGCCATGCTGAAACTGGCAGAAATGGAGTATAACGGAGCAAACAGCATCTTCCTTCGCCTGCTGCTGGATAAGAAGTACGCGCTGCCGTTTCGCGTGCTGGACGCGCTGGTCGCTCACTTCCTGTTGTTCCGGACAGAGCAGCGCGTACTTCCTGTGCTGTGGCATCAGAGTCTGCTCACACTGGTGCAGCGCTACAAGGCCGACCTGTCGTCAGAACAGAAGGCGGCGCTCCTGGAGCTGCTCAAGGTCCAAACGCACGCGCAGATATCAGCCGAAATCAGGCGCGAGCTTCAGAACGCAGAGTCACGAGACCAGGAGGACGCCACGCCCGCCATGGCACTGGACTGAAAAACACACCACTCTCAAATCAGGACTTTATATCTGAGTGTATTCACCCTGCTGGAGGTACACTGAGTACAACGGCCCGTTACTGCCCTGTTACTGCCTGATCACATGTTAATAAACCTGTTTATTACAGTCTAATGTTAGTGGAGGATGGAAAAGGAGAAGTCACATCGCTCAGAACGGAGTGTGTGTGTGTGTGTGTTTTCATATACAGGTGAAACTGTGGTCAGTGTACCATTTAATTCAACTTATTTCTGAATATCAAATTAAATGTAAATAAACACTTTTTCCACTAAAAGTGTTTATTTTACACTAGTGTCACGTTGCTTTTATGAAGCTGTTGGTTAATTTCTAACATAATCAGTGTGTTTAGACTGAGGAGTGCCCTTGAAAGGTCAAGTTAAGGCCAGATATTACACACTTCATACCAGATTATTAAATATGTAATAAATATAGACTGTAATATTGTGTGTGTGTGTGTGTGTGTGGTTATTTAACTATGTCTTTTTTGCCTCCTTTTGTGGATAAATTTCACTAAAATCACTCAATTATTAAATCAGTCAAAGATCAAGTGTTGAAGGTTTGGTTTTAGTTTTAAATCTTTTGTATTTATTAATGTGTGTGTTTGTGTAATAAATCCACTTCCGGTCACTTTATATTATATAATACACGCAGAAGGCTCGCGTGAGAATTAGAACGTGCGAACGGTCTCGCGCGCGGGAAGCCCGGGCGCCATTTTGAGCTCCCTCCTGACAGGAGCAGGCTAGCGGAGAAAATACTGATAAACCCAGCATGTTTAGTGTTTAGTATATTGTTAACTGTGTCTGCTGGTAGTTTAACTAGCTAGCACTGCATTCCCGTCGTTTAATGAGTGACTTGAGCTGTTTAAAATAAAGGTTAACTCGAAATTTAGCTTAAAAACAGCTCTGCTAACTGGTTAGCTTCGTGGCTAAAGCTTAACAGTTAAATTGCTCGACTCGGAGGGTTTACTCAGACTAAACACTGTCACTCTTATTGGTATTTAATATTCACATGGATTTGATTTGTCACGAAGACAAGCTCGAGGCCGCCCCAAAGCACAGGCTGGTTCGGGCGGTCCGTGACCCGGTTCTGGTGGAGGATGGCCGGGTCTGGAGAAACCTGAAGAGTTTGGAGAAAAACTACGCCGTGCCACAGTCTTATTTCGGCTCCGTCCAGACTGAGGTGCAGCCGTACATGAGGAGGATCCTCACAGGGTGGATGTTACAGGTATCTGATTTAACTGGAGTACTAAATATAAATGAGACCTGGTGTCCGATTGGGTGTTATTTATTTTACACACACACACACACACACACACACAGATGAGTAGAGATGTGTCGTTTGCGGAGGAAGGAGTCGATTCATTGAAGTGAATCTTAAGAGCCGAGTCGGTTAGCAGTGTTTCTTCCCGTTTCACTGTTTATAGGCATATTAATAAGAATCGCCTTTTAATTTAATCAAGTAAACGTCTCATGAAAATTAGTTTGTAACATTGTAACCTGTTTGTTAGTGTAAACAGTGAGGCGTGGGTTTGATTCTCAGCAGGACACCGTTGCAAATCCAGTGCAATTAACAGTATTTTGTTTATTAAAAAATATAACAATGCGGGAACAAGCACAAAAGAACAATTACTGGTGAAAATATCTTCTCGCATCTCTATCTCTACCTCATGTGAGAACCGAAGTGGGAGTCGACTCTGAATCGTAATGCAAGTGATTTGATTGACTGTACAAAGAGTCAGAGTTCCATCAGTGCTGCTGACCTTTTCACTCCAGACTCACATCCAGGTGAATTAATGTGTCCTGAAGTCACACAAACACCATACCACAGTCAAGGAAATCGTTTCTGAAAAAGTCAAATCGGGACTTTTGACAGTACAGAATTACAGAACACAGTTCTGAGAGTAAAATTTGAGCAATTTCCCTCTGGGATTAATAAAGTTCTTGAATCTTGAAAAACTCCCTTTATTTCTCTGTATAATCCCCTGATACACTAATGCACTTATCCCAGTGTTTCACTAGTGCTTGAACACCATCAAGGTAGAAAGTTCTCTCAGCAACTCCTTTAATAATAATAATAATAAAATAAGCTTGTTTTGATTACCAAAGGTTGCGTTGTGTTTTTCGCAGGACAGTACTGCCCACCGCACCAGCTCCACATTACAGGAGCTCGGCTGGGAGTTATCGCCTCATCCTCCTGTACAGTCCTGACCTCACTCCAAGACATTTTACATGTTTGGGCAAGCATTAAAGGAGTTCTTGGGAGGCCGGTGTTTCACAGGCTGATCATGGCTCCGGCCTTTCTACCTTGATGGTGTCCAAGCACTAGTGAAACACTGGGATAAGTGTAGCAGGGGATTATGTAGCGACATAAAGGGGGTGTTCTGTTATTCTGCACTATTATGAAAACTCCCACTTTAACTCAAACACCCTTTATAATTCCTCATGGTTTCCCCTTGGACTCAGTCTGATTTCCTGCTTTTGGGTTCTCCAGGTGTGTGAGGAACAGCGGTGCGAGGAGGAGGTCTTTCCGTTATCAGTTCAGTACCTGGACAGGTACATGGCTCAGTGCGAAATGTCCACGTCCAGTCTGCAGCTGCTCGGCTCCGCCTGCATGTTCCTGGCCTCCAAACTCAGAGACTCGGTTCCTCTGCGCGCTGTTGATCTCTGCATCTACACCGAGAGCGCCTTCTCCGTTACACAGCTACTGGTAATCTTCATAAAGAGCTGGTGATCTAATCATCACAGGTGGCTTATAAACCCTAGGCATCTTCACACATCACTGCTGATTGGCTTCTGTTATCGTGTTTAATTCAAATAACAGTTTGTCACCTAGAGCTAATGGGTTCTGTGTACAACTCCTAAATGTGTGTGTGTAGCAGTGGGAGTTACTGGTGGTGTCTAGGCTGAACTGGGATTTGGCCTCAGTGCTGCCTTCTGACTTCCTGGAGCCGCTACTGCAGGGACTTCCCATAATTCCTCCTGACCCCTCAGCCCTGCGCAAACACACATACACTTACATCGCTCTAGCTGCTACAGGTAAACACACACAGGTGCAGACTCACATAGCCATTTATTTCCATACAGGTACTGTGTCTCATGGTAATGGTTCTGTATAAACACGTTCTCTCTCTCACACACACACACAAAAGTAGTGCTGGCTCCAGAATATTCTATGTATATCAGTTTTGTGTGTGTGTGTGTGTGTGTGTGTGTGTGTGTGTGTGTGTGTCTGTTTGTGTGTGTCTGTTTGTGTGCCCAAGCAAAGTGTGATTTGAAACCCCTCTCCCCCACCTGCCCTTCCTCGTCCAGGAACTCAGGTAGCCCAAGGCAACCACAGGCTTATTATGGGATAGTGTAAGCCATTCTTCTGGGCTCAGCACTTCCTGCCAGTGAGCTATTGTGTATGAAAGGACAGAGACACACCTGTCTTAGAGACACAACACCTGTCTAACAAGGTGTGTGTACTCCTCCCAGTCCTGTGGCGTAGGCTGACGGTCAGTGGGGTCACAGAGGAGCTGTGTGTGTGTGTGTGTGTGTGTGTGCGTCCATTGTGCCTATTTTTATCAGAACTTTATATTAGCACACACACACACACAGGTTAATCACTCCCATACATAAATAGAATTAAACTCTATTGTGGCTTATTGAGGAGCAGATGCTGATCAGAGCAGTGTAAGGCAGTGCTGCCGTGGTGGTGATGTCATTGGTGATGTCATTGATGGCAGCGTTAAAGGAACAGATCGGTCAGATGAGAAATAAACACAATCTCCCTTTTAGCCCAAATGTAATCAGTCACACCGGGACCTGTTTGGTGTACAAAATGTGCTCTGTTTTATGTGTTTTTATTGGAAGTTTGTTACATGTTACTGATCATGTGGGTTGTTGGACTGCCGTGTGTCCTTGGGGAGCAGCTCACTACAGGCCCACTGTTAGCCTGAATCGGTCAGGGTAATGGATTATTAAACATGCTATAAACTTTATGCAGTGTATTACAGTTCAGTTATTCTGTACATGTGTTGCCGCAGGGTGAGTAGGTCCAGCTGCTATTTGAAGTGTGTGTGTGTGTGTGTGTGTTGCAGAGTTTACATTTTCAACCTATCTGCCCTCCGTTATCGCTTGTAGCTGTGTGACTGCTGCAGCTCGGCGTCTGAACCTGCTGGATGGCACGCTGCCCTGCGACACACTCCTGCAGCTCACGGCTAGCCTCTTAGACACTGACCTGGTGAGACTTTCATTTATTAGACTGAAGTGTCTGTCTATAAACATGAGCAAGGCTGCTAACGTGTGATAGTACGGAGTCTGATCGTGATGAGTTTCACGTCCTCTCGTCTCTGGTGTTGTTTGCGCTGCGCTCTCATCTGTGTTTTTCCACACAATATGCAAACACCGCGGGTGGAGTGGCCCAGGATAGCAGCCATCTGTCAATACACACACATGCACGCTGCCGTGTTGCTAAGGATATGAGTGTAAAGGAGTGTTGTGGTGTGTAACTGGGGGCAGCTTGGTTTGGGTTCGTTTCATACATCATGATTTAGTTTAAACTAAATTTTAAAAATGATGTGAGGCTCATGAACGCGTTTCTTCTTGTTCCTCCCAGGTGTCTCTCTGTAACTGTTACTCCGCCTTGGAGGAGACTCTGAAGGTCACTCTGCCCCCAGACCCGGCCCCGTGCACTTCGGACTCACCTGTCCATGAGGTCAGCAGCACCCAGGAAGTCAAACAGTCCCCTACAGAACCCTGTCAGGTGGATCACACTGTCAGATCACTATCAGGACGTGCGGACTGAAGAGATCAGCAGCACACGTGTTACATTCACACACACACACACACACACACACAGACACAGAGGTCAGTTATGGTGACTAGATCATACCTGCTGTTTAATGTTACATGTTCAAATATTCAGTTAAATCAAATATTACGTTTATGACATTAGGTTACTTATTAAAGGGTGGGGAAGATGGAGTTAATTTCTCATTATATTATTAATACAAAGTGTCTGGTTAAGGATTAAAATATACGTTTATTAGTATTAATAGATTTAATCAGGAGTGTCACTCCTAAGCTGCACATTCAGAAAATTCTCTGCTTATTAATTTCCCTGTAGTTTACTAAACCGCTGCTTTTCACTTCTGGTGTTCAGAAAGCTGTAAGTTCACTAAGATGCACTTGTATATATGTATAATGTGTGTTGTTTCAATGTTCCTATTGTTGTATCTACAACATGTGTGTGTGTGTGTGTTAAACTGCCTGCGTGGCACATTTCCTTCAGGTTTTGTATACCTTTGCACAGGGTTTGCATGTTATTTGTCCTTTGCACACTGCACCAATGCTGCTTTCCAAATGTCGCTGTGAGAGGGTTAAAGTGAAACCCGAAAGATATAATAAATATTAAAATATATATAAATATTTCTGCTTAAATAATACACTGCTGTTTTTAAAAGATCTCCTTCTTTTGGTGAATGTGTGTTTATCTTGATTAACACATGATAGAAGGGATGAAGTCGCTCTCTTTCCTCCCTGCCATGTTTCATTTCAGGGCCGAAACTCTTCAAGATGTGGTTCGTATCATTTGTATGAAGTAAGAGTCGACAGAATTAATCAATCAGGACGCCGCTTGCCGCCTCAGTCTGCACTTCAGGGCGCCTCAGGTGAGTCAGGACCGCAGTATGCTGTAGAGCTGACCAACATGTCTACAGAGGTAAGTACTGTAGTGCACCGAGCTTCCTGTTTAGACTGAACTCCGGCTCTGATGTTTACCTTCTCAGCACCCTTCAGTAATCAGACTATCATTTAAGCTATAAAACTAATCCTAAACCCAAGCCGTAGATATGAAATGAATAGATGGAAACAATAGCGTTTGTGTTTGTGAGTTTTTATTGCCCCACTGGTCCTGTATCGGTACAAAGTGTTTGCAGTTTGCCCTGCGGTGTTCAAGACTTCATTCGACGCGTGTACACGCCGTCTCTGACGGGAACACCAGTGTAAAAAACAAAAAAACCATCACAGTTTTGCAGTGTCGTTATGTTCAATTTTTTGAACAACAAATATAAACTCAGGTCTAATATGGCATTCACAATCATCATGAAAATAAAATTACTATAAAAAAAATAATTACATTTCAAGAATTATTTACGTTCTGCATCAGTTGGACAGTCCTCTGTCCTCGTTCCTTCAAAAGCAGGTTTTTCACAAATTAAAATTACACAAGCCCTCGATTAGTGAGTACAGATTACAAAACAGTTTTCACAAACGTCTCACAGTCTGTTTACTTGTACTAATCCCTATCACAGAGTAAATTCGTAAAGCAATAAACAGCCGTGTCTGGTCTGGGGTTTCAGCCGAGAGCGAGACTGATAACAGAATCTCAAAGGTTAATCGTTAACAAGTTTAACAAACTGTCGTTTTAAAATAAAGCCCTCTTATCACCAGTGGACTCTGAGCTACAAGCTTCTGATCTCAGAGAAGATAAACCAAAAGGTCGCTTCTGTAGTCTGATTATTACGCAGAATAAATTTGTTCTTAACTGTACTTTCAGCATCTTTGGTTCTTTTAGGTAATTTTCAGTTGTAAATCTCCCGAAACACGGTCCCAGTCACGTCACACACATGTTGTGGAAATGCTGTTTAAAAGGAGAATCACCTCTCTAATAACAGCTGCTTGATGAATTTTACTGTACTGTACCGCACTAACCCCAACACATTCCCTTTCTACGCCATTTTGGCTCAATAATAAAATGTGCTTCGTTTAATTCAATCAAACCCGTAACAGACTTAAGAAACAAACTTAAATCAGCCAGTTTTACTTAAACCAGTGTTAAAGTCCAGCTTTACAGTCGGCTCATGTTTCCAGTCCGTCATGCGGCCGCTACAAGTCTGTTCGTGGACCGGCGTCTCCACAACAAGTCCTTTCCCATGCAGAATCAGAACATGTCCTGAAACGGACTTGTCGGGTTCGAAGAAGTTTGTATCGAGAGTTTCAGCTTATGTGTGCGCTGTTCCACACAGACACGGGACTTTGGTCACGTCTCACAGTCTGTGTCACAGAATTTCCTTTCACCCATCTCGTCCGCATCCCATAATTCCTGCCTGCTTTCCTTCATGTCCAGTAGATTGTCGGCCGAAACGCTGCCGCGCATGGGGCCCCCTGCTGGACGGCCCACCTTCATTGCAGGTTCACGGCGATCAGGCAGGTCTAACCGATCGAAGGATTCCGATGAAAGAATGCTGTCCTCACTGATGGCAATGCTGGGACGAGATCTGATGCCCCCTGTCGGAAGGGATTCTGCTAGCTGGTCCAGGGAGCCGAACTCCCCGAATTCTTGCAGACCACTGGAGGAAAACTTTCCGTTACGTTTAAGGATTCCTTTCTGTCGCGGTGGCATGGCGGTACCCAGCTCAGGTTGTGGCGTTTGGGTGGAGTCGCTGCCCTCGGTGGACGAGGAGTAACCCGACTCCCTCTCTCTTTCCACCGGCTTCTTCAGGATTCCCTTGCGAGGGGGCGGGGCTGGGGGAGGAGGTGAAGGCTGGGCTGCAGGTGGCGCCACTACGGCATTCGTCATTTTCTCTTCCAAAGGTGGAACCTGCGGTTCTCCACACAACTTCTGTTTCAAGCTGCCACGTTTCTTCAGGATGCCTTTAAACGGCCTGGGCGCGGTGTTCTCCTGCATGCTCTGAGACACGTTGTTTTCTTTGCGCGATCTGCGGATTGAGCGCTGGCGCGTGATGGACGAGTCTCCCGTGACTCCTCCTGCTGGACGCAGAAGACAGCGCATTTTCGAGCCGCTGTGCAGCAGAGGTCGAGAGGTTCTCCGAAGCCAATCAGTGATTCGGGCGGAGTTGCTCGTTTGCGAAGACGTGGAAGTCGTCATTGTTGCTGTCGTCTTGTTCTCGGCCAGGAGGGGACACTGGTAGCCCCAGTTGAGCCACCAGTGGCCTGCAATTTCCTCTAGAGTTGCCCTGCGATCAGGGTTCACCATCAGCATCCATCGGATCAAACCACATGCATCTGTACAGGGAGAGACGTGGTGTTCAGTCTTTACCAGAACTGTTTACATCACAGGACACAAATACTGTAGTGTTTCAGCCGCACTACAGTCATTCCGCTAATTATTAATAATGCTGCTGTTATAATATTATAATAGTTATTTTGACAGAAAGGACACTTCCTTAAAACACAAGTACGCTGGTCTTGCTTGGATTCATCCAATCTGTGTTTTCCTGGACTTTGCTTTCTCGTATACAAAAGTTGTAAATGTTTGGTGACACTGATTTGTTGAGACGAGATACACCAAGAGTAATTTTTCCCCCATATATAATATAATATAATATAATATATAATATAATCTGCATGTTGGTTTGGTGATGTGACGGACGTCCTGTTTAAAGGGACAGAAGGAGGGTCAGTACCTGATGGCTTGTTGGGTTTGCGGTAGTCTCCGGTGCTGATTTGTCGCACCAGCGTCCTGTAGTCGTGGCCGTCGAACGGCATGGCCTCGTGCACCAAAGCGTACAGGAGGACGCCCAGAGACCAGCTGTCCACCTCCGGCCCTTTATACGGCCGCCCGTTCACGATCTCGGGCGAGGCGTACAGCGGGCTGCCGCAGAATGTCTGCAGGTACTCGTCTCTCCGGTACAGGTTCGACAGCCCGAAATCAGCGATCTGAAAACACACACACACACACACACGTGACATTAGCTACACACTCGCACGTCATCTCGCAGGCACTTCAGTCAGAGTGGGGTCCAGCCCACACGTTCCCATGGTAACCTGTTCACTGATGCCATGCTGGGTGTGTGTGTGTGTGTGTGTGTGTGCTAGCTGAGACGCTAGTGAGCGACGGTTGTGTGAGACGCGCCAAACACGGTGTTGATGAAACTGAGAGCTAAATGAGGCGAAGCCCGCGCTCAGGCCAAACACTGCGCAGTGAAAAGAGAACATCAACCTCTACAGTGCAGGTGATACTCATGGGTGTGTGTGTGTGTTCACAGATGCAGAACATCTCACTGCATATACACACAAAGGGTGTGAGCTTTATCGGTATGTGTTTATTCACTCTCTCGCTCACACACACACACACAGACAGAGCAGGTGCTGAGTGTCTCACCTTCACGTCTCCGTTTGCGTCCAGCAGGATGTTTTCCAGTTTCAGATCGCGGTGCACGATGCCGTTCTGTAAAAGCAGGAGGGGAAACAGTGTTAAATCATACCGCCATTAAAACTAAATAGTCTCACACACACACACACACACACACACACACACACACACACACACACACCTCACAGCAGAGTGTAAATATGTGGGTTAAGACCTTCAATGTGAGAAACATCCTATAAGCATAAAATGAAGTTATTTTACATGAGTATTTTGTAGTTTATGTATGTTTACTGTTTATTTCATGTGTCAGGGCTTTTTTTAACTTCACTGCGAGTGTATCTGTGTAATCACACCAAATTACTTATTATTAATAGTAATAATAATAATAATAATAATAATAATAACATTAATAAAGTCCATCATACATTATACCTTTGATGTGCTTCTGGTAATTAACATCTTGTTTGTTTATCTGCTTAAATCCACCTGAGGGTTTTGGTTTCTGTATAATTTCTCCTTCCTGCTCGGTAACTAAAACCTGACGCTCATTTAATTCTGTTTTTTTTTTTTGTGTGTGTGGGTGTGTGTGTGTGTGTGTGTGTGGGTGTGTGTGTGTGTGTGTGTTTTT
>JAQMYL010000016.1:23021309-23031309 GCA_030014365.1 Clarias pachynema | reverse complement strand
TATTAGTTTAATCAGCACTTGTTTCCCTATTTAGTGTTAAATGTTAAAAAATATCACCTCTTCAGACTGACTGTAAAATGATAAAATGCTGTGCAGTAAATGTTCATGATGCATTAATGCGCATTTACTGCAGTTCACCAGAAGAGGGAGACAAAGCGCTGGTTTAGACTTTAAATATTCCAAAGACACACATTAGACTAATTCAACATGGATTATTTTACGTTTATGCTGTTGTTATTAAAAGTTTTTGTTAGTGTTGTCTTATTTTGTATTTCAGAAGTGGAACTTCCGGAAGAAACAGAACCCACCGAACCCGGACCTTTGGGTGAGACAGAAACACACTTGCTATATAACACTCATCATCATCATTATCATCATCATCATTTAGGCATTTGGCAGACGCCCTTATCCAGAGCGACTTACATTTTTTTTATCTGAGCAGTTGAGGGTTAAGGGCCTTGCTCAGGGGCCCAACAGTGGCAACTTGGTGGTTGTGGGGTTTGAACCCGGGATCTTCCGAACCGTAGTCCAATGCCTTAACCACTAATAGTCGTTTGTACGTGAGTCAGCTCTTGTAAAATCCACACACATGTATGATCAACTCTCTCTCTCTCTCTCTCTCTCTCTCTCTCTGTCCTTTTTTAAGGAAACCTTGTGGTACCTTCACCACTCTTGCAGTGTACTTAAGCATTGAGCTGTATGAATTTGAGCTGTGAATTTATTTTTCCTTACATAAATGAAATCTAAATTATTATTACTTTGGGTAAATAAAGGTAGCATGACATTTCCTACATGACTTTCAGTTTATAAGAAGAACACTTGCATGATGAAAAAATTAAAATCTTTCTAGCACCTTGGTCCTGGAGGAACGTTGTTTCGTTTCACTGTGTACTAAACTGTATATGGTTGAAATGACAATAAAAGCCGACTTGACTTGGCTTGACATGTTCTCCCCGTGCTTGGTGGGTTTCCTCTGGGTTCTCTGGTTTCCTCCCACAGTCCAAAGACATGCAAATTATGCTAACTGGTGTTCCCAATTTGTTCCGCAGTGTGTGTATGTTTGCCCTGAGATGGATTGACACCTTGTCCAGGGTGTACCCCAGCTTGTGCCCTAAGTCTCCTGGGATAGGCTCCAGGCCCCCGCGACCAAGAATACAGCATAAAGTAGTATAGACGATGAGTGAGTGAGTGAGCGAATGAGTATAAACCCTGCAATAAGCAGTTTGGGATCCAGAAGTGTTGACATTTATTCATGATGTTGATTTGACTCCCTTTGAAATTCTCACTGTCTTGAATTCTGCAGACGATCGGTCATTTACTGAATATGAAATGCTTTAGAAAACAAATATTTTCAAATCACAGGAAAGAATGAGGACTTTTCAGTAGACAGTGCTCTAAAGACACGTATAAAAAAACAAGAACAAGTTTAGACGATCAATTGTTTCATTATTTTATTGTGAAAAATGAGAAAATGCCAGTTAACCATCAGGCTGTCATAATGTAACATGTCTGTAGTATTTACTGCACTTCACCAGCAGGTGGAGACAAAGCGCTGTTTTTGACAGAGTGCAATAGGATAAAATCCAGATTTGTTTTTCTTGATATAATCAGAGAGTGTCCAGGTGTGTGAGGTGTGTTTGTACATATGGCCAGAATAAATTGTGTGTGTGTGTGTGTGTGTGTTCAGACTGCCGTGAGGAAAAGTATCCCTGCACCAGACTCTACTCCGTCCACCAGCCGTGTAAACAATGTCTCAACAACATGTGTTTCTACAGGTCTGCACACACACACACACACACACACAGAAACAAACAAACAATCTGATCATTCTGATTCATACACATTCAGATTTCATACAAACTTCCATCATTCTGAGCTGCTTTGCGACAATAAAAAATGTTAAAAGCTGTAAACAAATAAAAATTTATTGAATTGAAACAAACACAAAAGTCTTACTGTGTGTGTGTGTGTGTGTGTGTGTGTGTGTGTGTGTGTGTGTTAGTCTACGCAGGGTGTATGTTATTAATAAGGAGATCTGTGAGAGGACCGTCTGCGCCCATGAGGAACTGATCAAAGGTAACAAATCAGCAGCTGTTTACTTCCTGTAGTGAGCTGAACTGGTGTGTGTTCGAGTCTGAATGTGTGTGTTGGAGATTGTTTGTTATTTTTCCCAACACACAAGTAAATGTACTTTACTGCCAGCTTTGATCATTGACATTAAACATGTGATTATTCAGATGACTAGAACTTAATTATGTCTCTCTCTCTGCCCCGTCTGTCTCTATTTTTGTCTCTCTCTCTCTCTCTCTCTCTGTCTCTCTGCCCCCGTTTGTCTCAATTTCTGTCTCTCTGTCCTTGTCTGTCTGTCTATCCTTTTCTGTCTCTCTGCCCCATTTCTCTATTTCTGTCTGTCTGTCCCTGTCTGTCTCTCCGTAGCTGATATGTGTCGTGACCAGTACCCACGCTGTGCTGTTGCGGCTCTGACCGGTCAGTGTGGTGCACTTGGGAGCAACTGTGGAAAAAGCTGCGGAGGCTGTTAGAGACGTGCACAGACACACACACAGACACGCACAAACATATACACACACACACACCTTACACACACCAAATACAGTTAGCTATAAGCTATAAACTTCTCTCACATTTGTCTCACCTCCACTCGTTTACTCCTCACACACACACACACACACACACACACACACCTCCTGTTCATTATCACGTCTTCATCTTCCTCATAACTCCGTCCTGTGTGTGTTTGTGTGAGTGCTCTGGCCCACACCTGCGGCTGACTGTGTGTGTGTGTGTGTGTGTGTGTGGTACAGAAACGCCCATGCTGTATAAACGTAGTGACGTGTGGCTCGTTGTTCTCGTGTGAACGGATGGATTTTATATAAACAAGTATTTACGTGTGTACTCTTTATAAACCCTTCTGACTGTATGACGTCACTGGTGCTGTAGAACCCGGTGCTGTGGAGGCTGAGGGAGAACGTGCAGGAACAGCTGGAGGAACTCTATGTTTTAGAAACTGTTACTGTAAAACTGTATCACTTTGTACTGTTGTGTGTTATAGTTGTGTTACGTGTGTTGTTCAGCTTGGCATATAACTGCTCCTGTTTAGAAACTGATCCCAGATCAGATCTTTAAAAAAAAAAAAAAAAGGCTTTTAACGCTTACAGCCTCGCTACAGGATGTCCTGCGGCGTTATAACCACCTGACCATCGGCATGAAAAAACAGACAAAACATCATGATGACCCAAAATCCTGGAACTGTTAGGAGTCACATGCTCACATTCTGATCCTTCTTACGTTAAGTTCTTACGAAGTGTACATCTATGCAACAAACAAATAAATAAATACTTTTTATACCACGTAACAGGACTGGCGTGTGATTTGAGCCGTTACATCGTCTGAACGTTGCGTCTAGCAACTTGAATTGAATGAATTTTCATATGAAATAACATTTCATAGTTGTTACTACATATCCTTAATTGAAGCTCCACCCCTTTTTTTGGACCTATCACATACACTACTAAATGGCATGAAAGTGTTCTCTGTGTCGTCTGAGCGGTGATTTCTATTGTCTACATTCCAGCTGAGGATGAACAAGGAACGTTAGGAGGAACCGAGATTCAGGAGCAGAATGTGTGTTGATCTAACAGTGGGATCAAGCGAGCGACTAAAGATCTGTCAGATATGATGATCAGCGCGTCAGTCATTGGACATAAAACTGTTCTTCGAGGGACGATTAGTGTTTTTAGCTTACTCAGTTACAGCTGGCTCAAGAGGAACATCTAGTTTCTAAATAAAACATTTTGTATGACGTTCTTCCATGATCACTGAATGTCAGATCTCTAAGTGGATCTGGCTTGACTGACTACACAGAGTTAAACACACTCTCCATCATACTGCGGCAGCCAAAGTCAGGTTAGAACCTGAACCAGCACTGACCCTAACTTTAACCAATAAACCACAGTGGAAACGAAGTCAAGGGTGTGTGTTTGTTTTTTCCGTTGCTTCTGTACCTGAGCTTCTGAAGGACATATTTTAAGGACCACACAACTAACATTCACTCTGTTCTGGGTGTACCCTGCCTCGTGCCCAAAGTCTCCTGGGATAGAGAGAGTGAGGGAGTGAGATCTAACGTTCCTCATGTCAGTTTTAGCTGAGTAGGTCCAGTACCTCTACCTTCCCTTCATGAAGACTAAACTCTAACACACCTCCATGGCTCCTATTCATCTGTGGTGTAGGGGTTAGAGTGTGTGTGTTGTTGTGTGTAAAGGTTTGAATTCTAATCCCACTTTTGGCAAGTTTAAGAATAAAAAGTGCTGCTGCAGAAGTATAAAGGTGTGATGGAGGCGGTGCTGTGACAGGAACTCTGTAGCTCAACTGGCTGAGCTGGTACCTCTGTGGATCCCGAGGTGCTTGGATCAAATCCCAACCAGAGCTCCAGTTTATCTCTGTGTGGGTGTGACCTTAGCTGGGTGTTGTAGTGTGTGTTCAGAGGAGAGGTGGATAAGTAGTGTAGGTGGTAGTAGGACAGACACTGCTGAGGAGGTTGAGTGGAGTCATGGGTAGAGGAGGATGGGAGTTGTGGTTAGATGAAAGAAAACAGAAAATTGTGGTCAGGAAATAGGATGGAAGAACAAGTAAGATTAGTTGGAGAAAATAGAAGTTTGGGGGAGGATAGGAAATGAGTGGCTAAATGAGGATAGAAGGGGACAGAGTGGAAAGGAGGTGATTTAATCTTGTCCTCAGAAGAGGATGAAGAGGATCTGAGGTCAAGTAATGAGCCAAGTACCCTTTTTAAATAAAAAAGTCTCTGCTCTCTTCCTCCTGTGGGGACAGGACTCTCCCTCACACACCATCCTGGCCTCTTCTACCACTTAATCCCCCCCCGACCACCACCTATCCCATCCCATCCCCACCTCATAGACACATCTCAACTTGCCATCTTCTGCTTCCCCACCTCATCCTATACTCCTCTTCTACTGCTCTATCCTCAACACCCATCTCAGAACACACATTGACACTAACCACCACACATTCACAAGTTGGAGGTTTGGTTGGGATTTGATCCAAGCCACTCTGGAGCCACAGAGGTACCAGCTCAGCCAGTTGAGCTACAGGGTTCCCACTGCAGCACCGCCTCCATCACACTTTCATAGCAACACTTTTTTTCTCTAAAACCTGGCAAAAGTGGGATTAGAGCCTGAACCCTCACACACCACACCACTGACACACACTCTTACCCCTACACCACAGAGGAACAGGAGTGACGGAGGTGTGTTAATAGTTGAGTCTTCATAAACACTTCAGAATGCTGCAACTATTTTTATTAAATCTCCCAGAAGTTAGATTAAAAATATCACAGAGAGATAAAAGTGATTGTGTTGGTCTTTAATCTTTGTAAAATACAGTCAGACTAGAACCTGAAACCTCACACACCACTCATACACTCTACTCTAGCACTAATCACTGCACCAGAGAGACACAGGGGTGAGCAGGGGTGATGATGGTGTGTTGGGGTTCAGTCTTGGTAAAACACTTCATGATGATGATGCAACACTCGTGTTATTTCAAGTAAAAAGCGTTTTAGAAAACCTAAAGACACGTTTAATTGTAAAACGTTCCAGGTGTTGAGGAAACAACAGTTCCTGGAACTAAAAGTCCAGGTCTAGCTGTGATCGAGTCAAAACCGAGTCTTCAAGGGTTTCAGTCCAAATTGAGACTGGGTCCAGACTGAAACAGGAAACCAGCCAATACTTTTCAAGGCCAAGGCTTTACTTCGATTAGTGGATCAATTGATGCGGCTTCTTATTAGTTTTGGAACGAGGAACTACAATGAGTTCCACCTGATTTAGAGGTGGGAAAGTTTTGGTTGCGATGGTTCTGGGCTGTTATGGCCACCGATGCTGAAGGTAACAGGTTTAATTCGGCCCTTTTGCTTATTTCAAAGGAACAATGTGAAGTAAAAGAGAAGGTTCTATGCAAAGATCTATCAATGTGGGATCTTGTGACGCAACTGGATGAACTTGCTCCTGAGGTCCGTTGCTCTGGCCTTCAATGATGAACTTCTTTGCTCATTTGTAGAATTTCGCTGCTGGGTTCTGAAGTCTGAAGTTAGAGTCAGTGTTGTGGTGTGTTCAGGTTCTGGTCTGGTTTAAGAATAAATAGTGATTTATGAAGACTAAAGCCCAACACAGTGCAGTCTTTCCTGTGGTGTACTGGTTGGTTAAAGTTAACAATGGTTTTTGAAGGTGTAGGTTCTAATCACCATTTTGTCAGTTTTAAGAGTAAAAAGTTTTTGTTTGATCATGAAAATGATTTACAAGACGAAGCACCATCACACCTCCATCACTCCTGTGGTGTGTGTAGTGGTTAGAGTCAGCATCATTGCTGTGCCTTGTAGTGGCCCAGGTTCTCATCTAGCTGTTGGCAGGTTTAGGAATAAAAGCTGGTGCTGATGCAGCATGAAGGTGGAACAGATGTAAGTTTCTCTCGAGATTCTCATGCTGCTCTGGAGTGTGTGTGTGTGTGTGTGTGTGAGAGAGTCAAAACCCAATAAGAACCCCAAAACTATGTGAAGGTATCTGGGTGTGTGTTCTCAGGGGAGGTGAGGCTGAGCTCTGTAAGTATCAGCAGGGGTGTGTGTGGTCACTGTAAGAAATTAGGTCAGAGTTCCTTATTTGCATAATGCAGCATCAAATCAGTGCATGAACTGTATGAAGTTGTCTGTACTGTAGCACCGGAGCACACTGTGTCTGCGTTCTTTGTGTCTGGCCGGATTAAACTTACTTTCCTTTGTTGCTCTGTAAGGAATCCTGCTCTTGGATTCTGAACGTCCCATTCATGATTTTCTTTAAAGAAGTATGTCCTAAAACATGCTGACCAGTACCCAAAATCAATCGCACCATGACATCACTGCCCACCCCGTGTAATGTCTGGCATTTTATTATTTTCAACAGTAACACCGTCGACCTTCAGGAACAACAGAAGCTTCTCAGGCGACTTCGCAGCAGCTGAAGAGACATTTGTTGCTGTTTGAAATAATTTCAGGTTTATTATTGTGTGATGGAGTGAAAAGGTTAGAATTTACACATTAATTGAGTTACATGATTAGGAAAAGTCACACATTATTAATACACAGTACAGGAAGTGTACAGAAAAATAAACCTTTCACCCATATCTCACCCTCGAAAAATAAAATATAAAACTTTAAAACTATCTGTCAGACAAATTAGTGTCAATTCTGTATATACTACATTTATTTAAAAAGTCCTAATCCAGATTTGGTCCAGATTTATGTGATTTCAAGTCCAAAGTTCTTCTCGTCAGAAGAGTTTACATTAAGTTTGAGAAATGGTGTTAAAAAAAGATTTCATAATAATCTATAATAATCTCCTGAATGTGTCAGTGATAAAATACTGAACATCAACACACATGAAAGTCCCAGCTTCATTTACTCCTGAGTGAGGAGACACACACACACACACACACACACACACACACAGCTCATAGTGGTCACGCTACACTCGACTGCTAACATCCCTACACCTGAAAGAAAAGATAATCCTGACGTCTTCACTGTACCTTCACAGTGACGGAATTACTGTCATGTGACCACATCAAAGGTGTGACATCACAAAGGATTATGCACCATAAAGTAGAAATGGCAAAAAAAAAAGACTTGGGCTGTCTTTGAGCAACATACACACACACACACACACACACACACACACCTGAGAGAAGCTGCCTGTGTACCTGCTGATCTCAGGTCAGTGCTGTAGACATAAGTGATTAAAACCGGTCTGAGATCAGGCAGAATTTTTTAAATGGAAAACACACACACACACACACACACACACACACGTACAGTGAACTGTAGCAAGTCACATGACATGTTAGTCACATGGCAAGCACTGGTCTCCATGGTGACTGCTAATGTGAGAACAAGGGTGTGTTAATGAGATCAGAGAGTACCGGTACAGAACTGACCTGAGATCAGTGAGTACCGGTACAGAGCTGAACTGAGATCAGAGAGTACCGGTACAGAGCTGACCTGAGATCAGTTACTCAGGGGTAAAGATGGATGCCGTCGCCGTAACTCATGCTGGAGCTGCTCCTTCAGAGTGGACACCTTCAACATCACACACACACACACACACACACACACACAATCTCAGACAAGACCTTTATAGTTTTTTATCATTAGCATTTGAGTGTGTTATGGATCGCTACCTGTTCCTCCAGGCCCTTCACTCTCTGGCGGTGAGCTCTCTCCCGATTGGCCAGTGTCCGCTCTGCCTCTCTCTGACTGGCTCTCAGTCGCTCCACCTCACGCTGATTGGCTCTCATAAGCCCCGCCTCTTTTAGGGCATCGTCACGCTCGCTTGCACTCTGCGACGCCTCCAACTCTGTGACCTGCGTCTGTAACACGGAAAAGGTATTCATGCACAGGAGCAAAGATGTAACCCTACAGTGTGTGTGTGTGTGTGTGTGTGCGTGTGTGTGTGTACCTGCAGCAGGGAGATCTGTCTCTGTGCGTGTTGTAGTTCCTGCTCAGTTGTGTTCAGAGTCTGATCCAGTCGCTCTTTCTCCGCTGACAGACGCATGCTGCTCTCCTCCATTTTCAGCTTCTGGCGCTCCACCTGCACGCCACACACACACACACACACACACACACAATGAGTAATAAAAGCTCTGAAATACTCACTACATAGGACGCTCCAAATATTCAGTGCAAAGCAAAACATGTCCACCCATAATGCACTGCAGCGTGACTACAGTGTGTGTGTGTGTGTGTGTGCGTGTGTGTGTGGGTTTGTGATTCCAACCTTCTCCAGCGTGTTCCTCAGGGCGTTCTTGTCCTTCTCCAGACGCACCGCCTGTCGCTCAGCGTCCTTCTTCTCTGTCTCTAACAGAGCCACGGCTCGCTGCAGGACACACACTCGCTCCTCCACACACACTCGCTCCGTCTGCGCCGTCTGCAGGGAGCGCTGTGCCTCACTCAGAGCAGCCGAGCGCAGACGCAGGACCTCCTGGGTGTCTGCGAGCTCTGTCTCCAGCTCTTGGCGTCTCAGTTGGCTCTGTGTGAGTTCAGTCTGTAGGTTCTGTATGCGCTCAGTCAGAGTCTCTACAGCGTGTTTCCCCTCAGACAGGGACGCCCGCATGCTGTCCACACGCTCCTACACACACACACACACACACACACACACACACACAATGTACATGTTTCAAGAAATGTTCACTGTATACACACACTACTTACCCCTTAAACATTCTATAAAAAAGGCAATACATTTAAAAATATTTTGTATGTTAAAAATATATATATAATAAAATATTGAATTTACAGAACAGCGGAGCCTCAGTGTACAGGTTTAATCATCCTTATGGTTTCTTACGAGTTCTTACACTGAGATGTTGTGTTGTGAAACTCATTGTCCCACAGGAAATAATGTAAATGCAGATAATCTGTTCCAGCCACCCAAAAATATGATCAATATTACCAATTTCAACAACACTATAATCATATTCTTGCATATAAAAAACAATCAAAACATTTAGAAAAGACATGTACATGAAATAAAAAATGAAATAAATAGACATTAAACTTCATTTAACGTTCATTTACGATTCCTCTTGGCACCAACTTTAAAAATGAAACTGAAAACGGCTCCCTTTTCTTCTCGCTACTGTCCTTAATAACGTTTTTGGGACTCACTGTGCTACGTCTCACTAAAGCTCACAGACGACCTGATTGGCTGTAGAGCCGTAATTAATGTGGGAGCACTAATCACCTCTATATATATATATATATGTATGTGTGTGTGTGTGTGTGTGTATATGTGTGTGTAGTGTGTGTGTACATGTATGTGTGAATATATATATATATATATATATATATATACAGTGGAACCTCGGATTATGAGTAACGCGGTTTACGAGTGTTCCGCAAGACGAGCAAAGATTTTTAATACATTTTGACTTGAAAAACGAG
>JAQMYL010000016.1:22995256-23011731 GCA_030014365.1 Clarias pachynema | reverse complement strand
GTGTTCAGACCTCTGCTGCTCTTCCTCAAGGCGGATAAGGACCGTCTCCAGCTCACTGCTGCACTCATCCTGACCGTTAGTGGACTTTTCACACACGCTCTGTAAAATAAACACAAACGTGTGTGTACAGTTTTCTAACTGTGATATACTGTGTGTACATATACACAAGTGTAGGATGTGTATCTGGTGTGCATAGTGTGTATGATGTGTATGATGTATACTGTACATAGTGTGTATGGTGTGTGTGGTGGGTACGGTGTGTGTAATGTATATGATGTGTATGATGTGTATAGGGTGTATAGTGTGTATAATGCATATGGTGTGTATGGTGTTATTATGTATATGGTGTGCACAGTGTGTATATGGTGTGTGTGATGTATATGGTGTGTATGATGTATATGGTGTGTATATGGTGTGTATGATGCATATAGTGTGTATATGGTGTGTATATGGTGTGTATGATGTATATGGTGTGTATGATGTATATGGTGTGTATATGGTGTGTATGATGTTTGTGATGTATATGATGTGTATAGTGTGTGTATGATGTGTGTATGGTGTGTATATGATGTGTATGGTGTGTGTATGGTTTTTGTATGGTGTTTGTATGATGTGTGTATGGTGTTTGTATGGTGTGTGTACGGAGTGTATGGTGTTTGTATGGTGTGTGTACGGAGTGGATGTAAATAAATGACACTCACATGCTCTGATGATTTCTCCAGCAGAGACTGCTCCAGATCACTGCACTTCTTCTTATACTGCAGAACCTGAACACACACCAACACACACAGACTCATCCATAACTGCATGAACTCATCACATCAGAGGGAGGCGGGTGAATGAATGAATGAATGAATGAATGAATGAAGGACCTTGGCCTGTAGTTTTTGGACCAGTTGAGCTTGTCTCTGCTGCCCCTCCTGGTAGGCGGCGAGTTTGCGTTTGTAAGCGTTTTGTTCTTCATCGAGACGCCGTCGCAGCTCCACCACCTGCTGAGACAAACTCACACACTCCGGGGAGTCGCTGTCAATCACCCCCGCCTCCAAACGCAGGGTCTGCTCCAGCTAAACACACACACACACACACACACACACACACACACACACACACACACCATTTCAGTTCAATTCTAGTGAGAGATATATTTAAATCAATGCACTATTAATATAACTGCAATATATATAAATTATATTATCTGTGCTGTCTGTTGTTACTTACTCGTCTTTACTGCTTCCTTTTGAAAAAGAAAACTGTGGGATTATCCTCAGATAAAACTGATCAAAGGTTTATCACAGGTCAATGTTTATCTGTTAAAGATTGAAACTTTTAAATGTTTTGGTTTCTAACCCTGTCTGAGAGAAGATAAGAAGATTCATTCAAAAAATAATGCGCTCCTTTTAATTAACACAACCTCAATTTCACAAGATGAAAATGAGGTAAACATGGAAAGCAGAGGCATCGCCATGGCAACGCCCTCCTTCCGTGTTAAACATGTACCCCAGTCTCCAGTGGAAACGCTCAGGACCCCGACTCGGGTGTCCGAGGTAAAGCCTGGAGGAATTTACAGCTAACGTGAAGTGTGGAAAAGTAAGTAATGACTACCACACACACACACACACACGCACGCACACACGCACGCACACACGCACGCACACACGCACGCACACACGCACGCACACACACACACGCACGCACATACGCACACACGCGCACTACAGGGACAGGATTATAAATTTGTGAAATACATTCTTTCGTTTTTTTTACTTTGTTTAACCCTAAGACTCAAACACACTACAATAAGAAGATAAAAAAATATTAACATAAAGACTGAATCCTAAACTCATACGCGAGACTGTTACTGTTAGTATAATTATAGATTTCTATATTACATCTAAAACATAATACTCCATATACGGTCACTGATTAACTGTAAGTGAGAGATTGATGTATGCTTTGTGTGTCTGATTTTCCTCCTGTATTAAGTTTGTTAAGGTTTATTCCCTGACAATATTAAAGAGATATAAAACATCAAAACAACAAACACAAACACTCGCCGTTCCTCCAGTTCCTCACTCACTACTTTACTTCCTACTTGCTGTTAGCTTCTGCTTCCTGTTTAACACAAAAATGGAAGTTTATCTAATCATATCATATACGACTGTAACTCTACGTAAGTGTCCTAAATAAATTCCCCTTGTGTTCACACCCCCATACCCCCAGACGGGTGTTACCCGTTACAGCTTTGATCTCCTTGCTGATGGTTCTTTAATCAGGTTCACATTTTTAACAAGGTATCTTTAGCTTGTGTTTGATGTAAAGCGTTATGAACTTGGCACGGTGCCACTGTAACCCCTTAGCAGGACCACCTAAACCCCCCCACCCCCACCCCCACCCCCAACTGCCCTGTTTACTGTCTCCAGGGGCAACAGACACCATGGTGATGGGCCACTTCACTTCATTCCATTCCACATTGCCAAGGAAATAAGCCGGAGCCCCTCTCCCACACACACACACACACACACACACACACACACACACACACACACTCACACACACACTCACACACTCACACTCACACACTCACAGAAATCCCTCATTTCCCTAGGGTTACCAAAATGAAGTCGAGCAACCAAACACAAGTGAAGATGATGTGGAACTGAAGTTCCCCTAAAATCCCTCCACTGCCTCTGAGAGTTTAAAACACCACGTTTAAATACAATCAAACATTCACGTGTGTGTTTGTGTGTGTGTGTGTGTGTGTGTGTGTGTGTGTGTATGGGGGGGGGCGTGCGGGTGAGGGGGGGCGGGGATGGTCCTGTTTTGCTGTAGTTCTCAGGTTAGTCAAGCATTTCCATTTCCTCTGTGTGTGTGTGTGTGTGTGTGTGTGTGTGTGTGTGTGTGTTCTCTGACCCTCTCTCTGATGGCACTGTATTTGATGGCGAGCTCATCGCGGTCGGCGCGGCTGTGGGCCAGCAGGTCCTCCAGACGACTCAGTTCACTCTGAAGGACGCGGTTCTCCTCCTCCAGGGACAGGACAGAGGACATGCTGCCGGCTGCTGAGACACAGACAGATCAGGAGGATAAAGACAGGTGACAGGGACTAAAGGGATGACACACATACATACACACACACACACACACACACACACAGGAGACAGGGCTGAAGTTACATACCGCTCTCGTTCAGGTTCTTGGTGACAATTTCTCGCACACGAGCCGGTATGCAGGTGGGCGTGGCATCAGGGGAGGGGCCTCGCACTGTCAACCTCTTCTCTTCAGACAACACGCTCTCCTCCAACTTCTAGAAATCATCAAATACACACACACACACACACACACATCATTAGACTCAGGAAAGAGTTAAACAGTGAAACTCTACATTTAACCCGTAAATACAAACATATTCTGCTTTTTCTACAGTAATTATGTACACATTGTGTCTCAGCAGTGTGCGTGATGCTAATTTGGAGGCTATGAGCTTCAAATTATTATTATTAGCTTCATTCCTAATCTCTAAACCACAGAGTAAATCTAAAGAAACAATCTTCATTTAACGAATGAGTCTCAGCTGAACGACTGCATCGGGAGTAAAGAGGAGTAAAGATGCTCTGGATTTCATTTTAGTGAAAAGTGGCCTCGTTATCTGTGTTATTACACTATTACAGCTAGTATTGTATCTCAGTGATCATGCACGTTTCACTCTGATCCAGGATCAGCTTCTACACTGTTTCAGTCTAAACTAATCTAATCCTAATTCTAATCCTGCTCATCAGAAGCACTGAGGCTGATCTGGGATCAGGGTGGAGTGTGCTGCGCGAGGAGCAGGTGGCAGCACAGCGGTGGGGTTTATATTTAGAACAGAACACTGAGAGGTACAGCGAGACACGACAGGACAACACTACACACACACACACACACACACACACACACACACACACACACCGAGCATGAGGGGATTATGTCGTTGTTATTATTATACATCATCTATAATCATCATTACACACCATGTCAGAAAAGTTACAAAGTGCTCACACTGGAGACTCCTTCCATACATGTTACAAAAACGTCTCTCGTAACCTATCGTAGAGCTGTTACTATAGAAACCATAACGTCTCAGAGTGAGTGCATTGATATAAACCTTCGCTAATGTCTGAGCTGCTGTTATAGAGAATTAATCAGCAAATCTGTGTTTGTGCATGTTTTACACTTAAAGTTAAGATTAATTCATGCTAATTTATGCAAAATGTGTTAAAGTCAGAACAATCTTAATAAACTCTTGTCCTGTGTGAACTTCACACCTCGTCCTTACAGAACCCAGTGCTGTTTGCTTCTGTCTATCTTTCACGCTCCGAGTATCAATCGAGTATCTAACAGATATTATAATGAGCCCGAGTCACATGACTAAGTACAACTTTCAGGAATGTTTGTGAAAACATTAAATGTTAAAAGACTTCCAGTTTTCAGTACTGTGCATTTATTTTAGGGGGATTTTTCATGTTAGACAAATTACTTTAACTAAATACACAATTTGTTCATCATTTAGACATTTAACCTTTAATCTGATTATTATGTGTTCATGCTGATTCTTTGAGGTAAAATATAAACATATAAACCGTAGACATCATTAAAGGGTCCCTGAGAACTACAAACTCCACAACCACCGACACGTTAACACCAGAAGCTCCTTAAGAAGAAAAGAAAAGAAAACTGTAAGTAAACTGTGACTGTGTCATTATAAAGTAGTCTGGTGTAGTGGGATGGAGTTCATTTAGGGAAAAGTGAAAAAGACCTTAAGTGAGACATTAAACAGACAATAGAAGACAGATCAGTAAGAGAAAGACAGTACGAGAGACACTGAGAGAGAACAGTGTTATAGAGAACAGTGAAAGAGACAGGAAGGAATAGAGAGAGACGGGAAGAGGGACACTGTAAAAGTGAGACAGCAAGAGACAGATAACAGTAAGATAGAGACAGGAGGACACATTGAAATGGAGAGAGATGGAAAAGAGAGACACAGTTAAGAGACATAGGAATAGAGACAGAGACAATAAAAGAGAGACAGTGAAAGAGAACAGTAAGATAAAGACAGGAGGAAACAGAGAGACATGAAGAGACACATGAAGAGAGACAGACAGTAAGAGAGACAGACAGTAAGAGAGAGATACAGGAGGGAGACAATAGTCAGACAGACAGACAGTGAGTGAGACAGACAGTAAGTGAGACAGTAAGTGAGACAGTAAGAGTTGCGGATTAAACAGAGTAACTGAGTAAATAATTAGGAGTAAACAGGATCAGAGTCATTCTGGTACCGGTACCTGGATCACGTGCTCCAGGCGGGAGTCTGCGCGCGGGCTGTCCGGGCCGCTCATCGGGGCGCGTGCGCTCGGCGGGATTCGCGCGCTACAGGCGTCACAGGTGTATCGGTTTCTCACCGCGCGACCCGGGACACGAGGGACACGAGGAACACCGACCCCGACACAGGACGCGGGGAATACACACTGCGGTGTCTCCGTTTCCTTCAGGAGCGCGCGGCTCCGTCTCACAGGTGCCCAAGTGTGTGTGTGTGTGTGGGAGAGATTAGGAGGAGGATTTACACACCCCACCCCACCTCCCCGTTACACACACACTCTCTCTCTCTCACACACACACACTTTACATATAACTCATTATTTACTGCTATTTACATTTAATATCAGAATCAGAATATAACATTAATTATAACTGATCAAAGATTTCATTAGCTTATTTATTACTTTCTTTATTGGCTGTTAAAATCAAAAAGCTATAAGTCAAAACAAAAAATATATAAAACTAAAAATATATTTTACTGCAAAGAAAGAGCTCTCTCTCTCTCTCTCATTGTTTTCTTTCTTTATCTCTCTCTCTCTCTATCTATCATTCTCTCTCTCCTTCACTCTCTGCCATTGTCTCAGAGATGGCGTGTGTGTGTGTGTGTGTGTGTGTGTGTGCGTGTGAGATGCCTGTCTGTATTCGACAAGCACAATGAAACCCACAGACACACTTACATTCTCACTAAGCACCTCGTTGCCGTGGAAACAGACAGGTCAACAAACCCTCAGGGCCGTGGAGTGTGGGTGCCGGGGCTTTATTAGTAAATCACAGCGACTGTGGAGGCTTTAATCAGTGTATATATTGATGTGTATAGTACACACACACTCACATGTCGCCGGTATCTCCAGGCGGTTTGATCACAGGGCAGTGAAGGTGATATCGTATAATCACCATAGTGACATTATTGTGTTGAATATTGTGGTTTACTGTACAACAGGTTACTAATAAGCTCCTTTATACACAGCTGTGCAAGATGTAAATACACCCTCAGAATTTTACAATAAACTGTAAGCACCAAAATTAATGACCAGTATTTTGACAGCTATTAGTTTTCTTCTTTTCAGATTGGAATAGATTGGAATCTGATTTTTACTCCTGGAAGTGACAGTTCCAAAGAAATGTCTGATTTCCACAGAGATCGGACTGTTGGTCAGACTGAGTGCGGACTGTCCCAGAGGCAAATCTTCTAATCCCCCTTTCTACTGCTAACAGGATTTTAGTTTAGTCTAATAAAATCAAAAGTCTAAAACATCAGTGGGTTGGTGACCCGGTCGACCCGGGGCCTTCTGAAAGACGTCTTCATGCCCTCATGTCATCTCTGTGTATACGTGAGATGTCACTCACTCGTTCAAACACTGAACAGATTTTGGTGCAGAATTTTTTTATCCTAAACTGAAGTGTTTGTTTAATTCTTGCCAAAGTGAGGACTGAAAGCAGCAGAGTGTGTGTCGGTTTCAGGATCTACAGTATAAGTACAGTGTTGTGTTTAGGAGCTTCAGCAGGACTGACTGGAATTCTGCAGTTTTACTGCCCTCTAGTGGTTATATACAGCTGAGACATCTTAAAAACAGTTGTTAAAAACAAGAACGTGTGTACTGTTTGCAACAACCTTAAGACTTTATACTCCCTCTGTATTTAATATTAACGAACTGCAACATTTTATTAGAATGTCTCATTATTATTAGAAAAAACTTTCTAATAGGATTCTTTATTATCAAAAATAACAGCATGTCCTTATTATAAAAATGTTCTACAAACAATAGAATTGCAACTGCATGACATTACCCTGAACACTCTGCAGGTTTTGCGTTACAGGACACTCCTCCGGACAGCGGAGACAGTTATAATGTTTATAGCTGCTAGAAGGCAAGTGAGAACAGAAACCGATGTCTGCTGATGTTCCACAGCATTTCATTGTTAGAGACTCTTTAAAACAATTAATGTTATCTATTAATTAATTTAAATTCCCATTGTTTATCAAATTGCTGTGGATGTTTTGATGAATAAAACTCTTCCTTCAACACTGTTAGAGGAAAATACAGACTGTAACGTTGACTCAGCTTTGTGCCAGATCACATCACGCCACCAAGACATAGATTACTTTTCTAAAACAACGAACCCTGATGTGTTTTACTCTTTATTAGGTTTGCCCACAACTTCTCTTTCTTCTTCTTACTCTTTCAGCTGCTCCCGTTAAGGGACGTCACAGGGACCATGTGTCTCCATCTAGCTCTGTCTTCCACACCTTCCCTTGTCACTCCAACCTCCTGCATGTCCTCCCTCACCACATTCATAAACCTCCTCTTGGGCCCTTCTCTTCTCCTGCCTGGCAGCTCCATCTCTAACATTCTCCTCATATACCCCTCATCCCTCCTCTGCACACGTCCAAACTATCTTAATCTGGCCTCTCTAGCCTGGTCCCCAAACTGTCCTACCTGCACTGTGTCTCATTCCTAATCCTGGCACCTCCAGCTCTGGTTTCTGTCCTTTTGCCAGCAGCAACAACACTAATGTCAAATTCAATTGTGAGTATAGTGATGTCATTATGATAGAGGGTCACGCTGCTAATGCATCCTCTTTACTATTGGGCTTCAATAATTAATAACATAAAAAAAAAGAACATGGCTCATTTCATACAAATATCTTATTCCGAACAAGGTTAATGAAGTTCACTTTAAAATATTACTCTGTATTTATCCTGTTAATTCCATAACTGCGGTGTATGTGGACATTGTGGATCTGTGTACATTCTGCAACCAAAATGAACAATGTATTCCTCATTTTTTTTTTTTTTTTTTTTTTTTTACTTGTGGTGCGGTACAAGCTTTTTTGGCAGCAAAGTTGAAAATTATATATTTAATTTTATTCATGAATCTTATCATTTCATATTAAAGGACATAATAATTTTTTCCCCACCATATTAACAAATCCATTGTCAATTGTTATATTTGAATGGGTTAATTTTACACTCATAAATGTACATTTTCCAGATCAGTTCCTAAACCATTGCCTTCCCTCTGTGAAATACAAAACCTTTTGAACTCTTTAAAATCTAATAGAAAAACCACAATTTTTCTGTTATTGTCTTAAAATTCAGATTTAATCAATGAAACACTGTGATTATTATTATTATTATAATTTTTTTTTGCTATTTGGTTTATTTTTCTATTTTTTTTTAACCTTAATTATTTGTTTGTTTTCTCTGTCTATTGTTATTTATTTACATTTTCTGTGTTAAGTTTCTTTTACTGTATATCTTCTATTACTGTGGATAGTTAATTGTATCATTATTTTTTTTGACACCTGAATCTTGTAAGTTATACTTCTATCTTTTCAATATTGTACTTGTAATTGTGATGATTTAATAAAGCAGCCTGTGTCCACAGTTGGCCCTCAGTGGGTTTCTGTCTGTACTGTAGGTCTGGACCTCCTGCTGGATGAAGCGCCAGAGTGTTAAACTCCAACTTCTCACTGCTTATAAACTTCTACAAAAGTCAAACACACCTTTATTAATTACACACTTTTACACACGCTGTGTTCGTGGTTTATATGGTTTAGTGTTTAAGAATGCTTTAAGAACTTTAACTAACTTAGCATGTTGTGTTTAAACCCTTTTCTTTAGCCTCTGCTAATGTGCTAGCCGTGTCTGTAGCTGCACGCACGGAGATGAAGGCGAACAACGATGACGTCAGAGGGCGTTTGAATTATAACGGTTGTATAACAGTTAGTGAACGCCACGGGCTCGCGCATCGCGGCTTCACCGTAACCATGACGACTAGGAAGCTCGCGCTCGCGCCGCCTCCACACCGGTGGGTCTGTCAGTGAGTTTGTTGTGTTTATTAATGTTAGCATCTTTAGTTAGCGCTTTGCTGTAACGGACTTTACGTAGAAGTGACAGGATTTAGGTTTGATAAATAAAAGTGAAAGCGCTGAGACACTCACTTCCTGTTCAGTACGTAAACACACACACACACACTGTAGAACACACAACACACACGTACCGTCTCCGTGAAGCGCAGCACCGACTCCAGTCCGACACCCTCCCCCCATCCTGTAGAAACCAGACGGGTTTATATCATCAAACAAGAGCCTCTGGAGGAGAGATATCTGGATATCGGTGTGTGGATTCGTGTTTCCTGTGTGTGTGTGATTCCGGGGTGGGACTAAAATCACGCCGAGATTTACTCTGGATAAAATCAGCGCTCATTAAATCCTCTTGTCCGTTACGAATCACTTTAATGAACCGACTCCTATGAACCGAATCGTTTAGCTGAATCGGAGTTTTGATTTATTTGATTTATTTGATTCAGCTGCGTTAAAGTTGCGTTAAATATATAAAACTCGGCTTATATTTTACCTGAAACAAAATCTGAATATTTGTTTAATAATGTAAATAGCTGAATATATAATTTGTATATATATAATTGTATACATCGACAACTTGCACTCCAGGGTCTGGGTTTGATTCCCGCCTGTGTGTGTGTGTGTGTGTGTGTGTGTATGTATGGAGTTTGCATGTTCTCCCCATTCTTGATGGGTTTCCCTCGGGGTACTCTGGTTTCCTCCCACAGTCCAAAGACCTGTACCTCAGGGTAAATGTCGTTCCCAAATTGCCCGTAGTGTGAGTGTGAATGTTGAATGGAGGTCCTACTACAGTCGTAAACATAGGAATAAATACAATAGTAATCCTCACTGTCCTCCACTCTGTCCCTATCTGGACTACAGAGGTTCCTCCTAGATGGATAGGTGAATATTTCAGAAAGGCGAACTTAGTCACGTCACTAGTGTTCAGTATAATATCTGAGAAAGAAACATGGCTGACACAGAGCTGGAAACAGAGAGACAAGCAAAATCTTGCAAAAAAAAAAAAAAGAGAGAAACCCAGTAAAGTAGTCTAAAGCAGAACTTACCAGTTTAAATGATGATCACATGCTTTTTATGCACCCCACCCCAATTTGCCTATATTAATTAATTATTAATATCAACTACTAACATCTACTAACTTTATACAGTAAGTCTGTGTTGGATTTATTTCATACCAGCATTACAAGAATCACACTTTCTAACTGAAGCTGATTAACAAAATCATGTTGTCACAAAGAAATGTACAGCTAGGCGATGCTGTAACACCAAATGTTGCTTGGAAGCAGTTTGGTGTTATAACTGAATAAATATCTCAGACATTTTTATAATGTTAAAAAGCTAAAAGATAGACAACTCACTGAAAGCCAATTGTAGGTTATTAGAACAGAAAAGGTCCCAAATCAAATGAAGATGTTAACAGCTTGAAATGAAAAAGAACCTAGAATTTGTCATAAGAAATGGAACATAAACTATGGAATTAAAATCCCCATTTATTCCAGAAAATCAGAGAGAAACAGTACAAGTAGATTTTTCCACTGGATCACACTGGTTATCTGCCGTTACTGCTCCACGGGAGAACGAGATGATGTAATTATGAGGATAAAAACCGACTTTCTTCGCTCTCATGGACTCGAGGGTAAAAAAAAATGTGTACAAAATCTCACTCACCCCCGACCGAGAGAGGAATCACTCCAGATCCTGCTGCTGAACCTGAACTCCTGGACCTTATACACAGACACACAACAAAATGCACCATGGAGACAGTTACACACACACACACACACACACACACACACACACACACACACTAAACTAACAGGTCCCCACTGAACACCTTCACACACTTTACACTGCCCTAATAAGTCTTATATATATTAAAGGTTAAAAAATAAATCAGGAGATGTCTCTTCTATTTAAATACATAAATATTATTTATATCTGTAAACAAATGCAGTTATACTTATGATAAAACTGAATTTCCTTTTCTTAAAGCAGCAAAAAATAATAATTTTCTAGAATACACTAAATGGCCAAAGGTATGTGGACACCTGCCCGTCCCACCCATATGAGGTTGTTGGACGACCCGTTCCAAGATGGTGGGCATTAATGTGGAGTAGTAGGTGATGCAGTAAAGGACATGAGATGCGCTGTGAGTTTGCATGACCTACAGTACCACCTCATAGCTGAGCTGTTGTTGTGCCAAAATGCGTCAATTTCACAATCATGAAGCAGATTCAGCAGGGCAAATAATTCAGGACTTGGTATAGGTGACCCCTATGACAGTACCATGTTTAAAGACTCTGAGATCATCAGTGCCCTCATCAATATTCATTTTACAGCCAGTGTTTAGAGATCATGTTGCTATGTACAGTACTTTTTTACTGTACTAGTCCATGTTGATATAATTACATCCTAACTGCAGATTGTCCACGTTAGGTGAGTAGGTACTATACAATGATAATAATCCCTACCCACCTAACATGAACAATCTGCAGCAAGTGCAGGATGTAATGATATCAACAGTACAGTAAAAAAAAAGTACTTTTTTACAACGAATTGCTGCGAAATGTAGTAGTGAATCTCCTGTTCTACCACATCCCAGTGTTCTATTGAGTTCAGACTGGGAATTGCACTAAAGAACACTGAGCTCGGTGTCATGTTCATGAAACCGGTTTGAGATAGCTTTAGCTTCGTGAAATGGTGCATTAGAGGATTATAAATTGTGGACCGCACAACAATACTCAAACAGGGTGTTATTGGGTTTTAAAAGGCTCAAAGTGCACAACGAAAATCGTCCTCACACCATTACCCCAACTCCACCAGCATGGACTGTGCCAAAATCTGACCTTATAACCAGATAACCTTAACCAGATAACACCATATAACAGTTTCATCAGACAACTTTATATTTTACTAGTCTTTAACTTACTGGAGTTAACTACCCTAAAACAAGAACAAGACAAGTCATCTGTGAAGTTTTGATGAACCTTTGTTACCAAGTGCCTTCATAACTAGATAATCAATGATAATGGTAATTATTGTGAGGTGTTTTTTTTTTTTTGGTTATTGGGGTCAGGATGCATTTGTTAATGGTGTTGCTTAAGGGCCCAACAGTGACATAATATAGATTAATCACAGAAAAAATAGCATGTTAAAGAATTAACCGCAGATTAATCGCATTCCGTGGTGCGCAGTGACATGGTGCATCACTGAAACTGTGACTGTAACTGGCTAATTCTGTCCTGCAGAGGGCAGTAATATGCCTAGTAGGGTCTACACTGCCTAAATGACAAAAGAAGAAGAAACCCACCGTGGCTTTGTAATTAGTAATGGAGTCAGGAGAGAACACACTGCTTGGCCCCTTGAATGGAACATTTACATTTAAAAAACGTGCAGACGGTGCTGTTGATAAGAGCGTCGTTATCTGCAGTTTCTGCCATAAGGAATTTTCCTACCATCGGAGTACCTCAAGCCTGAAATATCACCTCAACGCTAAGCATCCAGCGTATGTAGCAGTGAACCCGGGGGTCCGAACTGGAACAGCCCCCGACGCTGGAGCCGTCAGTCAGCCTCAACAAGCCGCACTCGACCCGGCGTTCAGGTGCAGGCTGGGTAAGTCTACCTGTGACTGAGTCACTGATTGTCTTGCAGGATGAACTGGACTGGACTGCAGAGCGCAGCAGGTTAGCAGAGGTTTTACAGATACTGTAGGATCTCCTGACAAAACTTACAAACCGCCATCGAGAAGCACAACTGTGTCCAAAGTCCAGCAGCTTTACGACGCAGAAAAGTGAACAAGGTGTATCGCGCTGACCCGAGATGACACGGCAAAATTCATTTGAACTGCGATATTTTAAGTATTTTCACAGACAAAATTTACATGTGCGATTAATTTAGATTAATTAATCACAGAGCTTAAAATTAATTAGATTCTTTTTTAATCGCTTGACACTTTGATGTTAATTTGAGGTCCGTTACGATACAGGTGCAGCGGTCTTCTTACATTACTGTGGAAAATACATTTTTAATAGATCATATAATTTTATTCAAATTGTTTTATAAAGCAGGGGGAAAAAATCAACACACAACCTCAATCCTGAAGTCCAAACATATCGCAGATTGCCAGTGATGTCACAAACTATTGTTGTTCACGTTGTTATTGTTGTTGTATTGCTGTTGTTCAAAATAATCCTAGTGACCGCTACTAAAAGCTCATGATAGCAAACATCAGAGTTTAACTTCTAACATGTCGGCTCTTAGCCAAATTTTTTTTTTTTTTTAATTCAGGTGAGTATGCAGGTCATAAAAGTTTTAATTAAACCCCGAATAAAGTTTCCTGTCTCAACACTTATGTGAGAGTAATAAATGAGCATCTCGCTCTTTTCCAGCTCGGCAGGTCGACACCGTGTCGGGACCCAAACCAGAGCCGGTGTGGGATGAGATGGAGAAGGCGGAGGCAATGGGCGAGGCAGAGGTGGAGGTGGAGGTGGAGGACTCTGTTCAGGCCACACAGTGGCGGCGACACGACCAGCACGGGCCGGGCGATCCGGCGATGCTGGAGGCGCAGCAGCGAGGCTTCGACATGCTGCAGCAGGAACTCGGAGCCCTGCGGCGCACCATGAACACTCGTCTGCGCAGGATGGAGAGCAGGGTTTACCCTCTGCTGGTGTCTGTGGAGGACAGTCTGCGCAGACTTGCAAACGCAGCCGAGCGCTGGGCTCCTCCTCCGAGAGACACGGGGTCTGCGACTGCATCTGCGTCTGCACAGCCCACGGACCCGCGGCGCTGCTTACGCATGCGCACCAGAGGGAGGAGAGGAAGATCCATAAATATCTGGCTGTGATGTTTTTATCGTTATTAAACACTTTTCAATCGTACTCTGGTTTATCATCTATTACAACACCTTTAAAATCTTGTGAAGACGCAGTTTAGAATTCTTATCTGAAATTATAGGTATATATACCTATATAGGTAGGCTATAGGTGTTTATTGCTAGTTTTGTGCGTTGATCATGGCACGTCTCAGTGCCCGCATTAATCTTTTCCTCAGTTTGAGCTACATTATGGTGCTTCCGTTCGATCAGACTACACGGGCCAGCCTTCACTCCCCATGTGCATCAGTGAGCCTTGTCTACCCATGACCCTGTCCCCGGTTCTCCTCCCTGAATTAGTATTGGTAGGTCTTGACCACTGCAGCCTGGGACACAAACCACAAGAGCTGCACTTTTGGAGGTGTCTAGACATTACAATTAGGCCCTTAATGGTGGTTGTGATAGTAAGAGGTCAGAACACACAGTTAATCACTGTTAAGGTGGCAAAAGAGGGATGTACTTAATATGAGGCAGGCGGTCATAAATTTATGATCAGTGTAACTGGCCACCGAGCCGGCCTCACTAAATGAACAGGCGTTTCAGAGCCGTCGCACCATCTCAACAAAGTATAACAGAGCAACTCGTACACACACACCGCGTCGTCCAGCATCACGTTCTGGTTTAATGATGCGTTAATGTTCCCTCTTCGGAGTGCTGACGTCACGCAATCAGAACTCGTAAAATAAGCAGACTTTATTGCAACATCGTCTAAAGAGATCAAAACACATGACAATCAAGTGATGGAAAAAAGGGGAAAAAAGATTTTATTTACAAATAAAAGTGTTGCTTTACATTTTATACATGTGTTTCTATGATTAAAGGCACTTGTGAAGACATTAAGCGCTTTAAAGGTGATCACAGTACAGACAGTGATTCCAGAACGGGATCATAAAGTGTGTGTGTGTTTATGGAGGAAAAAACCTGCACAGACATTCAGAGTTTTTAGCAGTAAAAGGAAAGTAACACTATAAAATAGATTTATTGTTTTGTACAACCCGATGCTTTAAACATTACTGTTACAAATAAAACGCTTCCTTATTTAATCACTGGTTCCTTTACGCGCCCCAAATAAAGGAATTCAGACCAGCGAGTTAGCGTATAAAACCCAAAAAACACCAGTGAGACCCAGGACAGGGGGCGCTCAGCTCACAGTGACCTGAAGGACGTGAGGTCAAATCCCACAGAAAAGACGCGTTCATCATCGTACGGCCTTCGGCTCTGAGAGAGGATTACACACACTTTCACTCGTAACACGACGCTCTGAGTAAAAGCGCAAAAGTAAACAACATTATTGTTAATGAAGAGGAAAAAATAAAGCGATAGATAAAAGATAAAAGCAGATTTCACTGCAGGAGAAACAAACAATACACTTCAAAGAATACTTTCCTACACAAAAAAAGTGGAATGTTCTCAGTGAGCTCAAAATGTGTGCATGTGACACAGCTCACTATAAATCTGTGTGTGTGTGTGTGTGAGAGAGAGAGTGAGACACATCTCAGGTTTCATTGTGTTGTCTCTCCAGCTTTTCATCAAACTCTCTCTGAGGGCAAACAGTGCGTGTGTGTGTGTGTGTGTGTGTGTGTGTGTCTTCCTGCCCTCACACACAAGTACCCGTTCAGACAATTAAAACTGCACCCATCCTGGTTTCACAGTTTCCTGAGACGTGCTGCAGAGAGAGAGAGAGAGAGACATTTCTCATTTAATAGCACAGAAAATTTATGATCATAATAATGATAATAATAATGTGGAAAATTTAGTTAGTAAACGTTTTGACAATCACAAAACATTCAGGAATCTGATGAAAGAAAAAACAAACATCAATTGCACTTGTGAGATTTTAGTTATTGTTCTGTAGTAAGACATAAAGGCTCTGAAATAATAAGAGAAAATACATCAACTACTATATTATTATTATTACTAATATTAACAACAACTTAATAAAACTTTTTTGCAATACATCAACATCATGTGTCAGATTTAATGCTCCTAATTATGTTGTTTAGCAGCGATGGGGGGAAAAGAAAAAGTTTCAGAGATGCATCATGATTCTTTAACTCCTGTACTGCTACAGTGACTCCAAAACTGATTTTTTAAAATAAAATTATTTATTTATACGTGTTTGCATTTGATGTGGTACAATGTTGCATTTCCTCTATAATCCTGCAGGTGGTGTGCTCTAAACTATTCACACATCGGCAGGCAGCACAGCACCCTGTGTGGTAGGAGAGGAATATTTGCGGAGTTTAGTTATAATTGTAATAATAACAGCTCCTGTGATCCAGACCCCATCTGTTCATTAAAATAACTTCTGTTATACAGTGAAACCTCGGATTACGAGTAACGCGGTTTGCGAGTGTTCCGCAAGACGAGCAAAGATTTTTAATAAATT
>JAQMYL010000016.1:22981773-22995064 GCA_030014365.1 Clarias pachynema | reverse complement strand
TGTACTGTTTACTATAACACTGTGACCACGTGTGTGTGTGTGTGTAAAACATATTTTATTTTGTGTCTGTATGCGTGCGTACAGCGCGCATGTTCTGTTTCTTATAACACGTGTGTGCGAGCGTGTAAAGCAAAAGAAAGTCTCAGAGGTTAAAAATCCATTTTCTCTCCCTCTCTGATTCAGCCTGTCGTTGTGTGCGCGCGAGTGTAATTTGACACCGTGCCGGATCACACACTCTCTCTCTCTCCTTTAGTGTGTGTGTTTGTGTCTGTTCTACACAGAAACACTGAACTGTCGGAAAAAAAATTTAAACAGTGTGTCTGTAAGAGACAGTAAGAGTCTCCTCTAAGTCAAAAAAAAAAAGTCTCCTCTTACTTTAGCTTCACACACAAACACAGCGCCTGCGCGCATAAACGGAAACACTTATCTGTCGGGAATTATTTTAACTTTTTTTTTTTTAAGGTAAAGTGCAGGTTAATTTGTTTTATTTTTACTTTATATTTTGTGTTAATTAATTTTTAAGTATTTATTTTTTTGGGGGCTGTGGCGCGAATAATTTGAGTTTACATTATTTCTTATGGGAAAATTTGCTTTGTTGTTTTGGAATATGAACCCACTTCCGGAACAAATTATGCTCATAATCCAAGGTTCCACTGTATTGAACTTTCAGCTCCATAACACACATGATGTTATATAATTTCTATCCGTTATGACCCAGATGAGGATGGGTTCCCTGATTAAGTCTGGTTCCTCTCAAGATTTCTTCCTATTGCCATCTCAGGGAGTTTTTCCTTGCCACCGTCGCCTTCATCCTTGGCTTGTTCATCAGAGACAATCTCACACATTTTTCTCACACATACACACTTCCATAAATTTTCTTTTCTTTTTTGTGAAGCTGCTTTGAGACAATGACTATTGTTAAAAGCGCTATATAAATAAAATTGAATTGAATTTCATTCACTCCCTCCCTCGCTCACTCCTTAACACCCTCACTCATTCATTCATACACTCCCTCCATGGTGCTGATACTGACCCTGATCCAGCAGCAGTGAAATCCCCCCACAGGTCCTGAGACGGCTGAGTTTGAGGAGCTGGAGCACCAAAATCCAGCAACATCCCTGCAGAGAGAGAGAGAGAGAGAGGATATCACTATGATGGTGTAGGTATCAGGGCTATTCAGTCTTACACACACAGGTCTGGGGTGATTTAATTCCAGCCAATCAGGAGACACGCCTGATTCCACTTCCCTCTCCAATTAGATAGAAGGCGTCTCCTGTTACTGTGGAGCGATACGAAAATCTGAAATACTGAATACAAGTGTAATATCCAATATTCTTTAGGACACTTCCAGGGACGTCCCACTGATCAGTTTGACTAGAGCACGCTGTGAGGAGACACGCTTCAGTCACTTGTACAGAATTCCCTTTATGAATATTACCTGTACTCGGTTGAGTGGGTGCCGGGGTCTGGTGGGCGGAGACAGGAGGAGGAGAGAGGAGTCCGCCACTTTTCCCTCCAGGAGGGGGTGGGAGCAGTGCCCCAGCGCCAGCGGGACGTGACTTAACTCCTGCTGCGTCCTTCTTCTTTATGTTCTGAGAGAGAGAGAGAGAGAGTGTCTGTGTGTTTATAAGAGTGTATCAGTGGTGTGTATAATTTGGACGCAGCCACTCTGCCTCTGATCTCCAGTCAGTGTTAATACAACATTTCTATAGATAAGGTCTTGCATGATTTTTGCAACCAATTTACAGGTCAAACTGGGACTTTCTGGAGAATGTAGTAAAAACGGTTACTGTTTGCAGCAGCACGGTACAGAAGCACGGTACGTGATGAGACTCTGAATCGCAGTAAAACATTTGAATGATGCAAACATTTTAAAGAAGGCTGGAATTGGTGATTCAGACAGGTGGTCCCATCATGGCTCCGGCATACGTAAAAAAAAAATAAAATAAAACAAAAATTTCTACCTTAATGGTGTCCAAGCACTAGTGAAACACTGGGATAAGTGCATTAGTGGATTATATAGAGAAATAAAGGGAGTTTTTACTCTCAGTACTGTGTTCTGTTATTCTGCACTATCAAAAGTCCCACTCAACCTTGAACACCCCTTGTAAACACAGTTTTCTCCATCTTGTTTTAAAAAAAGGAAGATTAAAATCCCCAAAAGTGTCAAAAAACAAAAACAGTGAGGTCCGGTTTGATCAGAGTTTTAACGTGCTGTGTCTCTGTCCGTCTCTCTCTCACCCCGAGGCTGATCTTGATGGTCTGTCCCTCTTTAAAGCCCAGGTCCAGTTTGGGAGCTGCGCTCTGACTGGCTTCCTGCTTGGCCAGTTCACCCTCCTGCTTCACCCACCTGAGAGACACACAGAGAGAATTGCACAAGTCACACACAGGTCAAGCCTGTAAACCTCGCTTTTAAAACACCATTCGCCAATGGACGCAGTGACGTAATCATGGGCAGAGCCGCCACGTCTCACAGGCGGAAGAAGCCACCTGCAGAATGTGTACAGACGCTTTTAGCATTGATCTGATTAACTGAGTTTACATGCCTTTAAGCACTGTTTGTAATCATGTTGCTTATAACTAGACCAGACCTCAGCTCTTAAATTATTTTAACATGACAGCCAGTTGGAGTTTCTTGTCCCTACTGCATAAGGTGTGTGTGTGTGTGTGTGTTTTATACACTCTGTGTTCTCTTACTTAAAATGATCCTGCAGGGCCACATTAAAGTCGAACGAGTCTCCGCGGTCAGCAAAGCCGAGCCCGATGAACGCGTGTCGTCCTGAAACGCAACGAGATGATGCTAATTACACTGGAACTGCAAAAACAAACAGCTTAATGTAACACACGTTATTTATCATAACACACATTACTGATGGTGTTATTACCGTTCCCGTCCTCAATCTTGACCACAAAATAGCGACTGGAATCTGTGACGGCTTCTACAGCTGCACCGGGGTACTGATCCACTGGAGCCTGTGCGAACAGCTCACCTGAACAAACACACACACACACAGACAACCAATTTATAAATACACACTCACAGATATGTTGACACATGAGTATATAAACACACACAGAAACAGAGACAGGTAGAGCGGCACAAACACACAGAAAGATGCACACACACATGCACAGAGACAGATCCAAATACAGTATGTCCCAAACATATGAACGAGTTCTGTTCCGAGAGCTTGTTCATAAGTCCAATTTGTTTGTAAGTTCAACAAACATTGTCTAGGTAATAGACGTGGCTATACACAGTATAAAACTAACATGTTCCATGTTCTTTAGAGTCGCGCCGATGGTTGACTGATTCTTTAAAAAGAACGAGCAATGTTTGCCTTCTTTTCACCTCGCTCCATTATTTTTACTTTTGTCTCCATCGTTATTGCTCTGCACGTGTTAGCTGTACCAGCTTCATCACTGCTGCTTTTACGTTCACTTCCGGACAAGCTGGGATACGCGCTGCGCACACATGACAATGTACGTCGGACACGTGATCTAACTCCCGCAACTAGACATGTGTGAATTCTTGTATTGATATCGTATTTCTCATTTGTTTGTTGATTGTTTTGTACAGTGTCCTTGAGTGTTATGAAAGGCGTTTATAAATAAAATGTAGTATTATTATTATTATTATTATCTTGTTCGTATCTTCGAAAGTTTGTAACTCAAATGTTCGTATGTAGGGAACTTGCTGTACAGACAGATACAGACAGATCCTAACAGACACGTAGACAGACACACTCAGATGGACACAGACACACAGAGAAGCCGAACCTGTGTTCCTGTCCTCCAGTTTGATGAAGGCGGTTTTGGCCTTGGCGGTGATCTTCATACGGCCGCTCCACGCCGGCTCTTCCAGCTTCCAGTCAGCGGCACTGTGCAACACAATTCACATTAAAGCCACACAGGGTCACACACACACACACACACACACACACACCTGACTGTACAGTCTGAACACTTTATAAACCAGTCATGGTTTACACTTACAGTCAGGACATGAACACACACACACACACACACACACACACACACACACACACACACACTCTGTCATGCAGCTTGTGTGAACTGTTCATGTCACGATATTTAAATATGTGTATTATATTTAATGATGGGTCAGTGATACAAATCGGCATAATTTATAGGAAAAAAAGAAATTTCATCATGCTGTGTGTATATATATGAATATAAAAAGAAACATCATACTTGTAACTGTAAAATTCTAAATTACTGACTTTGTGTCTGCATTTTAGTTTTTTTTTTTTTTTTTTACTTTTATGACTTAATTATACTGATAAACAGCTCGGTTAGCCTTTAGCTCATTAACATTATTAAATATGAATAAACGGGTTTCGTGTCAGCGCCTCCGCTCTGTACATCCGGGACACCGTACTCCGTCAGGTCTCGTGCCATAAACCGTCAGTTCCCGATTTGGTCTCGGATGAATTCATTTTAAAAACTAACACATTTATTTAACGCTCAAGACTAGACACACACACACACACACACACACACACGATATAAATATGAAGAAATCTTGTAAACGCCTGATTTTGCCACCTCTTGACTACTTCGTGTGGGAACAGAAATAAACAGTAATTAGCAACATGCTAACAGAAAGTCCTGGAAACTTCCAGTCACGAGCAGCTCCTTGGTTTGATTTGAAATGTGCCGTCATGCAGATTTGCCCCGTAAACTGTGCCGAAGCGACCCAACCCCTGTGTTTATTACTCGATGAATTAGCATATGTATGATCTTCCCGGAACTTTGACATCCGTGTAGACGAGCTCGCGCTCCCCCGGTGAAGTGGGAAAAGTGTCGTTATTAAAGTTGTTCCGGTCCGTTCCGTACTCACCGATACCCCCGGTTAGAGGCGCGTGGAGGAATCTTGTACACGTGCACCTCCGGCTTAACGCAGAGAATCGACTCGTACGTTTCGTCCGCCATCCTGCTGCTCTCACAAACTTTCGGACAGCTCACCTGAGCAACAGCAGGGAGGAAGTGTGCGGGGCACTTCCGGTCTGACAGCGAGGGGCAGAAAGTACAAAATAAAAGTCCTGTCCACACTGTCGATACAGGATTCTATATTATTATTTTTATTTTATATGTAATAAATGAATACATATTTTGCCTGGTTTACACCATATCTGGACATATTTAACCTGACTGGTTTAGAAGCACTTTGATGCCTGAAACATCCCGTTTCTCTGTAAATCTGTACTCAGTTCAAGTTTTAAGACATCTCCTAGAAGCATAGATCATACAGGGGGCCAAAACTTATAAAGTTCATTTACATGTCAAACAATTTAAACAATGCATTTATGCTACTGACAAATAAATAATACATCCTACAATCAAATAATCACTTAAAATTACATTTATGAGAATAGCTAGTAGATTCCAATTAATAGACACAAAAGCTGCACAAGTATGTGCACCCCTGACCATGTTTTATTTCGATTTATGCATATTTTCTCACACATTTGTCCATTTTCTTCTTGATTCTCTAATGCTGCTTTGCTATAATGACCACTGTTAAAAGTGCTATATAAATAAAATTATAATTGAATGTGTTTGGCAGCACGGTGGCGTAGTGATTAACATTCGCATTGCACCTCCAGGTTCCAGCTGCGGTTTACACCTCGGGGTCTGTGTGTGTGTGTGTGTGTGTGGAAATTGCATGTTCTCTCCATGGTTGGTGGGTTTCCTAACACAGTCCAAAAACATGCAGATTAGGCTAAATGGCGTTCCCAAATCTCCCATAGTGTGTGAATGAGTGTGTGTACCCTGTAATGGATTTTGTTTAGATTCCCCTGTCCCTCTGTTCTGTTATAATGCATCTCCACTGTTGGTGTGTGTGTGTGTGTTTAGTCACACCCTCTACAGGAACAATAGAGTAAGCTCATGTTCGGATGTTGGAATTCCGAGGAAGCTACAATTCATCCAGTTTATCTCAAAGCTGATGGTTCAGTGGGGTCACACACTCCTCACACACTCTTAACATGATATCTTCATGGAGCTGGCTTTGTGGATATCACACGGCCGTCGTTCTGCTGGATCAGGGTTTTGTTAGTTCCTCTTAATTCCACTGAAGGGTGACTATAATGCTACACCACATGGAGACTGTGTGCGTCAAACTAAACGGTAGCAGTTTGGAGAAGAACCACATGGTGATGGTGGTGAAAGTCAGGGGTGCACAAACTTTAAACCACATAATGAATGAATGCACAAGGCTAATCAAATCATTTAATGACACATAAAACAAAGAACATCTGCGACAGAAAAAGATAAAACTCCAGGATGATTTTTTTGTCCCCTAAACATTCAGTAAAGACGACATCAGACAGCACGCTGTAATTAAGGCAGAGAATTGTGGGAAAATAAACACTTCGACCGAAGCACAGATACTCCTGAAGGACTTAATTACTGCCTGTGCGTCCTCACTAACCCTACATACACTGTGTGTTTATTAGAGATCAACTCCTGACGCATCACCACCACACCCGGATTACACATCACAACACCACGGGAGGGTTCTCAGGGTTCTCCAGTTACTGAAACCTGCTCTTTTCTCTGATCTCCATGACAGAGATCTACAGAAAACCTTAGGGACAGTGGGTGAAAAAAAACAAACACTTAATATTCAATATGTTGTGAGTTATTTGGTTAGTTTAAGGAAGTGAAAGAGGCTTGTGGAGATTTCTGCAGAGGCAACTTCCTGTGTGCAGAATAACACCTGCCTCAGACTGAAGGAAGTGAGGCTTCAGACTATAAACAGGACAATCCTGTGAGGGGGGGGGGGGGGGGGGTTGGGTACTGAACTGCTCTCTGATAAAGACGGGGAAATCCCCCAACAGCTTGAAAGATGTCCACCGTGTGATGTTTGCATAAATCTTCAGCAATACTTCTGGTTGTGTACATTTCTAAATGTAATCTGACTGTGTTGTAATTATCTCTGACCTTCACAAAGAGCATTTTTGATGCAGTACTGGGTTCAGGGCTGGTTCGAGTTATACAAACCATGATGTGTCTGTCGAAAGATCAGAAACAAAAGAGTTCTACAGGACTAATAAACACAAACACACACAAAGACACACAAACATTATAAAACAGACAATTAAACCAGGAGCCTGATAGGTGAAGATCTGTATTATAAACCTGTTGTGTGGAAGTTATTTTAGAGTTAAAGGGCTGCTGCAGTTTAATCTGGTTCAGATCTGCATCATGTCCTGATAACCATCAACGACATAACGGTCAGTGGAGGGCTGTGTTCAAAACCACACTGAAAATCTTATCATGGCAACTCGTTACGTGACTCGGAACCTCCGACCGCGCCCGGGCATGTTCCTGATGAGTTGGTGGACCCGGAGCAGGGCATCGGTGAGCTCCTGGACGTCTGTGGTGGCATCGGATACAGAGACACACGATGTCCTGTAGGTGCTTGACTGGATTCAGGTTTGGGGGACACGAGGACCAGACAATGTCTGAGCACCCTGACCGCATGAGGCTGGGCCTCGTCCTCCACCGGTCCTCCTCCATCAGTGCCCACTGCAGGTCAGATCTCTATGAGGATTTCCTCCAGTACCTCTGAGCAGGAAGGGCTCTGTTGGCTATGACACCAAGCTCTGTGCGTCCCTCCGGACCATCACTGACCCACCACCAAACCGCTGTTAGAGGCACCACAGTGTTGGACCATGCCATCTCCAGACTCTTTGACTCTTTCACGTGTTCTCAGTGTGAACCTGAATGAGGTGGGCTGTGAACACAGGTCCTACTGGATGCTTTGCGAGCCTCATGCCACCCTGTGTTTGGTCAGAAACACGCGCACCAGTATCCTGCTGGAGGGCTTTCTGTAGAGCTCTCACTGTGCTCCTCCTGTTCCTCCTCGCACGAGGGAGCAGACACCGGCCCTGCTGCGGGGTCGCTGCAGGCTCCGCGTATCTCCACCATCCTCCTACGACTGCACGTGTGGTTGGACAGATTGACCCTGTTCCCTGAAGCTTAACTAATTCTGTGTTTTACCATAATTACTAACTGTTCCCTTAAATTTTTGTTTGAGCAGGACAAAGGTGCTTTGAACCCGCGTTCTAACACTGCAGTGATTCCTGCCTGAACCCCGGCGAGTGTTTCTGAGAGACTCGGAGCGTACGCACTGAGACGGCGATTACGCGGTCATGCTGTTGTCCCTCTCTCAAACTGAAAAGTGGGGACGGGCGACCGAAGCGACTCTGGTTTTCTTTATGTCCTCGGCGCTCACTGTCTCTCTCTATCTGCTGAGGCGGAACCCTGCAGTGCCGTCCGGGCCCCGGGGCTGCCGAATAACGTTACTGTTCGTCTGGAGAGGGTCTGTCGCCGATCTGGAAAAAAAGAAAAAATAAATAATAAATATGGCAAAAGCTGAAACACAGAGACTCTCAAGACTCTGGAGGAACCACATGCAGTGGTACAGGTGACGTCCAGTGCTGCTGTACACGCAGATTTACACCAAGTTTGTTTACAAACGCTCTCAGGACAGCGTTTAAAATGCATTTTAAAATGTATAATTTTTCCTATATATAAGGAATTACAATATTAAAATAAGAATACCTTTTTAAAATGTTGTATCTGCAGCACTGAGAAACTCTACAGCTACATCGAAGCACAATAAAACCAGACACACTATCACGATCAGACTACAGCTAAACTCATGAGAAAACCTTCACTAAACTAGCGTGTCTCACCTGTCCGAGTCCTCTCTTTCCCGAACGGGTTCTTCAGCACTGGCGCTACCCAGAATCCTCCTCCGGGCCTCAGCGTACTCGGCCTCTCTCTGTTTCAGAGATTTGGGTTGCTGTGTGGGTCGAGTGTTCGCGCCCGGTGAGTTCAGGACGCCGTTACTGGGAGGGCGCTTCAGGATACGGATCTGGGGAGGCGGGGCGGCGGGCAGGGACTCGTCCTGGATCACTACACCCGTCTTCACAGGTACACTCCTGACGAGGAACAGAGATTAGGGTTTATCCAGACAGCAGAAACAGGACGTAAACATGGCCCGGAGTCGAACCCTGAATAAACAGTTGGTGCGTTAAACCCTAAAAGCAGTTTAGACTTACATATCATTTGTTTTAATATTACATACAAACACACACGTATTCATAATCATATACAGTGCTATTTCAGTATACAAATACATGAATTTAAATTCGAACTAAATTTTTAAAGAAATTTGTTTTGGCATGCGAACAAACCAAACACAAGTACTGCATGTCTGTCCGGGAGATGTTTCTGCGTCAGTGGAAAGCCACAAATTCTTCTTCTTTTTTTTTTTTTTTAGTGAAGACATACTGTAGCACTGTGGGTCCCAAGAACATCATCAAGGACGGTAGCAAGAAGAAAAAGGACCTGCTTTTAGATTGGTTTTTAAAGCAGCCGGTGACAAGAGGAATCATAAATTAAGGTTAAGTGAGGTTTAATGTCTATTTATTTCATATATTTACTTCATTTACATGCCTTTGCTAAATGTTTTGATTGGTTTTACATGTAAACACAATTATAGTGTGAGGTAATATTTTTGGGTTTTCATATGGAAATTATTTATTTCCCATTATTTTTCCATGGTAACATGCGTTTCACAATACAAAATTTCACCTTAAGAACTCAGATTAAACGGATTAAAAGTTCTGTAAATGTACAGCTGTATATAAATATAAATAAATACATACATCATAAAAACATTACATATAATTTGTGCAATACTACAGGCTAAAATATAAATGAAAACTTTTTAAAATTACATTTATATTACAATTTGTTAAATGATTCAAATGAATCGACTCGCGGGAATGAACGAATCGATTCATCATGCGTCATATCTGCTGATCCGATTCTTTCGGGCCCGCGAGTCGATTCTTTTGAATGAATCGTTTAAAAGCGCGTTTAAAACTAACAACGCGCCGCTCGACTGCACTGACAGACCTGTGTATAATCACTCTGTGCGCTTTGAGGGTGTGAGACAGAGACACTCACTCAGACTTCTGACTGATTCTCAGCTTCGCTTCAAGTCGCCTCTCGATCTCCTGCAGAGAGAACACACGTGACACGACTCGCTTTAGGACCCGGGGACGCCCTCTCACACCATCATTAGCCAGTTAGCTTAAACCGATTGCTAGCACAGGCTAAGTGACAACATTAACACACAACAATACCACAAATATGTATTAAGTACGAAAACAATCCACAACTATGCGGATACAAATACTTAAAGTGTTGTTCAACAGTCGTGTTTTATAGCACAGAGACTCTGAATAGTAGTAAATCTAATCTCAGCTAAGCAACAGATGCTAACAACAGTTAGATGTTCTGATGATTAAGAAGTCAGGCCTGTGAGAATCTACACAACACGCTCATGGCGCTGAAAAAGAGTGAAAACACTCCTCTGCCGTTCTTACTCCGCTATCCGCCGCTTCCTCCCAGTTATCCGACACGTCTTCATCCTCCATGGTTCCTCAGAGCTAACAGCTACTTAGCCACACAGGCTAACAAATAAAAAAAAGCCCTACACACTTGTATTGTTACGTCTGAATCAGAAGCTCCGGAGCAGAGAGTCGGCTCCGAATAAAAGCCTCGCTTCTAGAACCGGATCTTTTAGTAAAGTGTGGCTTCATCAACTCATCACTACTGATCCACTCTTTCGCATACCCACTTTTTTTTTTTTTTTTTTTATTTAACAGAAAGAGCCGCTAGAGGGCAGCAAAATTAGGCACGCCATCTGGCGGCAACGTTTGGTAGTGCAACTTACTTTTTAAAAGAACTTTTAGCAGAAATAATTTGAAGTAAGAGTTCACTTTATGACTTTATCAGTTTCTCACATCGTTGTGGAGGAATTTTGGTCCATTGTTCTTTACAACATTTATTAAAGTTTTTGGGAATTCACTATATACACGGATCACTTAAGATTTAACCATTCCAAAATCGTGATTCTTTTATTTTCCCGCCATTCCTAATGTGGATGTATTTCGGATCAGTGTCCTGTAGCATGACCCAGTTTCAACCACATTTTAGCTTTACAACAGACGGTCTCACATTTCCCTTTTATTGACTGCAAGGTGCTCAGGTCCTGCGTCTGCAAAAACAAGCCCAGATCATCATCTCTACACCGCCGCGCTCCACAGGGGGGATGAGGCGTGTCTGCTGAAATGCTGCTTGATTTTCTCCAAAACTGATGCTGGGCATTAAGGCCAAACAACTCCATGTTGGTCTCATCTGCCCAGATGATATTGTTCCAGAAGCCTTTTGGTTTGTGTAGTTTCGCAAACCTCAGTCATGCTTCCATGTTCTTTTTAGAGAGAAGAGGCTTTCTCCTGGAAACCCTTTCAAACAAACCATACCTGTTCAGTCTTCATCTAATTGTACTGTCATGGACTATAACATTTAACAATCTTAGTGAGGCCTGTAGGGTCTGAGATATAGCTCTTAGGGGTTTTTGTATTTCTCTGACTGACCTTTGGGTGAATGTGTTGGGACGTCCACTCCTGGGAAGATTGCCGGCTGTCTTGAATGCTTTCCACTTGTTATAATTTTTCTCATTGAACTCTGAACTCCAAATTGTTTGGAAATGGTTTTATACGCCTGTACAGATTGATGTGCAGCTAAACTTGCTTCTCTAAGACCATTGCTTATGTCTTTCTCTCTTGACATTGTGTTAACACCCACCTGAATGCTCCAGACAAGCGAAGTGCCAAAACTTCTGCTTTCATTAGAGATCTGTACACCTGCTGATGATCAGGTAATCAAAAGCTGATGGCTGATTCAAACACATCCACTCACAAATGAATACATGATTTCAATAATAAATAAAAAATTAAGAAATACAATAAAAAAATAATAATACCCCAAAAATACATTATATTGGTTAATTCTAGCCTTTTTGTTTTTACCAAAGGAAATTGTGTTCATATCATTTTCATCATATCATTGTCTGAAACCAGAGAAAGAAGGCACAGGGAAGTGTTAAAACTTCGTTCAAGAAGAGGTGTCATATGTTTCTTGCAGTTGGAGGTAAAGAAAAAGTACATTTTATCAGCTGAGGTGCCCAATAACCTGTAAGATGGTACATAAGATGGTAATTGTCTTACAAACATAATATGATTTTCCTTCCAATTATTGTAATAAATAGACTCCTTTTTATACATTTTATATCTCTGTAGTGCCAGATAATGTAATTGTGTGGAGAATAATTGTAACTTACAAATTTCCAATTGTGTTAGTTATGCTTACACCGGTCTCAAAACACTGCGAGCGCTAACTTGTTGAAAATGATGTGTGTTAGAAACCGCACACACGCACAGCTTTGACATTTTTGAGGCGGAAAAAACATCACGGTTTCTTTATAATCCTACAGGTGGCGCAGTCTGAACTATTTACACATTTTCATCCTGTGTAGTAGGAGTGAATTATTTGCTAAGTTTATTTAGAAATAATAATTTCTAACACACAGTATGAGTGCAGATCAATCCCTTCCCTATCCATTATCACCCAGATGAGGATGGGTTCCCTGTTCAGTCTGGTTCCTCTCAAGGTTTCTTCCTATTACCATCTCAGGGAGTTTTTCCCTCAGCACCGTCACACTCGACTCGTTCATCAGAGACGATCTGATCTATTCTGATTCACACACATTCACATCTCATACACACTTCCATCATTTCTTTGGATTGTGTAAAGCTGCTTTGTGACGGTGACAATTGTTAAACGCACTTTATAAATAAAATTTAATTGAATTGAATTAATAATGGTGGATGACAGATACGCGCTGCTCAGTAACAATGTAGCTTTGTTTTGAATTAAATTTGAAGTTAAATGTTGTTAAATGCCCTTGTATTTGAAGTGTTCATTGTTTAAATGATTTACGATTTGACTCTTTTAAGTAAGAAAACTAATGTTATAAGGAATGGCCTACATTTAATTATTATTATCATCATGCAACTTTTTTAAAGGTTTAAAAGTGTAACAAAATATTCAATCTGGATATTATAGAATCGCAACTCTAATCTAAACAGATAACTATATTAATCACATTAAATGAGATATTAATAATTTTTAATGATGGAATAGAAATTTTTATTGAATTAGCATAAGTATGCATTGTTGACAGTTAAAAGAGTTTGTAGAAAGAGTTAAAAGTTTAAAGCTTAAAATAATCTTCTGATCTTTAATGTAATCCGTGATGTTATTATTATTATTATTATTATTATTATTATTATTATTATTTGAGGTTGAAGTCCACGTACATGTCTGTGTGTCTTTCTGT